>JAAFCE010009106.1:140395-154429 GCA_013389805.1 Trigoniulus corallinus
GTACAGTAAAACACTGTTATAACGTTTTGCTGGGAACCGAAGGGAACAAACGTTAAAACCATGAAAACGCTATAGCCATGATATGCCTTTTTGTGCTTTTCCATCTTTAATACCGCAGAGTTGTAAAACGTCATGTTGGGGTACATACTGTAAATTATTTCCCTATGTGTACAATAATCAAGAATTGATTATTGCTTCATGGTGGATGTTATTTGTTTGCCGGTGTTTTAGGGCCCTTTAACTACTAGGTCATTAGAGTCCCTTCCATAATGTAGTTCTTATGCAGAGACTGAACAGATACTACACTAATGCAACGCTTTTGGTTAATAGCGGTACCCATTTTTCTAAGTGGCCACCCATGTCAGTACTAACTGGGGTTGCATATCTTAACTTCAGTGATCAGACGAGAACTGGTGTGTGCAATGCAATTTGCCACTCCCTATCTGGATGGTGAGGCACACATATCCTTTTGGTATCTTGGCTGACCTCTACACAAGTTCATTGTAAATTTTCTTACCACCTCAAATCTAGGTCGCTTGTGTCATTATTAATAAATCCACACATTAGCAAGATTGAGTGGTCTGTTCATGTACAATGTATGTAATGCCCAGCTTATGTTGTACATTCTGCACATATGCAACATTCTAATCAGGGCATGTGTACATATGGGTTGAAAGTTTTTCATATCCATGATAAAGCAAAAAGCAACTCCTAACCCTTTTCCCGCTTATGGCAGGGTCGGGTACCCATTTGTCCCTTTGAATGGACACAGGGTGAAGCCAGTTGCCTGCAAAAGCTGCAACCCTACGCTCATTTATCGTCGGTCTAGTGTTTGTTGGGGAATGCTACTGATGCAGGGGGCGGGCTCCTACACCTGGAAATTTTGGCCTCATCTACCTGTTGCGTAGTAGATAGGGTTCTTTTACGTGCAAGCGCCATCGTACATCCACACGGGACCTCGGTTTTACTTCTCATCTGAAAGAAGGCACACTCGCGGCTTCTCTATCGCCCGAAAGAAGCCGACCCACCATGGTCCAGTATCGAAACTAGAACTACTGGCGTAGTTGCCGAGTGAGCTAACCACAACACCACCATGGCGGGTTTTTTCATATCCATGATAGGATATGATAAACTGGGCTGCCCACCAGGGCCTTGCAAACGTTATAACCATGAAAGCAAACGCTATATCTGTGACCCTCCACCATTAAAAAGCAATAGGCTCTACCAGGACCAGCCCAAACAGACACTATAGGCGTGAAAACGTTGTAGCCATGAAAGGTATCAACGTGTTTTACTGTACATTGTCGTTGCCTCACTATTGTACTATTGGGTAGCTCTGTGTGTATATGACCATAATGGTCCCTAGAACGTTGGAGCATGTGCAGTCACACTCAAAATTAATGCCTGTATTGTAGTGTTATGCATAAAATAATCCGTCTTAGTCAGGTTATTTATGCAAACGGTTCCCAAAACTTATTCCGTTTCCACGTTAGGTTGTTTTCCTGTTTAGGGTAGTATTTTAAATGGGAAATTATTGCGTTCCGAAATTTATTTTCCGTTTGACCAGGATTCTGGTTTATACAAGGTCCGGTTTATGCAGGTTTTGTAAAAGGTCATTAGACCCCCAACCACGATTTTTGGGTATGAGCAGTATCCCGAATTTATTCGTGCCACCACTAGATGTCAACAGCAATGTAGCTGTTTCTCACAATTTTGTAAGTGCTTTTTCGATTAATTCCCTGCTAGCGTATTTTAATATTCGAAGTGAACAAATTCAGCTACCGTATGAATATTATATCCTTTGAAATAATGATAGACAATAGTCGACGTACTGTATGTATACCATGATGAACGGTAGGCTTTTGTCAACGGTCATACCACGTTGAAAGCACCAGTTCTCGTCCGATCACTGAAGTTAAACAACGTCGGGCCCAGATTATACTGAGATGGGTGACCGCTTGGGAATGCTGGGTGCTGTTGATTACATCTTCTTTTTTCTACATTATTTTTGCAAGCTCCATAGCATCTCCAAACGCAGCACAGTGAGGCAGGAGAACCTCAAAATTGGCAACAATTCCAGTATTATTCATCGAATGTTCTAGGTTACACATTTCCTTTAAGGCAGTCTTTTTAAAACTTTTTTTGACATGCCCCCACCTAAACATTTCTAAAATTCTTCAGCCCCCCCTCCTAACATATGCGTAATTTTTATTATTCAAAAATTGAAGTGTTTACTAAAGAAACATTAATGATAGAAATCACTAGAAAGTTATTGAGCAAACCCCAGCTCGTGAGTTTCAGGCGCCCTAGGCAAGTAGGTGCATTAAATTTAATGCAGTCTGAGCGTTCCTCATGCCCTTGGCATTTGTCGCCTTGCCAATGCATTGGTAGGCTATAACTGTGCAGCAGAGTGCCTCAAGAAAGCCAACATTTAGAAAAGGCCTGAACAATCAGAGCAGTCTGGGAACTCAAGGACTATGACAATTTTAAATGGCCAATAGACTGCAGGGCAATGAAATACTTCTGAAATAAGCCACTCCTTTGAAAATTCCCCTTAGGGTTGCCTGCCCCATGAGCCGCCTGTCCTTCAGCCTTAAGTCTCCTTATCCTCAATTCTGGGGGGAGCATTTTCAAATTGCCTCCTTAACAATCGAATTGTCCCCTTGTGGGGCATGGGCCCCACTTTGGGAATCATTGCTTTAAAGGCATTTGGTAGACATAAGCCTGGTTCAGGGGCACGTGGTACAGACGTACATGAGCAGACGAAGCAACACGAACAGGTGATGTTGGCACACCATTTTGTTGGGGGAGGCGCGCAATTTGCGGTAAAGTGCAGTTGAGCGTTCAGCATGCAGCCCTGAAGAGCACATATGACTTTGGCTGATTTTGCTGCAGACGACACCTGTTGCAAATTTAAAAATTGCTGTTATTTGTTGGCTCTGTACACCACCTAGTGAACATCAACCACGCATGTCCTGACTGCTGCCTACCACTGAACCAGTTCAGGTGCTGTTTGTCTTGGGGACAGTGCTTTACGTCATTATTTTCCTGGTTGTGCACATGCTGATTTTGTTTGTAGCACTAGCCACTCAACTAGGCTTGAAGAAAACAACTCCGAAGCCTACTCCCACCTATGAAAAGGGCCTAAGTACCGAACTTGTCCTTCTGAATAGACACAAGGGTGATATATTGGACAGTTATTTTGCAGCCGGCTGCACGAACAAAACTGCAATTGCCCTGCTTATTTATCGTCGGTGTACTGTTCGTTGGAGCACTCCGCCGATTCTAGCGTGCGAGCTCCTACACCCTGAAATTTGCCCTTATCTACCTGTTGCATAGTGCTGTTCTTTTACGTGGCAATGCCATCGTACACCACGCAGGACCATGGGTTTCTCTCTCCTCGGAAGGAAGGCACACTCGGGGTTTGTCATGTGGGTGGGTTGCATTGAACACACCATTCCTTGTCTGATAACTGCAATCAGTGACGTTGCTAGGGTTGTGTCACCTCCTCTCCCAAAAAAAGCCGCTTCTTTTGCTTTGGTGTCGCCCCATTTCTCATGCTGTGAGGGGTGTCACCCAACACCACTGTTTTTGGGCCCGTCAACTACAAAGTCATTAGAGCCCCGTCCACAGCGTGGTTCTAATGCAGAGACTGCAAAGACACTACACTACTGCGACGATTTTTTGGGTTTTAGCAGCACCCAGTTTTCCAAAGCAGCCACCCATGTCAGTACTAGCTGGGGTTGCATTGCTCAACTTCAGTAATCAGACGAGAACTAGTGTGTCCCGTTTCGTTGGTGCTTTAAGGCACTTCAACTACAATGGTCATTAGAGCCCTGTCCTCTGCATACAGTAGTTCTAATGCAGAGTCAACACACACACTACACTGTTGCAATGCTACACTACACTAGCTGCACCCCCCTATGCTTATTTATCTTCCGTCTACTATTCGTCGGGCATTTCACTTGTGTTAGGGAGCATCTACCAGGCTCATCTACCCGTTGAAAAGTTGAGGGGGTTCTTTGACGGGCAAAGCCATCGTTCACCACACGGAACCTCAGTTTTACTTCTAACCTGAAACACGCCATCCCACCTCGGTCCAATATGGGATCTAGAACTATTGACTCAGTTACCGAGGGGGGGATTGCTGATATAAATTAGTACTTCCTATAATTTATGAAAAAAAATAGTTTTAATCCTAATTTGCCAACTAAAATGCATTAAAACTTCTTTAATGGGTCCACCTTTGGGGATATACAAAACTTGGCCCATCAGAAGAGTGGATTGATTAGGGGGCTTAACCAAAATGAAGTTTAGGTACCAAAGAACTTTGAGCGGCAAATTGCATTGGATACACTATATAGTTCTCGCCCGATCGCTGAAGTTAAGCTATGATACCCCAGCTAGTACTGACATGGGTGGCCGCTTGGGAAAACAGGGTACTGCTAATACCCAAAAACCGTCGAATTAGTGTAGTGTCTGTGCAGTTTCTGAATAAGAACTACACTGTGGACAGAGCTTTAAATGACCTTGTAGTTGAGGGAGGGGCATCGAACCGGAACGAAACCAAAAACCTAAACCCGGTAACACCGTTATTTTTGCTCGGAACGAAAACCGGAACCGAACCGAAAAACAAATATTGCACTAATCGGTTCAACACCTGTAAAAACCTGCTTAAACATAACAGCCTGTCAGATGTCATTCAGTCGTCCTATGTGTGAAAAATCTCTGCACGTATTAAGCTGTGTTTACACTGCATGAAACATACTCGCCGCAAATGTTTCTGCAGGCTTGAGGCAATCTCGCCCGTCTCGCCCTCCCTGTTTACATTGAGCAAAATATAGCGTGATGCAAGCATGAAAAACGTCCTAAGAGTAACAGTACACGCCGTGGGAGTGGTGAAACCCTTTGATGCGCGTCCAAAAACCGACAGTGTGGTGGCTCACCACGAGGCTGCCTCACGCAGCAAGTTCTGGGGCGAGCCCCCGTTTACACTGTGTGAGTCTTTTCTTATGAAACAGTTGCTCAAGTCTGTTGTGCACAGTGTAAACCCAGCATTACATCTTGCACCACTTTTTACTCCAACGGAGTGTCCACATTGGCGAATACAGGCACGAACATGGGGTCCAAAATCATTCTAACCATCAGAAACACACTGCACATGCTGTATGTACAGAAAATGTGCATGTACAGTGCGTCCCATTTCAAAAGCAGAGTCCTGTGTTATAGGGAAGTTGAACAGGGTAATGTTGGGCAGTGAGGGAGATCCACGTCACTAGAATGCAAGTATCCGAGATCAGAATGCTGCGGTACATAAGTGGGTCTCAAGAAGCGATAGAATTAGAAATGAGTATAAGGTAGCCTTGCGGTGGGGGACATCACTGAATAATGAGGGAGAGGGACAAAGAGGTGAAAATGGAAATGGAGGCATGTGGGGTGGAGGCTGGGCCGGCCATCCGGAGGGTGCAGAGGGTGCATTGCACCCAGGGCCCACAATCAGTTTGCATCAGGACCCAGATCATTGCTAATATTAAAGGTTTAATACATCATTGTTGGGTCAACGGCCCTTATTTTAACCTGCCAATGCAACATAACCTAAACGTAACCTAACAACCCTGCCATTGAACTACACCAGGGTTGTACAACCTTTCTGGTGTTTTGGGTCACTCGGCTGGTCCATGAACTGATTGCCAGCCACAAGCTGTCAAAAACAAAATGGGTGAAGATAACGTTAGGTGTTACATAGCAGGTAGGCTACAATGCATAATTAGAAATGATGCACCATGGGCCATAGTTTGGACAACCCAGAATTAGAGGTTAAGAGTCAAGAAGGGGTTGTTAAAACCAAGAAGTGTAATACAAAGTGTAATACAGAAGTGTAATACAAAAACATATAATGACACAGGTCCAACTGAAAATGTTCCATGGTATGGACGTCCACGTAAGCTTTCAGACCAACTCATAAATGCAATGATGACATATTAGGACACATGGCATCATCCAAAAATGTAAAACCTTCTAAAATTAGGAAGGATCTCAGAATGGGATAGTAGGGCATCTAAGAGGAGTCCATTTACTCTGAATCCTTTTATTTTTACTTTTGGGCCCCGAATAGGATTTTTCACCTGGGCCCCTTTATAGAGAAGGCCGGCCCTGGGTGGAGGGGGACTTGGTGGGAGATAGATGAGAGTGCAGGATTAGAACCCACAGACCCAACCCTGCCTTAGGTGGGATAAGGGTGAGATGATGATGTTGATGATAATGGATATTTTTATTATAATCTACTGTATTTTAAAATTATGTTTTATACATATTATTTTTTTTAAATTAATATTCGGGGTGAAACTGAAAACCGTAAACCGGAATAAAAGTTAGATTTTTTTACTGGAACGAAAACCGTAACAGAACCGATATATTTATATGACGTGAACCGTAACCGAAACCGGAAAGCAAAAACATAATGGTTCGATGCCCTGGTTGAAGTGCCCCGAAGCACAAAAACAAACCAAAGAAGTTTCGGATATTTAAAAAAGTGGACCTTCGTGGGAGGTAAACCAAAAGAGAGGTTTCACTGTAGTTAACAATCATCCCGAGTTTAATCTTAACATCACTAGATGTCAGCAGCAATGAAACAGTTTGTCTTAATTCTATAAGGTGCCTTTTTTGGATAATTTCCCAGCTAAGTATATTTGAATTTTAATATATGAGGTGGACAAATTTAGCTACTGAATGAATGTTAATCCAATGAAATAATAAAAAAAAAAGACGATGGTCTAGGTAGCGAATCTATACTGTAATAAAAGAAACGCGTTCGTCAATGGTCATACCACATTGGAAGCACCAGTTCTCATCTGATCACTGAAGTTAAGCAACGTCGGGCCGACACAGTACTGAGATGGGTGCCCGCTTGGGAATGCTGGGTGCTGTTGATTCAGATTACTCTATTTTTTCAATTTTTTTGTTAGCCGTATAATACAGTAAGTCATTGACTTGCGCGATTTTTTTTACTAACACGAAATTTAAATTTTAGGCAGCTTTCACACCACAGATGCAAGAGACAAGACATGTGCCTCCTGGATAGGGGAGACATTATTGTCTTTTCCTTGGAGAAACATGCTTTTCACAAAAGAGGCAAATGAAGCCTGCATCTTCTGTCCGCTTCTACCCAACAGATATACAGCGTGTTTCCTTTAAAGTAACCAAATCTCGATTTTAAAACATCTATAATATATGGGATAAAATGGTTAGAAAAAATTTATAGTTGATGGAGGGGGAAATTCACTTCCCAAAACAGTTCAGTAATTTTGACAGTAGTGTTTTCAGGACAATGCAAAGTTACATGTTTTTCAATAGATAGAGGTAGTTTTCACTTTTGCATCGCATAGCTCTAAAAAAATGTGAAATCTTGATATAGCTTGCTCCTATACCTAAAATTAAAAATACACCCCCTAAACTGCATTAATTAGTGTGCACCAATGGTCCAGGGCTGCAGAATGATTTCTCAGGTATGGAGCTCAGCAAATTGTCGCTCTTAACTGCTTTAACCAGCTAGCATTGAGCTAACGTGGATCATGACTCCTTGGCTTGTGCTCTGAGTTTGCTATTTGGAGCAGCTAAAGCCTAGTTCCATGGCACGCGACATGAAAGGGAATAGCACCTGAGCAGACGACAAAATTATGTCAATTGCAGGCGCTAGGCGAAATTGTGTGTGTTGTAGTTCCGTGGACAGGCAGGAAATCATAATTAGTGTAAATGTTTCCCAAAATGACGATGAGGTGGCGCCCACAGCTCAAAAATCCAACAGCCAATGAAATTTGAATGGCAAACGTTGTTGGAAAAGTAATAGCAAATGAAATGCGCATGACAGTTGAAAGCAAGAAATGCAGTTGACTGCCTCTCAACTCCATTTTTCTGTTGATTTCGTGCTACCATGACAAAAAGTTGAGTTCCTACGTCATCCGTTTCTGTGGCATTTCATCTGATCGAATGCGATTTGCATCAATGTCACGTTCCATGGAACTAGGCTTAAGAGCAACAATTTGCTGAGCTGCATACTCTTATGACATTGCTATATTAAAATGTTCTAATTTGTTTTAGCAGTTGAAAGTGACAATTTGCTGAACTCCATGCCTGAGACAACATTCTGGAGTCCTGGGCCAAAGGAGCACACTCATTAATGGGGTTTTCAGGGTGTATTTTTAATATTAGGCATTGGAACATGTTATATTAAAATTTCACATTTTTTGAGAGCTATGTGATGTCATAGTTAAAACTATCCCTATCTATTGAAAAAAATGTAACTTTGCATTGTCCTGAAAAAACTACTGCCAAAATTTCTGAACTGTTTTCTGAACTCCTTCAACTATAACTTTTTCCTAACAATTTTATCCCACATCTAATAGATTTTTTAAAAAAAAGTATTGGCCACTTTAAAGGAAACATCCTGTATAGAAATTAGAAAACAAATATTTTTATTATTAATATTCTATATTTTTTTATGCATTTGTTCTGTTCGTTGGTGTTTTAGGGCCCTTCCCACTGTGTATTCTAAAGCAGAGTGCACAGACACTACACTAATGCGACGATTTTTAACTATAACTGGTATCCAGCTTTCCCGCTTCCAAAAGGCCACTCATGTCAGTACTAACTTGTGTGTCCAAATCACTAAGCTGTTCCCCACCTTTTTTTTATGTAAATGCCCTTCCATGCTCTCACATGCACATCCTGGTGAGAATAATCTTTAGATGCAGTGTCATACAGTGCCTGGTACACTTTGAAGGCAGCAATAAATGTTATGTCACATTGTTGATTGTGAAGTAACATGTTTAGGTTTCATCCCTCCCTGCACATTGGAATGCACATGTTCATTAGAGCAAGGTTCTGTAGAGCCCCGTCCACTGCATAGTTCTAATGTGGTCTGCACAGACCCTACGTTGTTAGAATGAGTTTTGGGTATTTGCAATACCCAGTGTTCTCACGTGAACACCCATGTCATTACTTACTTGCTTAACCTCAGTAATCAGGCAAGAACTGGTGTGTCTAATGCAATAGAGCAAATCTTCTAATACAAGGGAGTCACACACTGACCAAAAAGGCAAAGAGGCAGGAAGCATAAAAACCTACCTACCAGTTTCAAGGAATATGTGCCTCATGCTTCCAGGACGTACAATGCATGTGCCATTTCAATGTGAAAGACGTCGTCTCTTTATATGTGTTGGTGTTCGAAGATGCATGACTCCTGCACTAAGGAGGCACATGTCTTGTCTCTTGCATCTTTGGTGTGAAAGCCGCCTTAGGCTAGACGAACACTGTATAGTCAAGACTATTTGACGACAATCTATGTACTATGTGAGTAGCTGTTACTCAGCTGTTACTCCTTGCTACACATTGGTTTTCATTGCCTTCGCTGAGCATACAGACTGCCATCCAACAGTCTTGACTATAGTGTGCGCCTAGCCTTAGGTGTCAGAGTGGTGGTGAGGTAACTCAGTTGTGCGTTTGCACGTGTCAAATCTCCATTTCCTTCTTTAGCCTGAAGATAAATTTCTTTTATGGTGGTCGTGCCTTCTATTCATTCTAGTAAAGGATGAGCTGCTGACAGGAATAGGGGAATGGGCCCCTTAGTGCCTGGTATTTGATGATGACGTGGGAAAGCTTGATGTGTCCAAAGAGGATTCACAAATGGGCCTACAAGACATTAATACACCAATGGAAAGAGGGGGTCTTAAAGTAAACATGAAGACGACAGAGTACCTAACTTTTAATTTTAGCGACCAGGGGCAAGGGGGTGAGATCCGTTTTGGCAGTGAGGGTATACCCGAGGTTCAAGAGTTTCATTATTTAGGATCAGTTTTCCAAAGCAATGGGGAGATAGATTCTGACGTGACCCATAGGATTAATGTTTGATGGCTGAAGTGGAGGCAGGCCAGTGGAATCCTGTGTGACCTCCGGGTCTCAATAAAGTTGAAGGGCAAAGCTAGGCCTGCTAGGCTCTGTTGCTCAGAGTGTTGGGCAGTTAGGAAGAACCATGAAAGGAGAATGCATGTGGCTGAGATGCGAATGCTGCACTACATGGCGGGGTTGTCACGAGGCAACAGAGTCCGTAATGATTACGTTAGAAGTAGGTTGGGAGTGAGAGACATCACGAAAAAGGTGAGTGAGAGGCGGTTGAGGTGGTATGGGCTCGTGATGAGGAGAGAGGAGGAGGAGCTTATTAGGTCCATTATGGGTGTGCATGTGATTGGGGTCCCCAGGGGTAGGGGAAGACCAATGCGGACGTGGGAGCAGGTGGTGCAGAGGGGCATGGAGGCATGCAGGGTGGAGAGGGACTTGGTGGGGATAAGCAGGGGTGGCTGATAAGAACCCGCAGACCTGACCACGCCACTGATGGGAGGAGGGTACGATGATGATGGTGATGATCCCAGTGGTCGTGCTTTGTACAGTATTTTAGTATCATGTTTATTACCGAATTAAAACGCCACATCATGTCAAACCAACATAAATGTGATTCATGCATTAGTGATAAAAAAGACTTGCCACTTCTATGGAGACCATCATCATCATTATACCCTTATCCCGCCATATTATATTAAACAGAAAAGAAAAATAAATGTCTGGGGGTCGTGGACATCGCCAAAAAATGAGGGAGAATAGGCTGAGGTGGTATGGACACGTAATTAGAAGAGGGGAAGAGAAGCTCGTTAGGTGCACCCAGGGCAGGAGGAGGCTGAAGCAGACGTGGGAACGGATTGGCCATAAGGACATGGCAGTGTGTGGGGTGGACGGGGACCTGATTGGAGATAGACAGGAGTGGAGGGCTAGAACCCGCAGAACCCGCCCTGCCACAGGCAGGATAAGTTTGTGATGATAATGATGACTCAGAAAACGGTCTGAATAAGTCCTAGGCGAACTATTGTCCAGCGAACAATTGTCCTAAGTGAACTATTGTCCAGCAAAATATTTGTCTGGTGAACAATTGTCCTATAGAAACCCCACACACCTCCATATCCCTACGCTCAACTTGCTCCCAGTACAGCATTGGGGATGTGTGGATAAGCACAGTACTGTACTTAGATAAACTTCGTAAACCAAGAGGTTAACAATCTTTCCGATTTTATTTGTACCATCACTAGATGTCAGCAGCAGTGAAGTAGTTTCTTTTAATTGTGGAAAATGCCTTATTCGATCATTTTTGCCTGAAAATATCTTAATACAGAAGAAATATTTTCGGCAAAAAAATATGATTGTAGCTATCCATTCAATGAAATGATAATATATATATATATATATATATATATATATACTGGTCTTTATAACGAATGTATACCTTGATGACAGGTGCTTTCCCATCGACGGTCATACCACGTTGAAAGCACCAGTTCTTGTCTGATCACTGAAGTTAAGCAACGTCGGGCCCAGGTAGTACTGAGATGGGTGACCGCTTGGGAATGCTGGGTGCTGTTGGTTTCTGTTTTTCCATGTTTTTTTTTGCTAGCAGCGTAATAACCACAAAGGCTGATCAATTCAGCATTTTAAGCCCAGAAATGGTTGCTGGCCATCCTACCTCAACCAATTATCTTATGCCTAGTTCCGTATCACCACACTTCAACGCTAATAACGTCACTACTGATAACAACTTGATGACGTTTTGTGCTAGTGCGTTATGAAGGACCGCCAGCGCAATTCCTGAAGTGCAGCGCTTAATTTGGAGTCACCGCACGCCGCCGTCATGGCTCAGTATATCCTCTGCCAATTTTTAAGCAGACAGCTCAACCGCCAGCCAATCAAAACACAGCATGACTTGCAGGACGCAACTACCGTTATGCATAGCTGCTCTGTGGCGCCCCAAGTAGCAGTGTGACGTCACCATTTTTCATGCTGTGTCGTCTGTTACAACGAACAATTGTCCTAGGCGAACTATTGTCCAGCAAAATATTTTCTGGTGAACAATTATCCAGCGAACATTTGTCGTACAAACACCCCACACACCTCCATATCCCTATGCTCAACTTGCTCCCAGTACATCATTGGGGATGTGCGGATAAGCACAGTACTGTACTTACCACATAATCTTTTAAGCTACGGAAATACTTGTAGCGTCGCATACGTAGTGCATACTGTGACGTCATGAAAATTCATATAGAGCACTACCAGTAGCTGCTATTTGACAACATGTGTAGTGCTACAAAGATGGAGGCCTCCATGTTGCCATATGTGCTACTTAGATGACTAAACTATTTCAATTTATTTAATTAAATTGTATTCTTAATGTTCACACCCCCACTGACAAACGTTGTCAATACTCCTACAGGTTCCAGACGCCTGGCTGGGATAACCCCAGTCAGAGTATATTCGTTGGACCCTCAGACCTGAGTCTTCCACAGGCAGGGTGAGGGAATGATGATGATGTTCTTAATGTTCTTAAAACTATACTGTTCTTAAAACTATATTTTTTATTTTTCCTGCTTCATTTTTGGGTACTGTCAATAACTACCCTATTGCAATCCACCATATTCAATTGCAATATCTTTTGTGGGAGCCGCCATGATGAACTACGCAAAGAATCCTGCTCGAAAAGGTGTAGCGTTTGTAGCACTACAACTGCACTATGAAGTTTTGGCCCCCGTGTGTGCCCGGGGTAGAATAGGCACACTGCATACCTGCATGTCGTAAGAGGCGACTAAAAGGGGTGACTTTTTCTTGCCCCAGTTTTGACAACACCACTGTCGTGTTTGTCTATGACGTGGTCTGCACAGGACGATACCATCATTGTGGTTGGTTGTATCTTTCTTTTCTCCTTTATTGGATGAGTGTCTGACTTGTTCGTGGTCGACATAGGTTAATCACTGAGGTGACCATAAAAAACGCCTACCCGCGTGTTTACCATGCGTGGAGACCCGTACCCTGGGAAAAGCGGATCCTGGTGATTGAGGAGGTTCTAGGGCTGCGGCCCTACACATCCAACACATGACTTTGGCCACAGCTTCTGGGGCAAACGGGAGGCCAAGGCAGTAGCCCGGTCTTGGTCAATCGGCCGGAGGTGCATAAGTTGTTATGCCTCCTAGGGTGACTGTAAGTGGACCGACAGTCAACCCCGATGCCAATGGTCCGGTACTCGGGGATTATGCCACCCTAACGGTATCCTGTCCGAGCACTCTCGACGACCCGAATGGGCGTCCCCTCGTTGGGCTCGGTGGTGGGTGAGAACTGCGGGCAGCGAAATCATAATTCACAACAATTATGGCAACTATAACCCAGAGGCTTGGGGGCTCTTCAAAAAACCCCACCCCTCCCCCTTCTTTAGTTTCAATGACTTGTGTTGAGCCGGAAGATGGCAGGCTCGGTCCCACTCAACTGAGTGGGCCAGCTGCCAGTGAGTTAATGGAGATAAGCACTGCTCCAACTAAAAGGCCGCGTTCCCCCAGTCACCCAACTGGATCAGGGAATGCCCCTGTGGTGTCAAATACATCAGCACCTGCGCTTAACAAGAGGCAACGGCCTCTTAGCCTTAAGGTGCAGGGCTCCACCGCTGATGCAAAGCGTGTTCCTGCATCTAAGGAAGCCTCAGGTGCAGTCAAAAGCACTTCTATTCCTTCTTCCTACCCTCCCCGGTTTCTTTCCATATCCGGGGAGGATGGTGCATCCTTGGGGAAGGCGTCGCCCTTCCTTATCGCCAAAGCCATCAAGGGCATTGCCGTTGATGTGACCTCGGTCAAGAAACTGCTCAATGGCACCTTGTTGGTGGATTCATCTGCCAATCACCAGACCGAAGCATTATTAAAAATGCGGAAACTCGGTGACATCCCCATTGTGGTCGAACCGCATCACACTTTAAACACCAGCAGAGGTGTGGTGCGGTGACCCGATCTGCATGGGGAGTCAGAGGAGCAAATAGCGGAGGAGCTTAGGGACCAGGGTGTGGTGGCTGTCCGCCGCACCTCTGTCCAACGGGATGGAGAATCCCGGCCATCTGACACCTTGGTGCTGACCTTTGGTAGGCCCAAGGTGCCAGAGTACATCATGGCTGGCTACCTC
>JAAFCE010009109.1:0-35670 GCA_013389805.1 Trigoniulus corallinus
GGTGTGCGTTGGATGGACTGTCTTGCCGGCCTGGGTGTGACTCTACCTAGGGTGCAGCCTGTACTGCCGGCCTCTGTGCCGCCCTGGACAGTGCCAGAGCCAAGTTTAAATTTAATGCTTGCAGCCTTACCCAAAACCAGTACCGATAGGTCATTGTACCAACAAGAGTTCGGTCGCCTCTCTTGGACCTATCGAGGCCATGTTTTTATTTACACGGATGGGTCGAAGGATGGTTCCTATGTGGGTTGGTCAGTCTTTACAACTGGTCATCTCATGGGGAGCCGCCTTCCAGGCGTTGCCAGTGTCTTAACTGCAGAGCTCACAGCTCTGCACAGGGCACTGGAGCTCATCCAAGTGTTGAATGACAGACACTTTGTTGTTGCGACTGACTCCTTGTGCTCCCTTCAGCTGTTGCACACCCTATATGGCAGACATGCCATCGTCCAGGGTGTGCACAGATTGCTGCTTGTGATTCGTAAGCAGGGCAAGACAGTGTTGTTTATGTGGGTCCCGGGGCATGTTGGCATCGTGGGCAACGAGATGGCAGATGCTCATGCCCGTCAGGTGGCCCACATGCCAGAAATTCCTGACACTGCTGTCCCCTCCTCCAACGCTCTCCCGATGGTGCGGCGGGCCGTCCATGACCAATGGCGGGCCCAGTGGTTTGCGGAGACCACGAACAAACTCCGCACACTGAAGGACACTCCAGTGCACTGGGTGTCCTCGTGCCGCCAATCGCGGAGGGAGGAGGTTGTGCTTGCTCGGCTGCGAATCGGTCACACCTTCCTCACCCACTCCTACATTCTACGGGGTGAGGATCAGCCATGGTGTGACTACTGTTGGGAGCCTCTCACAGTGGCGCACATCTTTAGTCACTGTGAGAGATACCAAGAACTTAGGTGGCGACTGGGAGTCAGCGCAGAGCTCTCCACATCACTTGGGGATAACCCTCAGGCAGTGGAGAGCTCGCTAGTATTTGTGAAAGAGGCTGGCCTCTTTCACAAAATTTGAATTATGTGCCATTTCTTTTAGGCCCTTTTTGTAATTATTTTTGAATTATATGGCTTTTGCCTTTTTGTTTCTGTATTCGTTTTGGCTTTTGCCACATTTATTGTACTGTCTGTTTTGGCTTTTGCCACAATTATTATTCTGTCTTTTTGGCTTTTGCCTTTTATTCTGTGTTTGTCTTGGCTTTTGCCACATTTATTTTTCTGTCTGTTTTGGCTTTTGCCACTTTTATTGTTTTGTATGTTTTGGCTTTTGCCTTTTTTATATGTCTGTTTTGGCTTTTGCCTGTATTTCTTTTCTGAATAATTATTAGGCTATTGCATTTTTATTGTTATTACTTTTATTGGCCTTTTGCCCTTTTTATTGCCATCATGGTGGGATGGCCATTTACACCCCCACCATGGTGATGTGTCTTTCTGGGCCCTAATGACCTTTGTAGTTGATGGGCCCTAAAGCAACAACAAAACAAACAAACAAAAATACAGCCATGCAGTTTTGCACATAATTGGAGTACCTCATTCCCCACAATCCCGAAATATTAACAGTACTATGTTGTATAGGATAGCAAGTATTGCAGAAAGTGTGTTTTCCCATTGATTGCAATTGAAAAACCGCATTTTTCTTTTTCTATATCTCAATTTCTATTAAAGCTACAACCATGCCGTTTTGCACTTGTTTGGAGTACCACATTCCAAACATTCTGGATAAAAGTTATTATTCAGTGATGTATAGGAATAAAAATATCGCACAAAGTGTATTTTCCCATTGATTTCAATGTAAAAACTCAATTTTACATTCAATTTTACATCTCATTTTCCATTAAAGGTACAGCCATCCCATTTTGCATATCATTGGAGTATCACATTCCCAACATTCTGGATATAAGGTATGACTCTATTATGTATAGGAAAGAAAATATTGCAGAAAGTGTGTTTTCCCATTGATTTTAATGGAAAAACTCCATTTTCTTTTTGATTTATCTCAATTTCTATTAAAGCTACAGCCATGCCGTTTTGCACATGATTGGAGTACTACATTCCCAACGTTCTGGATAAAATTTATGATTCTATTATGTATAGGAAAGAAAATATCGCAAAAAGTGTGTTTTCCCCTTGATTTCAATGTAAGAACTCCATTTCGCTTTTTGCTATATCTCAATTTACATTAAAGCTACAGCCATGCTGTTTTGAACATGATTGAGGCACCCCATTCAATACATTCTTGCTAAAATTTGCAGTTTTATCATATATAGGAGTCAAAATGCACAAATTGCGTTTTCCCGTTGATTTCAATGTACAAACTTCATTTTTCTTTTTGCTACAACTCAATTCCTATTATAGCTGCAGCCATGCCGTTTTGCATGTGATTATATTACCTCATTACCTACATTCTAGCAAAAATTTACAATTATATATGTTGTATAAGAGAGAAAATAACACACAAAGGGTGTTTTCTTACTGATTTGAAAGTAAAAATGTCATTTTGCTATTTGCTATATCTCAAATTTCTATTAATGCTACAGCCTCACCGTTTTGCACATGATTGGAGTACCACATTCCTCATATTCTGTCCAAAATGGTTGGTTCCAGAATGTATAGGACAGAAAATATCACACAACGTGTGTTTTGCCATTCATTTCAATGGGAAAACTGCATATTTCTTTTTGCTATATCTCAATTTCTATTTAAGCTCCAGCCATGCCGTTTTGCACATGATTGGAGAACCTCTTTCCTTACATTCTTGCGAATATTTACAGTTCTATGTTGTATAGGAGAGAAAATATTGCTCAAAGTGTTTTCCTGTTGATTTCAATGTAAAAACTCCTTGTATCCTTTTGCTATATCTCAATTTCTATTAAAGCTGCAGCCATGCCATTTTACACATGATTGAATATTACATTAAATATTGCACAAAGTGTGTTACTCATTGATTTCAATTTAAAAACTCGATTTTTTTTCACTATATCTCAATTTCTATTAAAGATTCAGCCATGCCACTTTGCACATACTTTAATTACCTCGTTCCTTACATTCATGAAAAAATTTAAAGTTCTATGTTGTACAAGAGAGAAAATATTGCACAAAGTGTGTTTTCTTATTGATTTCAAAGTTTGCTTTTTGCTATATATCAAATTTCTATTAATGCTAGAGCCTTGCCGTTTTGCACATGATTGGAGTACCACATGCCTCTTATTCTGTCCAAAAAGTTTGGTTCAAGAATGTATAGGACAGAAAATATCACACAACGTGTGTTTTGCTATTGATTTCAATGGGAAAACTGCATATTTCTTTTTGCTATATCTCAATTTCTATTAAAGCTACAGCCTTTTGAAAATGATTGAACATGATAGGAGTATTTCATTGCCTACATTCTTGCACAAATCTGCAGTTCTATGCTGTATAGGAGAGAAAATATTGCACAAAGTGTGTTTTTTTATTGATTTAAAAAAAAAACTCCATTTTTCTTTTTCTATATCTCAATTTCTATTAAAGCTACAGCCATGCCGTTTTGCACATGATTGGAATACCACATTCCCAAAATTCTAGAGAAAAGTTATGCTTCTATTATGTATAGGAATAAAAATATCGCACAAAGTGTATTTTCCCATTGATTTCAATGTAAAAACTCCATTTTTCTGTTTGCAATATCTCAATTTCTATAAACGCTACTGCCATGCCATTTTGACAATTATTGGAATACCACATTCCCAATATTATAGATAAAAGTTATGATTCCATTATGCACAGGAAAGAAAATATTACAGAAAGTGTGTTTTCCCATGCCGTTTTGCACATGACTGGAGTATCACATTCCCAACATTCTGGATAAAAGTTATGATTTTATTATGTGTAGGATTATGTTTTTTAATTGATTTCAATGTAAAAAATGCATTTTTTTTTACTATATCTCAACTTCTGTTAAAGCTACAGCCATGCCATTTTGCATACGATTGGAGTACCTCATTCCCTACATTCTTGCAAAAATTTACAATTATATGTTTTATAGCAATATTCTTTCTGCTATATTTATTAATTTCTTTTAAAGCAACAGCCATGCTGTATTCCTAATGACTGGAGTACCACATTTCCTACAATTGCAGCCAAAATTTGCAGTTCTATCATATTATTGAGACAAATGCACAAAGTGCGTTTTCCCATTGATTTCAATTAAAAAACTCCATTTTTCCTTTTGCTTCATCTCAATTTCTTTTAAAACTACAGCCATGCCATTTTGCACATGATTTTAGTAACACTTTCCTAACATTCTGTTTGAAAGTTATGATTCTATTATGTTTAGGAATGAAAATTTCACACAAAGTGTATTTTTCTATTGATTTTGATGTAAAAACTCGATTTTTCTGTTTGCTGTATCTCAATTTCTGATAAAGCTAAAGCCATTCGGTTTTGCACATGATTAGAGTACCTCATTCGCTGCATTCTTACGAAAATTGAAAGTTCTATTTCGTGTGAGAGAGAAAATATTTCACAAAGTGAGTTTTTCTATTAATTTCAATGTAAAAACTCCATTTTTCTTTTTGCTACATCTCAATTTCTGTTAAAGCTACAGCTATGCCGTTTTGCACATGATTGAGAACCTCATTCGCAACATTCTCGCAAAAATTTCCAGTTTTAGATTTTATAGGATAGGAAATATGACACAAAGTGTGTTTCCCCACTGATTTCAATGTAAAAATACCATTTTTCTTTTTGCTATATCTCAATTTCTATTAAACCTACACCCATGTAGTTTTGCGCATGATTGGAGTACCACATTCTAACATTCTGAATGAAAGTTATGATTCGATTATCTATAAGAAAGAAAATATTGCACAAAGCGTTTTTTCCTATTGATTTTAATGGAAAAAGTTAATAGTTAATATCTCAATTTCTATTAAAGCTACAGCTATGCCGTTTTGCACATGATTGGAGTACCTCATTCCCTTCTTTCTTCCAAAAATCCACATTTCTATGTTGTATAGGAGAGAAATCACCACACAAAGTGTGTTTTCTCATTGATTTTAATGTAAAAACTCTATTTTTTGTAGTGCTATATCTCAATTTCTACTAAAGCTTCACTTATGCCGTTTTGCACATGATTGGAGTACAGCCATGCCATTTTGCTCAGGATAGGAGTACCTCATTCCCTACATTCTCACAAAAATTTATAGTTCTATATTGTATAGGAGACAAAATATCTCACAAAGAGTGTTTTCCCATTGATTTCAATGCAAAAACTACATTTTTCTTTTTGCTATATCTCAATTTCTATATGGAGCCCAAAATTCCCTTCATTCTCGCTAAAATTTACAGTTCTTCGTTGAATAGGAGGGACAATATCGCACAAGGTGTGTTTTCATAATGATTTTAATGTAAATACTCCATTTTTGGTTTTGCAATATCTCAATTTCTATTAAAGCTTCACCCATGCCGTTTTGCACATGATTGGAGTACCTCATTCCCTAGATTCTCACAAAAATTCACAGTTCTAAGTTTTATATGAGAGTATATATCCCACAAAGTGTGATTTCTATTTGATTACAATGTAAATACTCCATTTTTCTTTTTCATTATATAAATTTCTATTATTGCTATAGCCATGCAGTTTTGCACATGATTGAAGTACCACATTCCCAACAATCTGGATGAAAGTTATGTTTGTATTATGCATAGGAAAGAAAATATCACACAAAGTGTGTTTTTCCACTGATTTCAATGTAAAAACTCCATTTTTCTTTTCACTATATCTTAATTTTTATTAAAGCTACAGCTATGTCGTTTTGCACATGATTGGAGTACCTCATTCCCTACATTCTCACAAAAATTTACTATTCTATGTTGTATAGTAGAGAAACTATCATACAAAGTGTGTTTCATTTTGATTTCAATGTAAAAACTCAATTTCTCTTTTTCCTATATGTGAATTTCTATTAAAGCGGCAGCCATGCTGATTTGCACATGATTTTAGTACCAGATTACCAACATTCTCGCCATAATTCGCAGTTATATCATGCATAGGTGACAAAATGCTCAAAGTGCATTTTGTGATTGATTTCAATTTAAAACTCCACTTTTCTTTTTGCTATATCTCAATTTCTATTACAGCTACAGCGATGGCGTTTTGCATATAATTGGAGCACGTCATTCCCTATATTCTCACAAGAATTTACAGGTCTATGTTTTATATAAGAGAAAAAATTGCACAAAGTGTGTTTGCCCATTGTTTTTTTTTTGGAAAAACTTTATATTTCCTTTAGCTATATCTGAATTTCTATAACATCTACAGCCATGCCGTTTTCCACATGATTGGAATACTTCTTTCCCTTCATTCTTGCAAAGATTTACAGTTCTATGTTGTATAGGAGAGAAATTATCGCACAAAGTGTGTTTTTCCATTGATTTTTATTAAAAAAACTCCATTTTTCTTTTTGCTATATCTAAATTTCTATTCAAGCAGCTAGAACGCCGTTTTTCACATGGTTAAAGTACCACATTCCCAACATTCTGGCCAAAATTTGCACTTCTATCATGTATAGAAGACAAAATACACAATGTGCATTTTTACAATTGTTTCAATGGAAAAACGTCAATTTTCTTTTTGCTTTATCTCAGTTTCGTTTAAAGATACAGCCATGCCGTTTTGCACATGATTTAAGTACCACATTCCCTACATTCTTTCTAAACTTTGTGGTTCTGTTACATATGGGTAAGAAAATATTGCACAAAGTGTGTTTTCCCATTGATTTCATTGGTAAAACTTCATATTTCTCTTTGGTTTACCCTAATTTCTATTTAAGCTTCAGGTTTGACGTTTGTCACATGATTGTAGTACCTCATTCCCAACAATCTTTTCTGTTTTGTAGGAGAGAAAATATTGCACAAAGTGTGCTTTCCAATAAGCTACAGCCATTCCGTTTTGCACATAATTGGAGTGCCTCAATCCCTACATTCTTGCAAAAATTTACATTTCTGTGTTGTATAGGAGAGATAATATTGCACAAAGTGTATTTTTGCATTAAATTAATGTAAAAACTCCATTTTTCTTTTTACTACATCTCAAGTTCTATTGAAGCTACAGCCATGCCGTTTTGCGCATGATTGGAGTATTCCATCCCCAAAATTCTTGCAAAAACTTACAGTTCTATGTTGTATTGGAGAGGAAATATCGGTCAAAGTGTGTTTTACAATAAATTTGAATGTAAAAGCTTTAATTTTCTTTTTGCTATATCTCAATTTCTATTAAAGCTAGAGCCATGCCTTTTTGCACATGCTTAGAGTACCACTTTCCCAACATTCTAGTTAAAAGTTATGATTGTATCATGTATAGGAGATAAAATATTGCTCAACATGTGTTTTCTCCATGATTTCAATGTAAAAACTCTATTGTTGTTTCGGCTATATATCAATTTCTATTAAACCTACAGCCATGCCGCTTTCACATGATTGGAGTATCACATTCACAACATGATGGATAAAAGTTATGATTCTATTATGTATAGAAAGGAATACATCGCACAAATTGTGTTTTCCTAAAACTCAATTTTTTTATTGCTATATTTCAATTTCTATTAATGCTACAGCCATGCTGTTTTGTACATGATTGGAGTACGACATTCCCAACATAAATAGTGAAAGTTATGATTCTATTATGTATAGGGAAGAAAATATGGCAGAAAGTGTGTTTTCTAATTGAATGAAATGTAAAAACTCCATTTCTTTTTGCTATCTCTCAATTTTCATTAATGCTACAACCATGCCATTTTGCTGATATTGAAGTACCTCATTCCCAAAACTCTGGATAAAAGTTATAATTATATTATGTATAGTAAAGAATATATCGCACAAATCGGGTTTTTCCATTGATTTGAATTTAAAAACTTCATTTATCTTTTTGCTATATCTCAATTTCTATTAAAGCTACAGCCATGCCGTTTTGCACATGATTGGAGAACCACATTCCCAACATTGTGGATAACAGTTATCATTCTTATATGTATAGGAAAGAAAATATTGCACAAAATGCGTTTTCCAATTGATTTGAATGAAATAACTTTTTTTTGTTTTTGCCATATCTCAATTTCAATTAAAGCTTCAGCAATGCCATTTTGCACATATTTCTGGATAAAAGTTATGATTCTATTATGTATGGTAAAGATAATATTGCACAAAGTGTGTTTTTTTTATTGCTTTCAATTTAAAAACTCCATTTATCTCTTTGCTATATCTCAATTTCTGTTAAAGCTACAGCTATGTCGTTTTGTACATGATTAGGGTACCTGATTCACTACATTCTTGCAAAAAATTACAGTTCTATGTTGTATAGATGAGAAAATATCACACAAAATGTGTTTTCCCATTGATTTAAATGTAAAAAATCCATTCCCATGCCGTTTTGCATATGGTTGGAGTACATCATTTCCTACATTCTCGCAAAAATTTGCAGTTCTATGTTTTATAGGAGAGAAAATATCGCACAAAGTGTGTTTTCCCATTGATTTCAATGTTAACACTCTATTTTTCTTTTTGCTATGTTTATATTTCTTTTAAAGGTACAGATACGCCGTTTTGCACATCATTGGAGTACTTCATTCCCTTTATTTTTGCTAAAATTTACTGTTCTGTGTTTTATGGGGGTGAAAATATCCCACAAAGTGGGCTTTCCAATTGATTTCGATTTAAAAACTTCATTTTTTTTTGCTATATCTCAATTTCCATTAAAGCTACAGCCATGCCGCTTTGCACGTCATTGGAGTACCTTATTCCTTACATTCTCACAAAAATTTACAGTTTTATGTTGTATAGGAGATAAAATATCCCACAAAGTGATTTTTCCCATTGATTTTAACATATAAACTCAATTTTTCTTTTTGCTATATCTCGATTTCTATTAAAGCTACAGACATGCCATTTTTTACATAATTGAGGCACCACATTCATAATATTGTGGATAAAAGTTATGATTCTATTATGTATATTGAAAGAAAATATCGCACAAAGTGTGATTTCATATTGATTTCAATGTAAAAACTCCATTTTTCTTTTGGCTATATCTCAATTTCTGTGAAACATACAGCCATGCCGTTTTGCACATGATTGGAGCACCTTATTCTCTACATTCACGCAAAAGTTTAGAGTTCTGTGTTTTATAGGATGGAAAATATCGCAAAAAGTGTGTTTTGCCATTTATTTCAATGTAAAATCTCAGTTTTTCGTTTTGCTATATCTCTATTTCTATTAAAGCTACAGCCATGCCATTTTGCACATGATTGGAGTATTACATTCCCAACATTCTGAATAAAAATTGTGATTCTATTATGTATAGGAAAGAAAATATTGCACAAAGTGTGATTTCCCATCGATTTCAATGTAATAACTTCATTTTTCTTTTTGCTATATCTCAATTTCTATTATAGCTATAGCCATGCAGTTTTACACCTGATTGGAGTTCCTCATTCCCTACATCCTTGCAGAGAGTTCCAGTTTTATTTATTATAGGAGAGAAAATATCGCACAAACAGTGTTTTCCCATTGATTTCAATGTAAAAACTCCATTGTTCATTTTGTTATGTCTCAATTTCTATTATAGAGCTATAGATATTTCATTTTGTACATCATTGAAGTACCACATTCCCACATTCTGAATAAAAGTTATGATTCTATTACTTAAAGGAAAGAAAATATTGCAAAAAGTGCGTTTTCCAATTCATTTCAATTTAAAAACTCCATTTTTCTTTTTCCTATATCTGAATTTTTATTAAAGCTACAGCAATGCCGTTTTGCACATGATTGGAGTACCTCATTCCATACATTCTCACAAAAACTTACAGTTCTATGCTGCATAAAAGAGATAATATCACATGAAGTGTGTTTTCCCTTTGATTTCAATGTAAAAACTCCATTTTTTCTTTTTCCTATATCTCAATTTCTATTAAAGGTACAGAAATGCCGTTTTGCACATGATTGGAGTACCTCATTTTATTTTATTAAGGGGAGAAAATATCACACAAACTGTGTTTTCCCATTGATTTCAATATAAAAACTCTATTGATCATTTCACTATATCTCTATTTCTATTATAAAGCTATAGAAATTCCATTTTGCACATCTTTGAAGTACCACATTCCCAACATTCTGGATAAAAGTTATGATTTTATTACGTATGGGAAAGAAAATATCACACAAAGTGTGCTTTCACATTGATTTCAATATAAAAACTACATTTGTCTTTTTGCTATATCTCAATTTTTATTAAAGCTACTACCATGCTGTTTTGCACATGATTTAAGTACCTCATTCCCTATATTCTTGCAAAAATCTACAGTTCAATGTTGTATAGAAGAGAAAATATCACACAAAGTGAGGTCCTGTAATGATAGCAATGTAAAAACTCAATTTTTCGTTTTGCTATACCTCAATTTCTATTAAAGCTACAACCATGCCGTTTTGCACATGATTGGGGTACATCATTCCCTACATTCTCACAAAAATTTATACTTCTATGTTGTATGGGAGAGAAAATATCACACAAAGTGTATTTTACCATTGATTTCAATATAAAAACTCCATTTTTTCTTTTTCCTATATCTCAATTTCTATTAAAGGTACAGAAATGCCGTTTTGCACATGATTGGAGCACCACATTCCCAGCATTCTGAATAAAAGTTATGATTCTATTATGTATAGGAAAAAAATATTGCACAAAGTGTGCTTTCTTATTGATTTCAATGTAAAAACTTTTTTTTTGCTATATCTCAATTTCTATTAAAGCTACAGCCATGCAGTTTTGCACATGTTTGGAGTACCTCATTCCCTACATCCTTGTTGAAATTTACAGTTTTATTTTGTTAAGGAGAGAAAATATCGCACAAACTGTGTTTTTCCATTGATTTCATTTTAAAAACTCCATTTGTCATTTTGCTATATCTCAATTTGTATTAAAGCTACAGCCGTGCCGTTTTGCACGTGATTTAAGTACCTCATTCCCTACATTCTTGCAAAAACGAACAGTTCAATGTTGTATAGGATAGAAAGTATCACACAAAGGGTGTTTTTGTAATGATTTCAATGTAAAAACTCAAATTTTCGTTTTGCTATACCTCAATTTCTATTAAAGCTACAACCATGCCGTTTTGCACATGGTTGGGGTACATCATTCCCTAAATTCTCACAAAAATTTAAAGTTTTATGTTGTATAGGAGAGAAAATAGTGCACAAAGTGTGTTTTCCCATTGATTTTAATTTAATAACTCCATTTTTTCTTTTTCCTATATCTCAATTTCTATTAAAGGTACAGCAATGCTTTTTTTTACACAATATTTCGGTACCTCACTCCTTACATTCCTGCAAAAATCTACAGTTCTATCTTGTATAAGAAAGAAAATATTGCACAAAGTGTTTTCTCAATGATTTCAATATATCTCAATTTCTATGAAAGTGGCAGCCATTCCGTTTTGCAAATTATTAGAGTACGACATTCTCTACATTCTGGCCAAACTTTGAAGATCTATCATGTATAGGAGTCTGCACAGCGTGTTTTCCCATTGATTTCAATGGAGAAACTTAATATTTCTTTTTGCAATATCTCAATTTCTGTTAAAGCAACAGCCATGCCTTTCTGCACATGATTGGAGTACCATATTCCCTAAATTCTAGCCAAATTTTGCAGTTCTATCATGTATAGGGGACTAAATGCACACAGTGTGTTTTCCCTTTGGTTTCAGTGGAAAAACTTCATATTTCTTTTTGATATATCTCAATTTCTACTAAAGCTACAGCCATGCCGTTTTGCTTGTGATTGGAGTACCTCATTCCCTACATTCTCACAAAGATTTACAGTTCTATGTTCGATAGGAAAGAAAATATCACACAAAGTGTGTTTTCTCATTGATTTCCCATATCCCTTGGTGGTGTCGATTTTATGTTGATGTGTCTTTTTGGTTCTTTATAATAAATTGAGTTTGGAATAGGTTTTCTTAAATTGAAATAGTTTTTGGGACTGTGACGTTAGTGTTAGCCATCTTGTGGGCACTATTAAGGGCCAGGTTGGCAGTTTGAGAGTAGTTTTTCTTTCGAACATATTTCATGATGTTGTCAGCGTGAGCAATTTGTTTGCTTTTCAATGGATAGAGTGCCATTGTAGAATGTGACTGCTGTGAACGACCCTTTATTGTTGGCTTTACTTCTGCATGGTAGACAAGCCATTGTCATTTTGCAGTATTGTCACATATTAGTGAGAGTGGAAATTTAGTTGAGGAATGGCCCCTCAAGGGCCATTCAAGGTCTGTCCATGGAACATGGCGTTAAAATGCTTGATTTGTCTGTGCAAATCACATATTAATGTAACAGCATCAGATGCACCACTGTTGGCTGAAAATTTCAAAGGTTGGCGTTGCCTATTATAGCATGGTGAAAATACACTAATAAAGGCTGGACGACAGGCAGATATTGTTACCTCTCCATCAATAGAAGTGCCAACTCTGGCACCTGAGTTTGAGACCCTGCTGGTCTCTGTAGTGTCAAGGACAATTACAGAGAGCCTTGCCCCTTTATTGGAACTCACACAGGTCCTAAAGGAGTACATGACCTCTAATAATGCTATCATGACAGAGCTTCACCACTTATGCTCAGAGCTATCAGCCTTTTGTGCTGAGATGGCAGCTGCAGTAACTGCAGGGAAATCCAGTATCTGATTTGCTGAGGTGGTATCTAGAGACAGGACTAAAACCAGTAGAAATACAATGGCTTTGAACAATGACAATAGTGGTAGGAACTCTTTAAAACCATCTGGAGTTGAATAACCAATTGGAGTTTCAGGGCCATCTTCTTCCACAGGCTCTAGTGCCCCTGTTAGGCACTGTAGAGTAGCCCAGCCACAGCTGAAGTGTACTGGTACCCCCTCCTCCCTCCATGCATTACCTAAGTTGCCTTCTATACGATTTTTTATTACCTGACTGAATCCAGATGCGTTATGTCAAAAAATTTATGAACATCTTTCTGAACTTAGACAGGGTTGCCGGGGCTTATTTGCCCAATTAAATACAAAGCATGACTCATATTCATCATTCTATGTGAATTATATTGGCAAAGACCCAGATTCATTAATGTCAATTGAGATGTAGCCAGAAGACGTGCTCATTAAGATGCTTGTTCGCCCATTACACGAGTCAATGATTAAATCTAAATTTTTAATGAGGTCATCAAGAGAGTGTGCATCTGGCAACGCTGCTGCTAAGGTTGCAAGGGGTAGAGAGGATACATCTCAAGTTTTGGACTTACAATGACTCCACATAACATTAGAGTATACCATCAAAATGTCAGAAGTTTACAATATTTTGTTGACACATTATGATATTGTAGTTTTCTCAGAAACTCTACTTTCTTGGGAGATAAGTCGCCCTCTTATTTTGGTGGAGGCCTACTGGTGGCCACAAATTGGAGGGCTCTGGGCAAAGACTGTAGTGTTTTCCCAAGTCTATGAACACTAGACCATGTGTTGGCAATATCGTTAAATCCTACCAACCAAGGCCACTTAACATTAGTGGCCTGTTATCTGTCTCCAGCCCTATCAACATTTGCATTTACATCAGTGATGGGTACATTGGCAATTATGTTGACTGCTCTGTCCCAAGTGATTGTGGTGGGGGATTTTAATGTCCCTCACATTGATTGGTCAGGGGTAAAACACCAAATTATTGAGGCACTATTCAAACATCCAAGGCAAAGTCATTGATGGCACTTTCTACATTTACTAACCTCCTTCAATTAAATTCTATTTAAAACAGTATGGGTCAACTACAGATGGGTCAACTAAACTGGACACATATCATCCAGCAATAATATGGTCGATTGAATGGACACCCCAGAGGGAGGGATATTTCAATGAAGAACACGTACATTTTGATTGGTATGCTGGAAATTTCATCAAATTATATCATAACTTGGCAAACTTCCAGTGGGAACAACTACTCCAAATTTGAGATCCAGCAGCTGCTGTTCAGGACTTTTATTCAATTTTCTGGTCAGAAAAAGCTGCTTGTGTTCCTATAAAATGTAGAAGGGAACGTCACTGTTGTTACCCTTGCTGGTTCAGTGCTGAACTTGTTAGACAGATAAAACGCAACAGACGTTATTTTCACAAAATAAAAATTGCCCCTCTCCTTTCCTTAAACAGTGATTCTTGAGGGCAAGAGCAGAGGTGAAACGATTGCCCAACCTAGCTCACAAGGAGTACTTAGCAAAGCTGCTTTCTGTGAAAGACTTGCCCCACAATTTTTGGGCTGGTTGAAGTAGGCTGACTAAATGTAGAGATGAGGGGATATTTCTTCACTGGCAAAATCAGTGGATATCTCATCCTGTTCAGGTTTGCAATGCTTTTATTGAACATTATGCTGAGATGCAATGGGGTTCATGCTAATAACTAATATAATGAACTATCTTTTTATATTCCATCAGCATGGGATAAATTCGAAAAAAAAAGAAATGCAATGCAGTGAAGTCAAGATACCAATTAATAGGTTAAAGCCATCCCTTGCATCAGGACCTGATGGGCTCCCTCCATTGTTTATAAAGGCATATTGTGACATTTTATCTCCTGTTCTGGCAGGACTGTTCTCAAAATGTTTGCAAGGGCGTTGCATCCCTAATATCTGGCATATGGCTCAGGTTTCGCCAATCTTCAAGAAGGGGTCCCACTGTGATGTACAAAGTTACTGACCAATATCAATGCTCTCTTCTATAGCAAAGATTCCAGAGTGAATCATTGCATCGAAATTGGCACTTTGGTGTAGCCCCATTTTAAACAATGATCAGCATGGCTTTTGCAATGGGAGGTCCCCCGAGACTAATAAAGCATTTAAGGCGTTTAAGTAGAGGGGACAGGTGGATATGATCTATGTAGATCTTTCCAATGCATTTGATTGAATTCCGATACCTCTCCTAGTATGGAAATTGTCTGAATATGGGGTTGGTAATTTGTTGGGTATATTAGAGCACAATTTAGAGGCAAGGGAGAACATGATTAGGGTAGGCCATACCATTAGTCAGAAAACATATATTCAAGAGGTGGGGTTGCCACAGGGTAGTGCACTCAGTCCAATCCTATATAACATCTTTATGAATGACATTTATTCTTCCATCCAAGTGGTGGTATAAATTTAGCCTTTGTCGATGACTTGAAGCTCTGTTGGATGGTGACCAATGATGGCTCAGTAAAAATTGCTGAATCCCTCCATTAGCTTTGTTCAGCACTGGCTTACCCACAACAATTTGATTTTATATCATAATAAAACTTTAATTATAACGTTCAGTTGGATACAGACTCCTGTGGTTTATCCATATACCTTCAGTGATGGCACACTAATCCCAAGAAATGATGTGGTACGTGATCTAGGTATTTGGCTGGATTCAAAATTGACATTCTCAAAACTGGTACACCATTCATATTTCAATGTCAGGAGAGCCTATCATGCCATCACCTGTTGGAGAGGAATTCAGAGCACCCCAGGCTTGCTGATTATGCTATTTCATGCACTAATTTGACCTGTAACCTCGTACTGCATCATTTGTTAGTCTGTTTGCAGCCAATCCCCTTTTTGTGTATTGACAAAAAGTGCTGGAAATTGCCAGAAATCACTTTTTTCCTCAATGAGTAAGCATGTCACCTAGATGCTTATTTTTCTCAAAAACTATAAAAGCTACAGACATGCCGATTGGCAATTTTGTAGAGTACCACATTCTCTACCTTCTGGCAAAGATTTATCGTTCTGCGATGTATAGAAGAGAAAATATTGCACAACGCATGATTTTCACATGCTTTCCTATGGGAGAACATTCATTTTTGCAATATCTCAAAAACTATTAAAGATAGAGCTAAAAAACTTAGCAAAAGTGTAAAATACTGCCCATTTCACCTACTGGCAAAGTTTTATATGTGTGGTTTTTATAGAAGTGGGGAAATACGATAAAACATGTGTAATGACAAAAAGTGCTGGAAATCGCCAGAAATTACTTTTTTCCTCAATGAGTAAGCAAGTCTCCTAGATGCTTCTTTTTCTGAAAAACTATAAATGCTACAGACATACCGTTTAGGAATGTTGTAGAGTACCACATTCTCTACATTCTGGCAAGATTTATAGTTCTGTGATGTATAGAAGAGAAAATATCACACAAAGCATGATTTTCACATGCATTTCTATGGGAGAACATTCGTTTTTTCAATAAATCATAAACTATTAAAGATAGAGCTTTAAAACTTAGCAAAAAGGTTAATAACCACCTATTTCACCTACTTCCACCTATTTCTCTATTGAAGTGGAGAAATTGCCCAAAACATGTGCAGTGACAAAAAGAGCTAGAAATATCCCAAAAATCACTTTTTTCCTCAATGAGTAAGCATGCCACCTATATGCTCCCCTTCTCTCAAAAGCTATAAAAGCTAAAAACATGCCGTTTGGCAATGTTTTAGAGTACTACATTCTCTACATTCTGGCGAGGATTTTTCGTTCTGTGATGTATAGAAGAGAAAGTATTGCACAAAGCAAGATTTTCACAAGCTTTTCTATGGGAGAACATTCGTTTTTGCAATATCTCAAAAACCTTTTAAGATAGAGCTTTAAAACTTAGCAAAAGTGCAAAAACCGCCTATTTAACCTGCTGGCAAAGTTTTACACATGTTGTTTCCATAGAAGTGGAGAAATTCTACAAAACATGTGTAACGACAAAAAGTGCTGGAAATCGCGAAAAATCAATTTTTTCCTCAATGAGTAACCATGTTACCTAGATGCTTCTTTTTTCTCAAAAACTATAAAAGCTACAAACACGCCGTTTGGCAATTGTGTAGAATACCACATTCTCTACAATCTGGCCAAGATTTATCGTTCTGTGATGTATGGAAGGAAAATTATCACACAAAGCATGATTTTCACATGCTTTTCTATGGGAGAATTGACTTTAATTGACTTTAATCGACTTTAACTGACATATCAAGTAATCCCTTTGATTCCCATAACAGGCTGTTAGCCCCACATAGGCAATCAAGAGGATGGCGTATGTTAATTAAAAATATAATTTTCAGGCAATTTTGGGCAATGCAAATACATTTAATAAAATACTGGTAATAAGAATAATAAATAACCATTAATGAAAATAATTATAATAATACATAAATAACAATTATTAAAAGAATAACAATAATAATGAATAATAACAGTAAAACAATAAATATAAGTTTATACAGAACTTCCAAGAGCAATGCCAAAACATTTATGTATAATGTCTAAGACAGAAACAATTAATAAGATCACAGAAATCTAGTTGCAACTAATATCAGTCCATTGCATAGAGGTGGCTGATCCAAATATAGCTGATCCAAATAAATTACATCCCATGAGGAATAAAGTACTAGATGCTTTCAGTCCCAAATAAACTTGCAACCATATATGATAAATCCATCTGTCTAAAGTCAGAGACTTCCTCAAGACATCTTGCAGATGCTGACTTAAATTAAAGCTGCAGGGATATGGAGATCACTTTATACAATATCTACCTAACTTACCTTACTCCATCAAACCCCTAGAACCTCATACCACAAGCTTACAGGATTTAACAATACTAGACATGATATGTAATCCAAAACACTTAAGGCACCTTGTAACTACGAAATTACACTCCAAGCTACAGTCCTAAGAGAGAAATTATTGAACGTTGACAAAATAACGATGACGATAAGATCAAGTCATCAATAGACATATGCATGTCGTTGAACAGCTTTTGAGCATATTGTAAAACAGATTTACGAAATAATGTTGGTAAAAATAATGCATTATCATGAGTAGTGCATGCTGGAACCCTAAAAGATTGCTAATGCAATAGTACAGGAGAGTAAATTTTATTTTGGAAAATGCGTTGGAGTAGGAGCAAATTAGCCCATTTAATTAATATTTCTAGGGGTGGAATACCCTTAAATCTTACAGTTGCAATGGAAGTTAATGAAATATCAGATAAGGAATTTAAACTAAATGTAGTATTGCAGTGGGATTAAAACAGTACATTGGGTGACTCACGCGAACCATTAGCTCTTGAGAGCTACACAAACCCTGTATTTCTATCATGTAATCTGCACAATCTAGAACGAGTAGTAGGACAACAAACCCCCCATATATTTATGCAATAATAAATCTTAGGAACCACCAGTTTTGAAAATAGAAAGTAAACAAGAGATTGTCTGTGATAAAGATCCCCCAAACCCTTCAAGGCTAGGAAGGACCTTTTGTCAGATACCGAATGATGTACTAAATGTGAAGTAAAAGTCAGTATCTGATTGAGGTATACACCAAGATCCTTAATCACATTTGTCCGCTGAACTGGAGTTCCATTCTTAAAATAATAGGTGGAAATACAGGGAGTATGTATCCAACTAAAGGTAATAGCATAGGTCTTTGAGTAGTTTATTGCCAATGAATTCATATCTAGCCATTCCTCTAAATAATGAAGGTCTAACTGAAGAGAAATAGAATCATTACACCCTGAGATGAGTTTAGACAACTTCAAATCGTCTGCAAATGCCAACACATTTAAATCTTCAGGTAAATTTAAAAATAAGTCATTGATAAATAAGGATAACAACAATGGGCTAAGAATGCTCCCCTGGGGCACACCAACTGAATGAGAAAAATTACAAACACTAACATGAGCCCCAATTTTAATGTGATTCATTCTATTAGTAAGATAGCTCTCCTAAAATTTGCACAGAGAGCCATCCATACCATACACAGATAATTTATGAAGTAGCAACGCAATTGGAACACTGTCAAAGGCCTTTGGGAGGTCCAAATAAATACTATCGTATTGCATTCGTTTATCAAAAGCTGCCCGAATTGACAAAACATGTGTAAGGAGGTTTGATTCAGTCAATCTAATAGGGCAAAATCCATGTTGCTGATTTGCCAATACCTTGCTGCTCCAATGCCATAGCTTGGCTCGAATTATATGTTCCAGTATCTTTGCGGTAGGAGCTATCAAGGAAATGGGGCAATAGTTTGAGGCTTTAGAATGACTACCTGATTTAAAAATTGGGACAACATGAGCTGTTTTCCAAATAATGGGAACGTAAGCAGAGGCCAAACATAAATTATAAAGTTTAGTTAGAACGGGAATCTCCTGTGGGTTTGGACGGCACCCCCCACTGGGGTGCCCCCAGTCAGAGTTGTCACACCAAATAAGGGGGCTAGACTGAGACTAGGGACGTGGAATATGGGGACCCTCTCTGGGAAAACTGGGGAACTAGTCACAACCCTAAAGCATAGGAAGATCAGCATTGCATTCCTCCAGGAGACTAAGTGGAACTGTAATAGGTCAAGGTCCCTGGGGGAGGGATACAAGCTTATCTATGCAGGTAGTGAAGAGGGATGAAACGGGGTGGGAATTATATTAAGTAGGGATTTGCAGCAGGGCATCACTTCAGTTAGGAGAGTCTGCAGTAGGCTGATGTAAGTCACTGTTGTCTGGCAGGGTATAGGGCTCCACCTCATAAGTGCATCTGCCCCCAAGCAGGCCTGGGTGACACCATAAAAACAGCTTTTTGTGATGATTTTGATGAGATGGTGCAGTCAGTAGACAGCATAATGAGACAGGGCAGGGGTAATGAACGACTGATTATTGGGGGTCACTTCAATGCACACATGGGAAATGAGAAACTAGGGTATGCAGATGTTCATGGGGATGTGGGTATGGGGTGATCAACCTACAGGGGCAGAAGGTCCTTGACACAGCAAGAGCACATGGCCTTGCATTAGCCAATACATGGTTCAAGAAGAGGAAAAAGCACCTAATTACTTTCCAGTCACCACAGGGGAGGTCCCAAATTGACTTTTTCATGGTTAGGAAGCAGCGCAGGGCAGAGATCAGAAATTGCTGGGCACTACCCAGCAAGGATTTCCAGAAGGAAAGTGGCCATAAGCTGCTCTCGATTGACTTATTAATTAAGGGGACAGGGAAGCAACATTCCTGGAAGGAAGAATCAGTTGTTAGGTGGTGGAAATTGCCCACCAAGGCATATGAATTCCGACAGGAGGTTCTTAGTCAGGTTGACTGGGACTGGGTTGGGTCAGCTAGTGCAATGTGGGACAGGGCTGCTAGGAAGATTAGGAGATGTGGTGAGGCACTGTTAGGTATGGGTAGAGTAGGAGGAACATATCAGAGTAGGCAGACATGGTGGTGGAATGAGGAGGTGGAAACCGCCATCAAACTAAAGAAGGTAGCTTTTCATATTTTGTTTGTTGGAGTTTAAGGTCCCGTCAACTACGAGGTCATTAGAGACCCGTCCACTGTATAGTTCTAATGCATATACTGCACAGACACTACACTAATGCAACTATTATTGGGTATTAGCAGTACCCAGCTTTCCCGAGCGACCACCCATGTCAGTACTAACTGGGCTTGCGTTGCTTAACTTCAGTGATCAGATGAGAACTGGTGTGTCCAACGCAACTCGCCGCTCCCTAGCTTTTCATAGATTGAGGGAATTAGGGGATCAGGTTTCCAAGATAGACTATGTTCAGGCAAAGAAAAATGCCAGGAGGACCATTGCACTGGCCACGTACCAGAAGTATGAGGCCTTATATGAAAAGCTGGGGACAAGGGAAGGAGAGAATGCAGTTTTTAGACTGGCCAAGACCAGGGAGAGAACTAGCAAGGATGTTACCAGGGCTATAACCGTCAAGGATACAAATGGCAGGGTACTGTTTCAACAAGCTGAGGTAATTAAAAGGCGGGAGGAATACTACCACAGCCTCCTAAACACAGCTACTTGCTCAACAGGCACAGACAGTCCAACCACCACCCGGGCAGTGGACAAGGTTAGTGATGATGAGATAGTCACAGCTCTTCAAAAAATTAAAGGTTGCAAAGCAGTAGGCCCAGACAAGATCCCCATTGATGTTTGCCACACCTTCGGGACTACAGCCATTACATGGTTAGGGAAGCTTTTTAATAAGCTAGCAAATGGGGACAGGATGCCATCTGCATGGAGAGAAAGTTGGATAGTTCCACTGTTCAAGGGCAAAGGTGATGCCCAAGACTGTGGAAACTCTAGTGGCATAAAGCTAATGAGCCATACTATGAAGCTGTGGGAGCAAGTAATAGAATGTCGCCTCAGAGACCAAACTCAAGTCCGGGGGAACCAATTTGGGTTTATGCCAGGTAGGTCCACCGTGGAACCAATCCTTATTCTGCACCAGATGATAGAGAAACATAGAGCAGCAAGGAAGGACCTCCATACAGTATTTGTTGACCTGGAGAAGGCATATGATAGTGTCCCTAGACAGGTGCTATGGAGCATTTTAAGGAAGAAAGGGGTTTATGAAGGCTATATTAGGATAGTGAAGGATAAGTATGAGGGTGCCATTACTAGGGTGAGGACAGCATGGGGAAACACTGCAGGCTTCAATGTGCAGGTTGGTGTGCATCAAGGGTCAGCACTTAGTCCATACCTATTCACTCTTGTAATGGATGAGCTGCTGACAGGGATAGGGGAATGGGCCCCTCAGTGCCTAGTATTTGCTGATGATGTGGGAAAGCTTGAGGGGTCCAAGGAGGATGCACAAAAGGGCCTACAGGACATTAAGACAGCAATGGAAAGAGGGGGTCTCAAAGTAAACACAAATAAGACAGAGTACCTAGCTTTCAATTTTAGTGGCCAGGGGCAAGGGGGTGAGATCTGTTGTGAGGGTGAGGGTATACCAGCAGTGCAACAGTTTCGTTATTTAGGATCAGTTTTCCAGAGGAATGGGGAGATAGACTCAGACGTTACCAATAGGATTAATCCAGGGTGGCTGAAGTGGTGGCAGGCTAGTGGAGTCCTGTGTGACCACCAGGTCCCGATAAAGTTGAAAGGCAAAGTTTACAGAACTGTCGTCAAGCCTGCCATGTTGTATGGCTCGGAGTGTTGGGCAGCTGGGAAGAACCATGAAAGAAGAATGCAAGTGGATGAGATGCATATGCTGTGCTACATGACTGGAGTGTCACGAGCTGACAGATTACGAAATGATTGTGTTAGAGGGAGCCTGGGGGTGGGTGACATCGCAGAGAAGATGAGGGAGAGGCGGTTGAGGTGGTATGGGCATGTAATGAGGAGAGAGGAGGAGGAGCTTGTTATGTCCATTATGGGTTGGCATGTGATTGGGGGAACTAGAGGTTGGGGAAGGCCGAAACGGACGTGGGAGCAGGTGGTGCTGACGGACATAGAGAAGTGTGGGGTGGGGAGCGATATGGTGGTGGATAGGGGGAGTGGAGGAGGAGAACCTGCAGACCCGACCCCGCCACGGGCGAGAGAAGGGTGAGATGATGATGATGATGAGTTAGAACAGGAATCAACAAGGCCTTAAAGGCCTTTATAATTGCCAAAGGTAGTACATCTGGGCCAGAAGAAAACGAAGGCTTATGGTTTTGAATGGCACCTAAGACATCAGCCTCCGTGACTTCAAAAAGTCCAAGCTTGTCAGACAATGCCGAAAATGCATATGGATAACTTGTAACTGGGCTAGGCGAGTGACATAGCGGTTTGAAGGAATCACAAAATACTTCACATATCTCTTCAGGCTCTGTGATATAATTATTATTAATTTTCAAAGTCACAGAAGGTGTACTAGTTGCTATATATTGCTTATAACGACGCCAAAATGTTTTAGAGGAATTTACATTTTCGATTAAAGAGTCCAAAAGTCGTTGGCGATCCCGAGAGATAAGCTGTTTGACAAGAGTACGAAGACGAGGAAATTTACTATATTGCTGAGGGGAATCATTCCGTTTTTTCTGTGATAAAGCTTTTCGCTTATTTTGTAAAGCACAACGCAGTTCAGTGCTAAACCAAAATGGAACAGAAGAACTACCAATTTTAACCTGCTTAATGGATATAAATAACGAAATAGCTGTATTTAAGATATTATAATAGTTCTCAATAGCCAAAGCAGGGGAATGAATCCTAAAACAGGAATTCCAGTCAACACGAGCTAAATATCTATATAGGCCGCCCACGTAATTCCCCAGAACCAATTATACTGGTAAACAGGGGTAGTAGGAAAGCTCTGAAATGAGAAAGCAAATGAAAGCATCAAAGGAGGATGGTGATTATCAACAATAGATAACGGAAGAGCACCAGAGACAACGCAAGAAAAATCTGTGAAACATAAGTCCAACAACCTATTCATTGCGTTTGTCACTGCATTCACTTGTGTCATCTTACAGTCAGTAACTAAAAGGTAATCAACACAAGAGCCTTAGCCAAGTGTGATTTACCAGTATAAATGGGTGGTGATAGGTCTCAGGTAATTTGTGGAACATTAAAATCCCCCACTACCATCACCTGGGACCGATTTGAAACAAATGAAGCAAGGTGTTCGATTTGAGAAGAGTAGATGGAAGTGGGAAGAGAAGGCAGAAAATAACAGGCTACAAGCCAGAAAGATGCCAAAGAATTGCCAACTGTGACTTTAAGGGCTAACATATATTGACTATCTGCATATATATCCAACACACTAACCTTAAATGGTAAGAGACGGGAATTAAAAGCAACTAGAATACCCCTACCACGATCAGAAGGCTCTTTATCCAGCCGATAAGTATCATAAAAATTTGGAACAAAGTTATTGGATGACAAATCACTCGACAGCCATGTTTCTGTTAGCACAACAATATGATAATTACTTAAAAGAAGGTTAGCATCAATATCATAACTTTTTGTGCGAAGTCCTCGAACATTTTGGTAATAAATCTGCAGTGGAATAGGGGACATGGTTAAGATAATGATGTATCACAGTGCTCCTCTCCTGCACTCCAAGAGATCAACACTTGCCCTAGATTACAATCATCATCAGATGATGGGAGCGAGGCTGAGGACCATGACTCAATAACAGAAGGTTCAACAAAAGGACCACAAAATGGCTTAAAGAATATATCAAAAGGCCAAAGGCCAGGATTATTTAACAGATGCTCAGAACAAGCATCACATGTCACCATGAATGAAGCATAAGCATTCCACCTCATGCTAAGCTTATGTATAGATTTAAGACCAACAATTTTATTCTCGAACAAATACTCCAAGAGGGTTTTCACGTCTGTATCAGGGTCCAAACGAGTAAGGAACAACCTAAATAATCTGATTCTAGGTACTGGTTTTAGTTTGGTAGAAGAAGAGCGTCCAGACATTAATGGTAAATAACGGTCACCACCCAGCTGACCCATTCCTGAAACACCCTGAGACCAAGCCTGAATCTCTCTACTGGGTCTGGGCAATCTTGGAGGACATACAGCCCCAACCAATTGAGAGTTCTTACCTGGCAAAGACATAGAATGCAGAGTTGAACCAACCACAGTGTACTGTGATATATGAATATCTTGCAGGTCAGCAGACTTGTCCAAATTATTTAGTCTTACACGTCTAGGCTCCTGGAGTGGGACGAACTGGTTGCCAGTCTCTAAACAAGAATTAAATTTAAAAGATGCAAAAGATTCAGACACAGAGTCAAGTTTTGTTGCCAAGGTTTGAAGTGAAGATTTCACAGAAACAATCTCGGCTTTTAATTCACGAAATTCCCTGGCTTGATTAGAGTAAGAGTGACTGGATTCCTGTAAATAATTCCCTATCCCAGCGAATGGTTGAAGGATCTCAATTAAATTTGTCATGAGAGCCATAAGTTGGTCCAATTTAGGAGATGGAATCACAGAAGATGATTGTTCCCCAGGGGCAGATAAAGCAACTATAGGGCAAGTTACAGGTTTGAGAGGAGAACCCTACATACGAGAAGAAAGAGAGGAGTTGCACTTATATGATGAAACTAAAAGTGCTTGCTCGGCGGAATTCACCTTTAAACAATCAACATGCATTCTACAAAAGCAAAGAATACATTTCACAGAGGTTGCTCGAGAAAATACTTCTTTCTTGCAGATACCACAAGGTCCAAAGGAGGCCATTCTGACAACAGAATCCACAGCAGGATTCATGATAATCAGCAATCTGGAAGATAGAACCACCACAAAACAGTTGGTAATTTCTTAGCAATGTGATTCTTCTTTAATTTGCCACACCATCTAGAGTACCTATTAATACAAACAAACAGCTAGAATATGAACACAGGTTGTAAATATACCTTACATAAAATAAATGCAGAAGGAATCCACCATCCAAAATGATAAGTATCTACATGTAAAAATTTCACACACAAAATAATAAGATAAAACAACAATAAATAAACTCTATTAAACGATATAGAACCAGAAAATACTAAAATCAATAGATGGGGAGAAAAAGAGAAAGTTACCATAATTTATCCTAACAACTAAGAATAAAATGGCATTATAGTAGATTTAGACATAGAAAAAAGGTAATTAAAATCTTATCCAAAAAGGGGGGGCCTAGAAATAAGATCCACAAGTTTTAAAATACTAAACAACAGGAAATACTTCTCCAGAATCAGAGAAAACTCCTATAATCAACCAACAGATAATTTCATAATTCAAAAGAAATAACAAACAGATTTCCAACATTCGTGTTTGCAATATCTAAAAAACTAACAAAGATAGAGCTTTAAAACTTAGCAAAAGTGTAAAAAGCCCCCGATTTCACCTACTGGCAAAGTTTTACACGTGTGGTTTTCATAGAAGAGGAGAAATACGACAAAACATGTGGAATGACAAAAAGTGCTAGGAATCGCCAAAAATCAATTTTTTCCTTAATGAGTAAGCATGTCAACTAGATGCTTCTTTTTCTCAAAAACTATAGAAGCTACAGACTTCCCATTTGGCAACGTTGTAGTGCACCACATTCTCTACATTCTGGCCAAGATTTATCATTCTGTGATATATGGAAGAGAAAGTATCGCATAAAGCATGATTTTCACATGCGTTTCTATGGAAGAACATTCGTTTTTGCAATATCTCCAAAACTATTAAAGATAGAGCATTAAAACTTAGCAAAAGTTTAAAAAACCGCCTATTTCACCAACTAAGAAAGTTTTTCAGCTGTGGATTCCATAGAAGAGAAAAAATTGCGCAAAACATGTGTAATGACATAGAATGCTGGAAATTGCAAAAAAAATCTCATTTTTCCTCAATGAGAAAGCATTTCACCTAGATGCTTCTTTTTCTGAAAAAACTATAAAAGCTACAGACATGCCGTTTAGCAACGTTGTAGAGTACCACATTCTCTACATTCTTGCCATGATTTATCGTTCTGTGATGTATAGAAGAGAAAATATCACACAAATCATGATTTTTACATGCTTTTCTAAGGGAGAACATTCGTTTTTGCAATATCTCAAAAATTTTTAAAGAGAGTGCTATAAAACTAAGCCAAAGTGTAAAAAACCGCCTACTTTACTTAGTGGAAAGTTTTACACCTGTGGTTTCCATAAAAGAGGAGAAATTCCACAAAACATCTGTAATGTCAAAAAGTGCTGAAAGTCGATAAAAATCACTTTTTTCCTCAATTAGTAAACATGTCACCTAGATGCTTCTTTTTCTCAAAAACTATAATAGCTACAGACAAGTTGTTTGGCAGCGTTGTAGAGTACCATATTCTCTACATTCTGGCCAAGATTTATCGTTCTGTGATGCATAGAAGAGAAAATATAGCCCAAAGAATGATTTTCACATGCTTTTCTATGGGAGAACATTCGTTATTGCAATATCTCAAAAACTATTAAAGAATAGAGCTTTAAAACTTAGCAGAAGTGTAAAAACCGCCTATTTCACCTCCTAGCAAAGTGTTTCACGTGTGGTTTCAATAGAAGTGGAGAAATTCCACAAAACATGTGTAATGGAAATCGCAAAAAAATTCACTTTTTTCCTTAATGAGTAACCCAACACATAGATGCTTCTGTTTCTTAATAACTATAAAAGTTACAGCCATGCCAATTAGCAACGTTGTAGAGTACCACATTCTCTTCATTCTGACTTAGATTTCTCTTTCTGTGATGTATAGAAGAGAAAGTATTGCACAAATCATGATTTATACATGCTTTTTTAAGGGAGCTACTGGCAAAGATTTACACGTGTGGTTTCCATAGAAGTGGAAAATTCCACAAAACATGTGCAATGACAAAAAGTGCTGGAAAGCTTGAAAAATCAAATTTTTCCTCAATGAGTAAGCTTGTCACCTAGGTATTTCTTTTTCTCAAAAACTATAAAAGCTACAGACATGCCGTTTGGCAACATTGTAGAGTTCCACATTCTCCACATTCTGGCCAATATTTATCATTCTGTGATGTATAGAAGAGAAAATATCGCAAATATAGTTATTTTCACATCCTTTTTTATGGGACAACATTCGTTTTTGCTATATCTCAAAAACTATTAAAGATAGAGCTTTGAAACTTAGCAAAAGTGTAAAAAACCTCCTATTTTACCTAATGGCAAAGTTTTACACCCTTGATTTTCATAGAAGTGGAGAAATTCCACAAAACATGTGTATTGACAAAAAGTGCTGGAAATTGCAAGAAATTACTTTTTTCCTTATTGAGTAAGCATGTCACCCAGATACTTGTTTTTCTCAAAAAAAAAAAAAAAAAGAATCAAAAGCTACAGACATGCCGTTTAGGGACGTTGTAGAGTACCACATTCTCTACATTCTGGCCTAGATTTATCGTTCTGTGATGTATAGAAGCGAAAATGTAGCACAAATCATGATTTTCACATGGCTTTCTAAGGGAGAACATTCATTTTTGCAATATCTCAAAAATTATTAAAGATAGAGCTTTAAAACTTAGCAAAATTGTAAAAAACCGCTTATTTTACCTACTGGCAAAGGTTTACACATGTGATTTATATAGAAGTGGAGAAATTTCACAAAACATGTGTAATGAGAGAAATTGCTGCAAATTGTGAAAAATCACTTTTTTCCTCAATGAGTAAGCATGTAACCTAGATGCTTCATTTTCTCAAAAACAATAAAAGCTACAGACATGCCGTTTGGCAACGTTGTAGAGTACCACATTCTCTACATATTGGCCAACATTAATCGTTCTGTGATGTATAGAAGAGAAAATATAGCACAAATCATGATTTTCACATGCTTTTCTATGGGAGAACATTCGTTCTTTCCAAATCTCAAAATCTATTAAAGATAGAGCTTTAAAACTTAGCAAAAGTGTAAAAAGCCGCCTATTTTACCTAGTGGCAAACTTTTACACGTGTGGTTTCCATAGAAGTGGAGAAATTCTACAAAACATGTGCAATGAGAAAAAGTGCTGGAAATCGAGAAAAATCACTTTTTTCCTCAATGAGTAAGTCTGTCACCTAGATGCTACTTTTTCTCAAAAACTATAAAAGCTACAGAAATGCCGTTTGGGAACGTTGTAGAGTTCCACATTCTCTACATTCTGACCAAGATTTATCATTCTGTGATGTATAGAATGGAAAATATCACACAAATCATGATTTTCACAAGCTTTTCTATGGGAGAACATTCGTTCTTGCAATATCTCAAAAACTATTAAAGATAGAGCTTTAAAACTTAGCAATAGTGTAATAAATCACCTATTTTACCTAATGGCAAAGACTTACAAGGTTACACAAAACATTTGTAATGAGAAAAAGTGCTGGTAATCACGAAAAATCACCTTTTTCCTCAATGAGTAAGCATGTCACCAAGGTGCTACTTTTTCTGAAAAACTATAAAAGCTACAGACATGCCGTTTGGTAACGTTGTAGACTACTACATTCTCTCCATTCTGGCCAAGATTTATCGTTCTGTGATTTATAGAAGAGAAAACATCGCACAAATCATGATTTACACATGCTTTTCCAAGGGAGAACATTCGTTTTTGCAATATCTCAATAACTCTTAAAGATAGAGCTTTAAAACTTAGGAAAAGTGTAAAAAACCGCCTAATTTACCAACTGGCAAAGTTTTACACTTGTGGTTTCTATAGAAGTGGAGAAATTCCACAAAATATGTGTATCGACAAAAAGTGCTGGAAATCGCAAAAAATCACTTTCTTCCTTAATGAGTAAGCATGTCACCTAGATGCTTCTTTTTCTCTAAAACTATAAAAGCTACCAACATGCCGTTTCGCAACGTTATAGAGTACCACATTCTCTACAATCTGGCCAACATTTATTTTTCTGTGATGTATAGAAGAGAAAATATTGCACAAATCATTATTTTCACATGCTTTTCTATGGGAGAACATTCGTTTTTGCAATATCTCAAAAACTATTAAAGATAGAGCTTTAAAACTTAGCAAAAGTTTAAAAAACCGCCTATTTTACCTACTGGCAAAGTTTTACACGTGTGGTTTCCATAGAAGTGGAGAAACTTCACAAAACATTTGCAATGAGAAAAAGGTGCTGGAAATTGCAAAAAATTACTTTTTTCCTCAATGAGTAAGCTTGTCACCTAGATGCTCTATTTTCTCAACAACTATAAAAGCTATAGACATGCCGTTTGGCAACGTTGACAAGTACCACATTCTCTAGATTCTGGCCAAGATTTATCGTTCTGTGATGTATACAAGAGAAAATATAGCACAAATCATGATTTTAACATGCTTTTCTATTGGAGAACATTCGTTTTTGCAATATCTCAAAAACTAATAGAGGTAGAGCTTTAATGCTTAGCAAAAGTTTAAAAATACACCTATCTTACCTACTGGCAAAGTTTTACACGTGTGGTTTCCATTTAAGTGGAGATATTCCACAAAACATGTGTATTGAAAAAGGTGCTGAAAATCACGAAAAATCACTTTTTACCTTAATGAGTAAGCATGTCACCTAGGTGCTTCTTTTTCTCAAAAACTATAAAAGCTTCATACATGCCGTTTGGCAACGTTTTAAAGTACCACATTCTCTACATTCTGGCCAACATTTATTGTTCTGTGATGTATAGAAGAGAAAATATCACACAAATCATGATTTTCACATGCTTTTCTATGGGAGAACATTCTTTTTTGCCATATCTCAAAAACTCTTAAAGATAGAGCTTTAAAACATAGCAAATGTGTAAAAACCACCTATTTTACCTACTGGCAAAAACTTACACGAGAGGTTTGCATAAAAGTGAAGAAATTCCACAAAACATGTGTAATGAGAAAAAGTGCTGGAAATCGCGAAAAATCACTTTTTTCCTCAATGATTAAGCATGTCACGTAGATGCTTCGTTTTCTAAAAAAACTATAAAAGCTATTAACATGCCGTTTGGCAACGTTGTAGAGTACCACATTCTCTACATTTTGGCTAATATTTATCTTTCTGTGATGTATAGAAGAGAAAATATCACACAAATCATGATTTTTCGTTGAGAAAATATCGCACAAATCATGATTTTGACATGCTTTTCTGTGGGAGAACATTCGTTTTTGATATATCTCAAAAACTATTAAAGATAGAGCTTTAAAACTTAGCAAAAGTAGATGTGGAGAAATTCCACAAAACATGTGTAATAGAGCGCTGTTGTTGCAATGTGTGAGGTTGGTATGTTTTTGACTCCTGGTGTAAGTATTGGTTCTTTTGCTAATCTTTTCCAGATATTGTTTTAATCACACCTGTGGCATTCATTAATATTTGTTCTTTTTATATACTTCTTTTACTGTATTTAATACAGAATTATTCTATTTTTATTATTATTCATTGCTTTATATTCATTGTCCACAACAAAACTTGTCTCCACTTTTGGTAAAAGTGCTCTACACTTTGGTAGGCGGCATCAGCTGGGTGGTAATAGGTAAGTTGGGTGGCATCTTTTCTATTGTTTCAGGTTTGTTTTTTATCCACTTTGGTGGCTTTCATTGAATTTTAGGGTTGCTTTTCTTTAATACTTCATTCTACTTTTAGTCTATTCATTATGTTACCTGAATTGATTTTAATGTAAATTTCTGGATCAGTTGACAAGAGTGCCATACCTAGGTCATCATCTGCTGGTTGTCTTACTGACAGTGATTCATTCTCCTGTGTTTAACTTAATTCACGAGATAATGTGTGTTAATTAGGATTAACGTTCTCCTAGGCAGGGGTAAGTTGCAGTTGATTTAAATTTCAACACATCAAATATGCCTCCACCATCTTTGTCATCTATTGGTTTTTGTACACTCTGCAAAAAAGAACTCTATTCTAGGTCTGCATCTCTCAAATGTATCCTGTGTTCCAGGCGCACTCATGCTGACTGTCTGAAGGTAAGTGATACAGAGCAAGCTTTATTAGTTCTTACCTACAAATGTGTGCAGTGCCTAACAGTTAAGGATGATAATACACCTGTAAAGCCATCACTTTACCCTATTGTTGCCTCTACGTTTCCAAAAGAGGACGTCAGTTCAAATCTTGTTGTTGATACTATAATGGCTTCAGATGTTAAGCACATAATCTGTCAACAATTTGAAAAGTTTCTTCCTCTGTTTGGGTTGGTGGATTCCTATAATGAGTCTCAGATGGCTATTACTAATGTGGCAAAAGAACTGAGTGAAGTAAAGTCTGAGTTATCCTCAGTCAAGGCTGAACTAGCTGTGATGAAGCCCCTTACTAGTGAACTAAGGGATCTTAAAGCTGAACTATCCTCTGTCAAAGGTGAGCTCAACTCGCTACAGTCACTTATAGCTTCCACTCCAATCATTAGTGGGCCTAGCGAACAACAATCTGGATCTAAGGTAACTTATGCTACAGTCCTAAGGGGTTCTACATCTGTGGAGATTGCTAAACCTTCCATTATCACCTCTCAAAAATCTGCTCGTTGATCTGCAAAGCCCTAAAATTTAATAATTCCAACTTAGATATCAAATGAGGCTCCAAACCATAGTACTGTCCAGGTGCTGAACTGGAAGAATCCACCCCTCCCTAGTAAGGATATGGTTGTTTCTGCCTCCCCTGATCTCTGTGAGATAATTCAACCAGCTTCCCCTTGTCAACCCCGGAAGTTTCGGCCAATGTCTGTAGGGCTTGCCTCTCCCACTGATTCAGACATCATTGCAGTGCCTCGCTCAAGATCCGTTAGGCTATTTGTAACAAGACTAAAGCCTAATACTTCCTGTGAATCACTGAGAAAATATCTAACAGTCAAAAGGAATATCAGTGGTCTCAGGTCCATATTGAAGTTAAAAACAAGATATGAGTCATACTCCTCTTTTGTAGTTACCTGTGATACGGCTTCTGAAAAGTTTATTGACAACCCAATCTTATGGCCTGGTGGTATCCTATATAAACCTTTTAGGGGTATCCTGCAGGATTCCTCTATGTTGGAGGCCCTTCATTTAAACTCTACACTCAACTCCAACTCCTTACTCCTTACGTACTTCTTTGCCTGTTTTATGTCTGAATGTTGCTGGAGAGGAGCACCTATGTCCCACTGAAAATACACAATGAACTTTCATTCCTTAAACATCTATTACCAGAATGTTCGAGAGATGAGGACTAAAAACTTGGAGATTTTTACTAATGCAACACTCTCCCAACATCATATAATAGGACTGACTGAAACTTGGCTTTCGGAAGATCTCACATCTGAAAATTACTTCCCTGATTACTACTTAGTTTTTCGGCTCGATAAACGCCAAAACTACCAAGGTGGAGGCATCCTGAGCACTTACAACTCTCAGCTCCTTCCATTTAAAGTTAATGCAATTGAAGACTTCACCTCTAGTAGTTGCATCTTGGCAGTAGACTCTAGCTCATGGCCATTCTATTTAATAGCCTGTTATTTATCCTCCTCACTATCAACACCTTCGTTTGTGTCTGAAGTAGATAATCTATCAGCTTTCATATTAGGCCATTCTCAACTCATTGTGGTGGGAGACTTTAATGTCCCATTGATAAATTGGAGCTCTTTCCCTCCCACCTACCTTGGGGACGCTTCTCCCACTAAGGCGTTTGCTATTATCTCCTTAATCACAAATTGTAAACTAAATCAGTTCAACTCAATAAGAAATACTAATAACCGCCTTCTAGATCTTTGTTTTTCAGACATCCTATGTTCGGTCAGTAAATCTAATCCACTTTCAATTATTGACTCTCATCATCCTCCTCTATTAATTACATCCTCAGTTCCTTACCTCCCTCATTCCTTGCCCCCTACCCAGTTATTAAATTGGAAGCAGGGAAATTATGTAGGGTTCTACAAGTTTCTGGCAAAGGCTAATTGGACAACTGTTATATCCTGCCATTCGGCAGATCAAGCGGTTGCTCAGTATTACTCTATCCTTGCCTCAGCAGTGTCAAAATTCTTTCCACTGAGGTATAACCCACCACTATCAACTTCTTTCCCATTTTGGTTCAGCCATGAACTTCGACTTGCCTTAAAAAAGAAGTGCAAGGCTTTTAACCTGAAAAGAAAGAAACATTCTTCTGAGCATTACAGCTCCTTTGCTTATCAGCATGCAAAGGTAAAACGCCTGATTGCACGTGATAGAAGACGCTTTTTAACATCCCTACTTTGCAGTACTGGCTCCCCATCCATCTTCTGGCAGAAGTTTAAACAGTATTCCACTCCTCAGTCAAATTCTATCTCGTTAAAAGTTAAAATTTCATTCTTAACCAATACCGAAGAGGTCAGTGATGCATTCTGCCAAACATTCAGTCCTTCAATGGCACACACAGTCCTATCTTTCAGTTACCCATATAAATTACCACCTTCTCTGGACAATCTTTCCATTACTGGGATCTCAACCATGGAGGTTATTGAAGCCATAAATAAATTAAAGCCTTCCTTTGCACCTGGTCCTGACCTTCTACCCTCTGCCTTAATAAAGGCGTTTAAGCTCTTGCTTGCACCCATGCTGGCACATCATTTTATGAAGTGTTTGGCTGATCTTCACATTCCAATGATATATAAAACAGCACATGTTGTGCCGATCTACAAGGCTGGAGTGCGGACCAACCCATCAAACTATCGGGCAATCTCCTTGCTCGCACCCACAGCCAAGGTCCTTGAGCGTATTCTTTACCACAGGATGTGAAGCTGGGGGGGAAAAGATATCGACCAAAGAGATCGACTGAAACTAACCTCCTGCAGCATACACTCTCCATATACTCAACTTTTAAGAACAAAAAGCAACTTGACTCATTATACTTAGACCTATCAAAGGCGTTTGATAGTATCCCCATCTCGCTTCTTATATGGAAACTTCAAGCCTATGGCATGAGTCCGAGTCTTTGCAGATCTTTAGAGCTATATCTTTCTGGCCCGAATAAATCATATCAAAATCGGCCCAGTAATCAGTGCTTGCTGCTTCATTCAGTCTGTTGGTGTACCACAGGGCAGCATACTCAGTCCACACCTCTTCAACTTATTTATCAATGACCTGTTTACTGAAATTCCCTCCCATGTGGATCCACTAGCTTTCGCAGATGACATAAAGGTATCAAAATTGATAAGTGATGTAAATGATGCTACTTCACTCCAAAACAGTCTGCATACTATTGAGGCCTGGTTGGAAGCCAACTCTCTCACTATTAACCACCTGAAAACCTATGTAATATCCTTCAGTTGGTTGCACTCCCCTATAGCCTTTCCCTACTGCTTTAGCGATGGTTCCCGAATTACTTAGGTATCTATCTGGATCAAAAATTAACTTTCCATATGCACCTTAGTCAGTTATTCCTATTTGCAAAGCGCTCCCTGCTAGCCCTGAAAGGTCTTGGGGGCCTATATCGCTATCCACTACTGATCAGTAACTTATTTAGTAGGTTACTTGCACCAAGGATCGGTTATGGGATTAACATCTGGGGAGTGAGTGCTCCCTCCCTTTGCCACAAGTTACAATTTCTTCACGATAGATACACAAGTTTCTACATTCAGACCAAGAGGTCCCCTTCATCCCAGCCTATTATTTTATTTCATTCCACTTGTAACTTAACCTCTACTGCAAACATGATTCCAGCCCTTCCATCTCGACCCCCCAACAGCATAAGGGGTGTTCCTCCACTCGAACTGCAGATTAAATGGGCCCAGCTGATGCTCATATAGCTAGCTCAGGCTGTTATGTGGCACAAACCAGTAATCAGCAACCAATTAACATCTATTGTATTTCTTTATCCTTGTTCACTAACTTTCTGAGCAATGACATAAAGGACCTAGTTGCTCATTAAACCCCATTTAACACACCCCTGGCCCAAAGCAACCACCCCCCTTAATCCTAAAAAGAGCCCTGGTGAGCAGTATCTGTGGGGGCTCAATGCCCTGTTATTACTGTTTGGCCGATCCTTCAACCCAACCCTGGTTTAAACCAGGTAAAATGAACCAGGTAATGACAAGAAATGACAAGTAAAGTATAATCATCCCATCCACTATCATAAGGGTTAGTACAGTATATGTGTTCTAGTGGATGTAAAACCCTGCTACAAACAAACAAACAAAGATTGAGCTTTAAATCTTATAGCCATGCCGTTTAGTTAAAAAATAAAAAAAATATAATGAGAAAAAGTGCTGGAAATCGCGAAAAATCACTTTTTTCCTCAATGAGTAAGCATGTCACCTAGATGCTTCTTGTTCTCAAAAACATGCCGTTTGGCAACGTTGTAGAGTACCACATTCTCTACATTCTGGACAACATTTATCGTTCTGTGATGTATAGAAGAAAAAATATCGCATAAATCATAGTTTCACATGCTTTTCTATGAGAGAACATTCGTTTTTGCAATATCTCAAAAACTATTAAAAATAGAGCTTTAAAACTTAGCAAAACTGTAAAATGCC
>JAAFCE010009109.1:55827-91343 GCA_013389805.1 Trigoniulus corallinus
GCACCGCACCACACCTCTGCTGGTGTTTAAAGTGCGATGCGGTTCGACCACAACGGGGATGTCACCGAGTTTCCGCATTTTCAATAACGCTTCGGTCTGGTGATTGGCAGATGCCTCCACCAACAAGGTGCCATTGCGCAGTTTCTTGACCGAGGTCACATCACCGGCAATGCCCTTGATGGCTTTGGCGATAAGGAAGGGCGACGCCTTCCCCAAGGATGCACCATCCTCCCCGGATATGGAAAGAAACCGGGGAGGGTAGGAAGAAGGAATAGAAGTGCTTTTGACTGCACCTGAGGCTTCCTTAGATGCAGGAACACACTTTGCATCAGCGGTGGAGCCCTGCACCTTAAGGCTAAGAGGCCGTTGCCTCTTGTTAAGGGCAGGTGCTGATGTATTTGACACCACAGGGGCATTCCCTGATCCAGTTGGGTGACTGGGGGAATGCGGCCTTTTAGTTGGAGCAGTGCTCGTCTCCATTAACTCACTGGCAGCTGGCCCACTCAGTTGAGTGGGACCGAGCCTGCCATCTTCCGGCTCAACACAAGTCATTGAAACTAAAGAAGGGGGAGGGGTGGGGTTTTTGAAGAGGCCCCCAGCCTCTGGGTTATAGTTGCCATAATTGTTGTGAATTATGATTTCGCTGCCCGCAGTTCTCACCCACCACTGAGCCCAACGAGGGGACGCCCATTCGGGTCGTCGAGAGTGCTCGGACAGGATACCGTTAGGGTGGCATAATCCCCGAGTACCGGACCATTGGCATCGGGGTTGACTGCCGGTCCACTTACAGTCACCCTAGGAGGCATAACAACTTATGCGCCCCCGGCCGATTGACCAAGACCGGGCTACTGCCTTGGCCTCTCGTTTGCCCCAGAAGCTGTGGCCAAAGTGATGTGTTGGATGTGTAGGGCCGCAGCCCTAGACCCTCCTCAATCACCAGGATCCGCTTTTCCCAGGGTACGGGTCTCCACGCACGGCAAACACGCGGGTAGGCGTTTGTTTACGGTCACCTCAGTGAGGAGCCTACGTCGACCGAGAACAAGTCAGACCGAACACTGGAACAACCACGATGTTGGTATCGTCCTGTCCAGAACACGTCGTGGACAAAGACGATAGTGGTGTTTGTCCAGTCAGGGGCAAGAAAAAGTCACCCCGTTTTGTCACCTCTTACGACATGCAGGTATGCAGTGTGCCTATTCTACCCCGGGCACACACGGGTAATAATGCTATCGTGACAGGGCTTCACCACTTACACTCAGAGCTATCAGCCTTTCATGCTGAGATGGTGGCTGCAGTAACTGCAGGGAAACCGAGTATCTCATTTGCTGAGGTCATATCTAGAGACAGGACTAATTCCAGTAGAAATACAATGGCTTTGAACAATGACAATAGTGGTAGGAACTCTGTAAAACCATCTGGAGTCGAATGGCCAATTGGAGTTTCAGGGCCCTCTGCTTCCACAGGCTCTAGTGCCCCTGTTAGGTGCTGTAGAGTAGCTCAGCCACCACTGAAGTGTACTGGTACCGCCTCCTCCCTCCATGCATTACCTAAGGTCCCTTCTATATGATTTTTTATTATCTCACTGATTCCAGATGCTTCATGTCAAAACATTTATGAACATCTTTCCAAACTTAGACAGCAATGCCAGGGCCTAATTGCCCAATTAAATACAAAGCATGACTCCTATTCATCATTCTATGTGAATTATATTGGCAAGGACCCAGATTTGTTAATGTCAATTCAGCTGTGGCCAGAAGACATGTTCATTAAGATGTTTGTTGGCCCATTATATGAGTCAATGATTAAATCTAAATTGGTAATTGGGTCATCAAGAGAGTGTGCGTCTGGCACCACCACTGCTAAGGTTTCAAGGGGAAGAGAGGATACCCCTCCAGTTTTGTACTTAAAATGACTCCACATAACATTAGAGTATACTATCAAAATGTTAGAAGTTTACATTAAAAAAGGGATACTTTTCTTGCCAATATTTCGTTGACACATTACGATATTGTAGTGTTATCAGAAACTTGGCTTTCTGGGGAGATCACTTCAGATTCATTCTTCCCACCTGAGTATTTGGTCTTCCATCAGGATAAGTCGCCCTCTTATTTTGGTGGAGGCCTACTGGTGGCCATAAATTGTAGGACTCTGGGCAATGAGTGTAGTGTCTTCCAAAGTCTATGTATAAAAGACCATGTGTTGGCAATATTGTTAAATCCTTCCAACCAAGGCCACTTAACATTAGTAGCCTGTTATCTGTCTCCTGCCCTATCAACATCTAAATTTACATCAGTGATGGATGCACTGGATATTATGTTGACTGCACTGTCCCAAGTGATTGTGGTGAGGGATTTCAATGTCCCTCACATTGATTGGTCAGGGGCCACACCAAATTATTGTGGCACTATACAAACATCCAAGGCAAGGTCATCGATATCACTTTCTACATTTACTAACCTCCCTCAATTAAATAATATTCAAAACAGTATTGGGCGACTATTGGACCTATGTTTCTCAGAAATTTGAGGTGTAATAAGTGAGGCAACACTTCCCCTCTCTAAACTGGACACATATCCAGCATTAATATGTTCATTTGAATGGACACCCCAGAGGGAGGGATATCTTCAGGAAGAACATGTATATTTTAATTGGTATGCTGGAAGTTTCATCAAATTATATCATTACTTGGCAAACTTCCAGTTGGAACAACTACTCCAAATTCGAGATTCAGCATCTGCTGTTCGGGACTTTTATTCAATTCTATGGTCACAAATAGCAGCATGTGTTCCTATAAAATGTAGAAGGGGACGTCACTGTCGTTACCCTTGCTGGTTCAGTGCTGAACTTTTAAGACAGATAAAACGCAAGAGACGTCTTTTTTCACAAAATAAAAAGTGCCCCTCTCCTTTCCTTAAACAGTGATTCTCGAAGGCAAGAGCAGAGGTGAAATGATTGCTCAGCTTTGCTCACCAGTAGTACTTAGCAAAGCTGCTCTCTGTGAAAAACTTGCCCCAAAATTTTTGGGCTGGTTGGAGGAGGCGGACTAAATGTAGAGATGGGGGATATCTCTTCATTGGCAAAATCAGTGGATATCTCATCCTGTTCAGGTTTGCAACGCTTTTATTGAACATTAGGCTGAGATGCAAAGAGGGTTCATGCCAATAACTAATATAACGGACTATCCTTTTTCAATTCCATCAGCAGGGGATAAATTGGAAATAAACAAAATACTATGCAGTGAAGTCAAGATAGCAATTAATAGGTTAGAGCCACACCCTGCATCTGGACCTGACAGGCTTCCTCCATTGGTTATAAAGGCATATCGTAACATTTTATCTCCTATTCTGACAGGACTATTCTCAAAATGTTTGCAAGGGCGTTGCATCCCTAATATCTGGCATATGGCTCAGGTTTCGCCAATCTTCAAGAAGGGGTCTCTCTGTGATGTACAAAGTACCGACCAATATCAATGCTCTTTCCTATAGCAAAGATTCTGGAATGAATCATTGCATCGAAATTGGCACTTTGGTGTACCCCCTTTTTATGGCTTTTGCAAAGGGAGGTCCACTGACACTAATCTGCTAATGCATCTAGACTGGATAAATAAGGCGTTTAAGTAGAGGGAACAGGTGGATACGCTATATTTAGATCTTTCCAATGCATTTGATCGAATTCCGATACCTCTCCTCGTATGAAAATTGTCTGAATATGGGGTTACAGGTAATTTGTTGGGTATATTAGAGCACTATTTGAGTGCAAGGGAGAACATGATTAGGGAAGGGATACCATTAGTCAGAAAACATATATTCAAGAGGTGGGGTTGCCACAGGGTAGTGCACTCAGTTCAATCCCATTTAATATCTTTATGAATGACCTTCATTCTTCCATCCCAAGTGGTGGTATGAATTTAGCTTTTGCTGATGACTTGAAGCTCAGTCAGATGGGGACTGATGATGGGTCAGCAAAATTGCTGAATGACACTCTTAGCTTGGTTGAGGACTGGCTTACCTAAAACAATTTGATTTTAAATCATAATAAAACTTTAATTATAACGTTCAGTTGGATACTGACTACTGTGGTTTATCCATATACCTTCAGTGATGGCACACTAATCCCAAGGAATGATGTGGTACATGATCTAGGTATTTGGCTGGATTCAAAATTGACGTTCTCACAACAGGTACACCATTTATATTTAAATGTCAGGAGAGCCTATCATGCCATCTTCTATGGGAGAGGAATTCAGAGCACCCCAGCCTTGCTAACTATGCTATGTCATGCTGTAATTCAACCTCTTATCTCATACTGTATCATCTGTTGGTCTGTGTGCAGCCTATCCTATTTGAAGAAGCTAATGAAAATAAATGATACAGTTTAAGGGTTGAGGGGCTCTACCACCATCAATGTTCAGAGAGGCCACTGTGGGGCCAAAAAATTACCATTTATGAAATTCATAAGACATTCACATATACTTATGGTTGCATAGCTGATTTGTAAATAAGATTGACTGCTCTCCCCTACTCAGTTCAATAGATATCTCAGTGCCAAGTCACTGCTCTAGACAGGAACATTTTTTTAAATATACAGGTGATAAGAAAAATCCTCTCTATATGGCACAAAGAGATTTCAATAAATTAGACCTCACCATTGATGATGTGTTAGCACCAATTAACACCTTCAAAAAAAGTTACTTTCTCACTTTCATAGTGAACTTCAGAGTGCAGGTATCTAGTTCCTTAGCTCATTGATATTATGAATACTGCTATGCTAGACCTATTTGATCTAATTCAATTACTTGCATTTTAGTTTGTTGCAACTTTTTAACTCACGTATTGATCATATTATTGGACTACTATTTATTAATATTTTATGAAGTTTGTTATAAATCTTTTATAATGCTGGATAACTTTTATCCATTATTTAAATTTCATATTGCAGGTTGTGGGTTGTTTTAAAATTTTCCTTTTATGTTTTTATTTTCCATTCATATTTGTCTTGTAAGTCTTGTATCGTCTGTTGTTAGTCTTGCATTGAGGGTTTTATATTGCCCATCCCATCTGCTACTTAAGGGCTCGCCTGTTTAGGGGATGTAAAGCATATGAAACATTAACATTTCAATGTAAAAATTCCATTTTTCTTTTTGCTATATCTCAATTTCTATTTAAAGCTACAGCCATGCTATTTTGCACATGATTAGAGTACCTCATTCTATACATTTTTTGCAAAAATTTACAGTTCTATGTTTTATAGGAGAGCAAATATTGCACAAAGTGTGTTTTTTTGTTGTTTTCAATGTAAAAACTATTTTTCTTTTTGCTATACCTCACTTTCTATTAAAGCTGCAGCCATGCCGTTTTGCTCATGATTGGAGTACCTCTTTCCCTACATTCTTTCAAAAATTTACAGTTCTATGTTTTATAGGATAGAAATTATCGCACAAAGTGTTTCCCTATTGATTTCAATGTAAAAACTCCATTTTTCTTTTTGCTATATCTCAATTTCTATTAAAACTACAGCCATGCCATTTTGCACATGATTGAAGTACCAGATTTTCAACATTCTGGATTAAAGTTATGATTTTATTATGTATAGAAAAGAAAATTTGGAGAAAGTATGTTTTCCCATTGATATCAATGGAAAAACTCCATTTTTCTTTTTTACGATATCTCATTTTTTGTTAATGCTTCAGCCATGCCATTTTGCACATGATTGGAGTACTTTATTCCCTAGATTCTGGCAAAAATTTACAGTTCTATGTTGTATAGGAGAGAAAATATCACACCAATGTGTTTTTTAATTGATTTCAAAGTAAAACCTCAATTTTTTTTTTGCAAAATCTCAATGTCATTTAAAGCTCCAGCAATGCCGTTTTGCACATGATTGGAGTACCTTATTCCCTACATTCTTGCAAAAATTTACAGTTCTATGTTGTATCAGAGAGAAAATATTGCACAAAGTGTGTTTTCCCTTTGATTTCAATGTAAAAACACCATTTTTCTTTTTGCTTTATTTCAATTTCTATTAAAGCTACAGCCATGCCGTTTTGCACAAGGTAGGAGTAGCACATTCCCTACATTCTGGCAAAAAATTACAGTTCTATGTTATATAGGAGAGAAAATATCACACAAAGTTTGTTTTCCCATTGATTTCATTGTAAAAACTCAATTTTTATTTTTGCTATATCCTAATTTCTATTAAAGCTTCAGCCATGCCGTTTTACACATGATTGGAGTACCACATTCCCTACATTCTCGCAAAAATTTTCAGTTCTATGTTGCATAGGAGAGAAAATATTGCACAAACCTTGTTCCCATTACTTTCCATGTAAAAACTTTATTGTTGTTTTTGCTACATCTCAATTTCTACTATAGCCACAGGTATGCCGATTTCCAGTTGATTGTAGTACCTTGTTCCCTATACTCTTGTAAAAATTTACAGTTCTGTGTACTGTAGATAAGAAAATATCACACAAATTGTGTTTTTCCATTGATTTCAATTTAAAAACTCTATTTTTCTTTTGCTTTATTGCAATTTTTGTTAACCCCTTCAATGGTTTTGGCAACAAATGTGTACATTGGATTTTATCTGCCTGTACATGTTTGAGGTAACATTTTAACTTCAACTTAAAACTTTTGGCATTAATTGTGGAGGTATTAGTTTCATATATATGCTTATTTAGAGACATCTGTTGAGTAGTTTTGAAAATATAAGAAAATTAAAACATGGCGTCATCACGAGTAGAAAGAGCTTCTCATAAGTGCCTCATTTATTGGCTGTTTTCAATTATTTTAGGTATAATTACATAAAATTATGGATATCCATTATTTTTTAAAGGTTTAATATAAAAGAATATCAGTTTAAGTTTTAAAATTTCAATGAAGACGTTCCCAAAAATAATCACAAAATAGTTGGTGTCACAACTGATGCCAAAACCATAACTAGTATTCAATTATACCTTTTCTTAATATTTCATTTATGGATCACTTAGTTATTCAGTTTTTGCAAATAGAGGCGGTAATAAGTTATCTGATGATCATGATTACCAAGAAAAACTGAATTGTGAAACAGCTATAGAAATACTTCAGAAAATTGAAAGTGGCTGCTTGTCAGAACTTGACATTAGTGATGGCGAAGTTGTTAGTGAGGCCGAATTGTTTGCTTCCTGTTCACATTTTGAGGAAAGCAGTGCAACTGTTACAGAAATACCTAACACTGAAGGATTAATTTCAACCAAGAAAAATTACCTAGACAAAAAGAACAATGGAGGCTTCAGAAATTTAGATTTTCACAGTATGATTTCAAAGGCCCAATTGCAAAGAAAACAGATATTCTTTCACCAATTGAATATTTTGAAAGTTATTTTGATGACGTTTTCTTTGGAAATATGGCTGTCAAAACGAATGAATACTTTCTCAACAAGACTGGACAACAACTGAAAACAACTGCAATGGAATGTCGACATGTGGTGGGAATGCATATCCATATGGGGACCCTGAATTTTCCTAGGGTGGATATGTATTGGGATCCTAACTCCAGGATTGATCTAATTGCTGACAGTATGAGAATCATATGCTTTTTCTGAATAAGAAATGCAATGCATGTTGCAAGCAATGATGCTCTGTCCAACAGCAACAACTTTTGGAAGGTGCAACCTATATTAGACTGTGTAAAGAAAAGATGCAATGAATTGACTTTGGAGGAATATATTTGTGTCGATGAACAAATAATTCCTTTCAGAGGAAACTTTGCATTTAAAGTCTATATAAGAAACAAACCCAGTCCCAGGGGTGTCAAATGCTATCTTTTATGTGGCAAATCAGGACTGTGCTATAATTTTTTACTTTACCAAGGGCAGAAAACATTTATTTCTAGTGATATCAAAATTAATTTTGGTGAAGCAACAGGCACAGTGCTTTAACTGGCAAAGCATGTATCAGAAGGGCAATTGCATCATCTATTTTGTGACAACTACTTTACAACAATAGCTCTAATAAAGGAATTATCAAAATGGCAAATATTTTGCACAGGAACCATTAGGAAAAATACATTGGAAAACACCCACTACCCACCAAAAAAGAGTTGAGAAAGCTAGGTTGTGGCTCAAGCAAAGAAATTACATCATGATAATAAAGTAGTTGTCACAAGATGGCTAGATAATAAAATTGTGCAGATTGCATCAAGTAATGTTGGAGTTGGAATTTCTGATAAATGTAGAAGATTCTGTAAATTGACAAAGAAATATATAGAAGCAGATCATCCAGAATGTGTGAAAATATATAATGATGGAATGGGTGGAGTAGATTTAATGGTTTTGCTATCACTTTAAATAACTAGAATAAGATCTAAAATATGGACACTTGAATACTGACAGCAAGTTGCTTTTGGAAATGTGCCAAACAAGGAAAGGTTAGACCTTCTACATTTCAGAAGCTCAATTGCAAGGAGTTTAATTAAAATTGGTAGTGACCCTTTAAAAAACGGGGCAGGCCAAGTAGTAGATCACCAAATCCCACAAGCAATGTTATAAAAAAAGACAAAACTGTGAATCCAGATATGAAAGAAAATAGGAAAGCGTATAGGAAAGAAAATATTGCAGAATGTGTGTTTTTCCATTGATTTCAATGTGAAAACTCAACTTTTCCTTTTTCTATAGCTCAATTTCTATTAATGCTACAGCCATGCCGTTTTGCACATAATTGGAGTACCACATTAAAAACACATTGGCCAAAATTTGCAGTTCTATCATGAATAGGAGATAAAATGCCAAAAGTGCCTTTTCTCATTGATTTCAATGGAAAAGCTTCATTTTTCTTTTTGTGATATCTCAATTTCTATTAAAGCTACAGCTATGCCATTTTGTACATAATTAAAGTACTTAATTCCTTACATTCTCGCATAAATTTACAGTTCTAGGTTGTATAGGAGAGAAAATATATGGCACGACGTGTTTTTTCCCCATTGATTGCAATGTCAAAACAATTTTTCTTTTTGCTATATATCAAATTCTATTAAAGCTTCAGCCATGCTGTTTCGCACATGATTGAAGTACCTAATTCGCTACACTCTCGCAAAAATTTGCAGTTCTATGTTGTATACGAGAGAAAATATTGTTCAAAGTGTGTTTTCCCATTGATTTCAATGTAAAAACCTTTTTTTTTCTTTTTGCTATTTCTCAATTTCTATTAAAGGTACAGCCATGACGTTTTGCACTAGATTGGAGTATCTCATTCCCTACATTCTTGTAAAAATTTACAGTTCTATGTTGTATAGAAGTGGAAAAATCAAACAAACTGTGTTTTCTCATTAATGTCAATATAAAAACCATTTTTCTTTTTGCTATATCTCAATTTTTATTAAAGCTACAGCCATAACGTTTTCTGCCAGATTGGAGTACCCCATACCCTACATTCTCAAAAATATTTACACTTCCATGTTTTATAGGAGAGAAAATATTGCACAAAGTGTGTTTTCTTATTGATTTCAATGTAAAAACTCCATTTTTCTTTTTACTATATCTAAATTTGTATTAAAGCTACAACTATGCCCTTTTGCACATGGTAGAAGTACCTCATTCCCAACATTCTCACAAAAATTTACAGTGCCATGTTGTATGGGAGAGAAAATATCACAAAAAAGTGTATTTTTCCATTAATTTCAATGTAAAAACCATTTTTCTTTTTGCAATATCTCAATTTCTATTAAAGCTACAACCATGATGTTCTGCGCATTCTGGCATTCATTTACAGTTCTATGTTTATAGGAGAGAAAATATCGCACAAAGTTTGTTTTCTTATTGATTACAATCTAAAAACTTCATATTTCCATATCTTAATTTCTCTTAAAGCTACAGCCATGCAGTTTTGCACATGATTGCAGTACCACATTCCCAATATTCTGTATAAAAGTTATGATTCTACTATGTCAAGGAATAAAAGTATCGCACAAAGTGTATTTTCCCATTCATTTCAATGTAAAATCTCCATTTTTCTTTTTAATACAGTAGAACTCCAATTATCCGAATAAATTGGGACCGGACCCCATTCGGATAATCAAAACTTTGGAGAATCGGATTTTTTCCGAATAAAAGGGTCTAATTTAATTTATCACTCTTTGCATGTTGAAAGAGGGAGAAAAGAACTATTTTTAAATGAAAAGAGCTTTTAATTAATTAAATGAAAAGACAACACTTTTACATATTAAGCATACTTATAAGGGCTGTACATTAGTACAGTATGTACGTGTACCATACAGTAAATGAAAGTCAATGCTTGGTGAACATCTTGGTCAAAGTAAGCTGTTTGACTGTCAGTATCCGTTTTCGGGGCAGCCAAATCGCGCGTTATTTTGCAAATCGCAATACGTTCCCTCTTAATTTTTTTTCTGAAATTCTGAAAGCAATTCGGATAATCAGCGATTCGGATAGTCGGAGTTCGGAAAATTGGAGTTCTACTGTATATCTCAATTTTCATTAAAGCTACAGCCATGCAATTTTGCACGTGATAGGAGTACTTCATTCCCTATATTTTCACAAAAATTTACAGTTCTATCTTGTATAGGAGAGAAAATATCGCACTAAGTGTGTTTTCACATTGATTTCAACGTAAAAACTCCATTTTTCTCTTTGCTATATCTCGAAGGTTGCTATTCTATTCTATTCTGTTGTTGCTTGACTTCCCCTAAACAGGGGAAGGTAAGGGATGGTACCAGTACTCAGTGAGCGGACAGCAAAAAGTAATGTGAAAAACTGAAATCAAATGTGAACTGCACAATGTATAGTAGCCAACCAGCACAATAGATTGTGTTGCCATAGAAGATTATTAATAAATTTCATAAAGTATGTCACACATGTAATGACAGTATACATACATACTAATAGTAACAAAGGGACCAAAAATGCTCAAATGTTCCCTGAACCCTTAAAATACAAAATATTACCAAGAGGCTTGAAATGTTAAAAATCCAAAGTAAGGCAAAAAAAAGGCTAAAAATACTAAATAATGCCAACAGAGGCTAAAAATACTAAGCTATGCCAAGAGAGGTTAAAAATAAACAATTTTAGGATGGCTAAAATAGTTAAAAGTTATGATATTGGTCATGAATCCTCATTACTACCTCTTGATAGTAGATGGGCAATCAACTTCTTTGGTCTTGTGAATGGCAACAACAGATCATCGAGAGTCAACTCAAACCTATTAAAATCCCGCTTTTCCAGGTAGACTGGGTAATTGGTGTCCCTCCAAGTTTTGTAGTGTGGCCAAGTTGTGTTGGACACACCAGTTCCCGTTAGATCACTGAAGTTAAGCAGTGCACACCAACGTCAATACCAACTTGGGTGGTTGGTAAAGAACGTTGGGTGCTGCAAATTAACCCTCTTCCTCCTCCTGGGCAGCATCCTAAGGGGTTGACCTGTTTATGGCTGCCTGGCTTACACCCCAATCCACAAACTAATCCAAGAATCAAGAATCAAGTGATGGCTAGGGATGAAAAATTCCAGAAAACTGAGTAGCTGTGTACAGTCAATCTTATTATTAAATAAGCGATGCAGTCAAATTATTCTACTGTAGCATATGAACAACATAAGAGGTAATGCATGGACACCATTATTCATCAGCTTTAAAGTCTTGGTAGTTGGAACACCCAGCCTTCAAGCCTTATCGTGCAGTCTCACCAGCTTGCTTAGGTGGGAGAGACTGCAACCTTACCAGCAAATAATGCAGTAGGATATAATTGGCTTGATCAATGATTGGAAAAGGAGAGTAACCAAAGCTGGGAATCTCTGCATGCCCTTCATATAAATAATAGCATGGTAAGCTCCATTTACTTTTAAGTAAATGTGGTGAAAATGACTCGAAAATAACAATTTTGTGTCAAGCAATACTCCAAGATCCCACACCACATCACTACAGGGTATCAGTGCTCCATTACTAAATACATGCAGATACAGAATAGGAGACAAATTCCGATAAAAAGATATAACCTGAGTCTTACTATAATTCAAAGTTAAATTATTATGATGGAGCCAATGCTCAACCTGAATCAAGGACCCATTCAGTTACACTGCAGACTGATGATTCACCAACATCTTTGAAAGCTTTAGCTCATCTGCAAATGCTAGGTTGATACCCTCTCATGGGATATTAAAGTAAAGATCGTTCATAAAGATATTGAACAATATGGGGCTGAGGGCACTGCCCTGTGGTAAGCCCACCCCTGGAGATAGTATTGACTGCTCACAACTTGTCAAATTTTGACAAAATTATATCTAAATACAGGTAATTTTCAAGAAAACCTAGCAGATTACCAGAAAGACCATAACCTGCCAATTTCCAGAGGAGAAGAGAGATTGGGACACGATCAAAAGCATTAGATAGGTTCAGATATATACTATCCACCTGGCGTTGCTGCTTAAATGCCTTAAAGCTACCATCCAAATGAATTAACAGAATTGTTTCTTTAGATTGTCCTTTTCTAAAACCGTACTGATCATCACTTAGAAAAGGAGTACACCATAAGACAAGTTTTATTGTAATAATTCTTTCTAATATCTTAGCTACTGGGTATAGCAGGGAAATTGGCCTGTAGCTAGATGCATTAGATTTAAAACCCTTTTTGAATATAGGGTACACATAAGCTGTCCTCCAGATAGCTGGGACAAAATGGTTGTGCAAACAAAGATTAAATAATCTGGCTATTACTGGTGCCAAAATAACCCAGTATGCCTTGATGATGAGTGGGGGAACTCTATCCTGCCTGGTGATAAAGAGGGTTTCAATCTCCCAATTGCTAACGTCACATCTGCACTTGTAACAGAAGACAGATTTAATGAATCACCTCCAGATGGTAGAGGAAATGGGTACCTTATAAGCCCAGTAGGAGGGGTGAAAGCTTCCTGGAGATGAGCATAGTGATGAACAAAAGCATTGCCCACCTCAACTGGCTCAGAGATCAGACTATTATTTGGCAACAGGGTAATACCCCCATCAAAATCCTCTTTCAATTGCTTAAATCCAACACTAAATGACTGAGTTGAATTCCACTTAGATAAGAGTTTTGTCAAGTAATCTTGCTGTGAACAAACCAACAGTCCTTTAATCATGGCCTTTGCCTCACAATAGCATCCCTGCAAAATGGGTGAGGTGTGCTTCTTATTCAAAGAAAAGAGTCGCCTCTTTAACTTAATTAAGCGAATGAGTTTAAGACTCAACCATTGTGGAAATGCCCTCAGACGCCTAGCACCCCTTTTATGGGTATACAAGCTGATATTGCTGACCCCAAAACGTCATAAAAGCTCTCCACTGCAGCCCCTGGGTCTACGTATGAGAGTAGAGCATCCCATGGAGCATTGACCAGGCAGTGATATAGGTCTATATAATTCCTCCCATACCAGTCATATCGTGGCTGACCCGCCAGTGGCTGTCAGACGAAAGATGAAAGATGCATACTAAGATGAATACTAGGGCTGGATGAAACGAATCTAATTTAGAAAGTGGATCAACCACCTCATTTAGGACACCCTCCAAATCAGAGAAGCACGAATGCAACACTTGACCCATGGAATTGCTGATAAAGTTGAGGTGAGGTAACTTATTAAATGTGTTCAGAGCAATAAAAGACTGAGCCTTGGAAGTCTAACACGATGAATAATAGTAAGGAACCTTGGTAGACCAATTGATAAGTGGGACATTAAAGTCCCCTACAACAAATGTTGGGGGCATGCCAGCTAATTTCACTGAAAGTGAGTCCAACACTGAAGTAAATATGGCTGTAGTTAAAGCTGGGGATAGATAGCAGGCAATTAGTGTAAGATTACCATGCTCAGCCAAATTTATTGAGACTCCCAAGACGTGATCAAGAAAACAAAGGCCTGGGATCAACCCACAGTTGTGACTCAAGGTTGTTTGATTTATGGCAACAAGTAATCCACCACCATGATTGGTGGATGATTTGTCCTGACGAAACACTATAATTGGGTTGAAAATAGGCATGAGAAGAGATTTTCCCAGACAGTCAGGTTTCACACAGCACAATAATATTGTAGGTTGTCAAAAGTAGATTGGACAGAAAAGAGTCACCCATAGAATGCAAGCCCCTAACATTTTGATAACATATGCTGATATAGCTTGGATCCATTAGGAGGTGCTATTAATTGGGTTTGCCTCTCTCACCCTGAAATTATAAACCCCTCCAGTTCCTATTGAATTATCCTTGGATAAGTCCATGACCAGTTTAGATTGGATCATTGAATCATGTAAAGTGAAAATGAACTTCTTTATCAAAGCATTAGATGGCCACAGGTCAGGTGATAACAATGAGTCTGGATTGGTCCCATTGTAATTAATGCAGAAAGAGGCCATTACACTTTGTCTTCAATTGGGCAATAAAGCTGCTTTGTCTTCAATTGGGCAATAAAGCCATGACATCCTTGTCTAAGATCTTGCAGATGGTCATAAATGCATTGGCAGGTAGTAGCTGGATTCAAATGTGAAATGAAAATTTGTAAAGCTGGCAACTTAGGTATTGCCTCAAAAAAGAGGATTTTTCTGTACAGTTAATAGGTGGAGAATGCAATCTACGAACTCTACGTTTTTTTCCCAGGAGAGTTAGCAACAGAAACACCTTGACAATCTGAAATTTCCACCCTCCTATCAGAATTCTCAGAGATCAACTTATGGGGCTGGGATGTAAGAATAGCCTTGTTAGGTTGTCCAGCAATAAGGATTGGGGATCTGCCAGTCTGCCCCATTGTAGAATGAGATGCAGCAGCTGCATATGTACGTTTCAAGCCATGAATAGAGGAAGAAGAGGCAATCTCAACTCTGAAACGACGGCATACGACGGCATTTTTAGAAGTAAGAGAATCTTTAAATACTGGAATCAGCTCAAGAAAAGGACCCAAGCTCTCTGTAATAGTCTTGGAGAGAACTGAAATTAAAAGAGATTCAAAGTCCCTGGATATAGTATGCTATCAACGGGAGGAATTGTATCAGGCTCAGAAGGCCACACTTGATTAACTTGAGTATTATCTCCATGCAGAAGTAAACACCCCTGACATTTAAAATTTCGGGCCAAAAGAGGGGCATCAGAAACCATTACATTTATACAGTTAATATGTGTTTTCTTAAGACAGAGCATGCATTTTAATGCTACATTCCTTGGATAAATATCCTTCCCACAAGTCAGACAAGGAGTAGTACCTTGAGGCGCCATCAAACCAACAAGGACTAAATGAAAACGAGAAACAGTAGCGGTAGAATTTGCCTGCTGCAGACGAAGTCGATGGCAAAAGGTGACACTGCCACCACCAACGATGCTTCAACAAAATACTTTTGATTTTAAAAGGCTTAACCAAAAGGCTTATCAACACAAAAGCCAAAACGGAAAAACAACCCTAAAATTAAACCCCCATGGAACACCCGTAGGCTTAGATTGGGCCTAGATAACTAAGAAAACCAAAAGTTTGGTGAAAGTCAAACTAAACGAAAACCAAGCTTAGTATAAACACTATCCAAGAGAGCTATGAAGATGGTACAACCAACGTGACGTCCTCTAGTGCTAGCTGAGATAATTTCCATTAAAGCTACAGCCATGCCATTTTGCAAATCATTGGAGTACAACATTCCCAACATTCTGGATAAAAGTTATGATTCTACTATGTAGAGTAATAAAAATATTGCACAAAGTGTGTTTTCTTTTTGATTTCTATGGAAAAACTCCATTTTTCTTTATGCTGTATCTCATTTTCTATTAAATCTACAGCCATGCCGTTTTTCACATAATTGGAGTACATCATTCCCTACATTTTCACAAAAATTTACAGTTCTATCTTGTATAGGAGAGAAAATATCACCCAAAGTCTGTTTTCACATTGATTTCAATGTAAAACTCCATTCTTCTCTTTGCTATATATCAATTTCTATTAAAGTTGCAGCCATGCCATTTTGCACATAATTATAGTACCACATTCCCTACATTCCCTACAGTGCACAAAGTGCGATTTCCCATTAATTTCAATGGAAAAAGTACATTTTTGTTTTTCCTATATCTATATTTCTATTAAAGCTACAGGCATGCTGTTTTGCATATGATTGGAGTAACTCCTTTCTTACTTTCTCTCAAAAATTTAGAGCTATATGTTGTAGAGGAGAGAAAATATCACACAAAGTATGTTTTCTCATTTTATTTCAATGTAAAAACTCTATTTTTCTATTTCCTATCTTTCAATTTCTGTTAATGCTACAGCCATGCAGTTTTGCACATGATTGGAGTACCTCATTGTCTCCTTTCTTGCAAAATTTACTTTTCTATGCTGTACAGGAGAGAAAATATTAAACAAAAAGTTTGTTTTCCCATTGAATTCAATGTACAAACTCAATTTCTCTTTTTTCTGAAATTTGTATTAAAGCTACAGCCATGCCATATTGCACATCATTAGAGTACAAATTCCCAACATTCTGGATTAATGTTATGATTCAATTTTATATAGGAGAGAAAATATTGCACCAAGTCTGATTTCCAATTGATTTCAATATTAAAACTTCATATTTCTTTTTGCTATATATCAATCTCCATTAAAACTATAGCCATGCCGGTTTGCACATTATTTGATTACCTCATTCCCTACATTCTGGATATCAGTTATGATTCTATGATGTACATTAAAAAAAATATATCTCACAAACTGTGTTTTACCATTGATTTCAATGTAAACACTACATTTTTCTTTTTGCTATATCTGAATTTCTATCAAAGCTACTGCCAACCTATTCCCAACATTCTGGATAAAAGATATGTTTCTACTATGTATAGGAATAAAAATATCGCACAAAGTGTATTTTCCCATTGATTTCGATGTAAAAACCATTTTTCTTTTTGCTATATCTCAATTTTTATTAAAGCCACAGCCATGACGTTTTGCACCAGATTGGAGTACCTCATTCCCTACATTCTCGAAAAACATTGCACTTTTATGTTGTATAGGAGAGAAAATATCGAACAAAGTGTGTTTTCCCATTGATTTCAATGTAAAAACTCTATTTTTCTTTTTGGTATATCTCGGTTTATATTAAAGCTGCAGGTATGCCGTTTTCCACATGACTGATGCACCACATGCTTAACATTCCAGATAAAAGTTTTGATTCTATTATGTACAGGAAAGAAAATAATGCACAAAGTGGGTTTTCCCATTTGTTGCTACATCTCAATATCTATTAATGCTACAGCCATGCCGTTTTGCCCGTTTTTGGAGTACCACATTCCCAACATTCTGGAAAAAAGTTTTGATTCTATGATATATAGGAATAAAAATGTCACACAAAGTGTGTTTTCCAAACGATTTCAGAAAATAGGAGAGAAAATATGTCACAAAGTGTGTATTCCCAATTATTTCAATGAAGAAACTATATTTTTTTTGCTATATCTCAATTTCTATTAAAGCTACAGCCTAGCTGCTTTGCACATGATTGGAGAATTTCATTCCCCACATTCTTGAAAACATTTACAGTTAGTTCTATGTTGTATAGGAGAGAAAATATGTCACAAAGTGTGGATTCCGATTAATTTCAATGTTAAAACCATTTTCTTTTTGCAATATCTCAATTTATAATAAAGCTACAGCCATGCCGTTTTGCACATGATTGGAGTACCTCATTCCCAACATTCCTGCAAAAGTTTACAGTTCTATGTTGTATAGGAGAGAAAATAATGCACAACGTTAGTTTTCCAATTGATGCCAATGTAAAAACTTCATTTTCCTTTTTGCTATATCTCAATTTCTATTAAAGCTACAGCCATGCCGTTTTGCTCATGATTGGAGTACCACTTTCCCAACATTATGGATAAAAGTTACGATTCTATTATGAATAGGAAAGAAAATATCGCTTAACGTGTGTTTTCTTATTGATATCAATGTAAAAACTCCATTTTTCTTTTTGCTATATTTCAATTTCTATTAAAGCTACCGCCATGCCGTATTGAAAATAATTGATGTACCCCATTCACTTCATTCTGGCCAAAATTTGCAGTTCTATCACATATTAGTGACAAAATGTACAAAGTGCGTTTTTCCATTGATTTCAATGTAAAAACTTAATTTTTCTTTTTGCTATATCTGAAATTTTTTTCAAGCTACAGCCATGCCGTTTTGCACAAGTTTAGAGTACTCCATTCCCAACACTTTGGATAAAAGTTATGATTCTATTATGTATAGGAATGAATATATCACACGAAGTTTTTTTTATTTAAATGTAAAAAACTCCATTTTTCTTTTTGCTATATTTCAATTTCTATTAAAGCTACAGCCATGCCGTTTTGTGCAGGATTGTATAACCTCATTCCCAACATTCTCCGAAAAAAATTTATAGTTCTATGTGTATTATTATTATTATTATTTAATATTATGACATCAACTATAACAGTAAGATCCCTTATGAAGTGGATTGGTGGAGTAAGAAAGAGGAAACAACTTAAGTATTGGTTTTCCCCTTGCTAATCAACATTTAGTAATTATTTTTAGTGATTTTGATACATTAGATTGTGAAAAAAATGGAACACCAGTTGCACTCGAGGTATAAATAATTACAAAAAAATTCTAAAAAAATGCATAATTGTAATAAATTTGCATATTGTTTTGTTTGTTGGAGTTTAAGGTACCGTCAACTACAAGGTCATTAGACACCCGTCCACTGTATAGTTCTAATGCATATACTGCACAGACACTACACTAATGCAAAAATTATTGGGTATTAGCATTACTGTGCTTTCCCCAGTGACCACCCATGTCAGTACTAACTGCACATGCGTTGCTTAACTTCACTGATCAGATGAGAACTGGTGTGTCTAATGTAACTCACCGCTCCCATAAATTGGCTCAAAAGAAGCTAAAATGATTTCCAATATATTCTAAAACATAGTAAAAATGAAAACCTAATATGTGAATACCATAATCCGAATTCCAACATCAAGATTCCTTAAAAAATAAATTTAAATTAAGATGTTCTATAACATAACAAACCAATCCAATTAGCACCAGATTGTTTCATCCCTATTTAAATTTACTGCTTCAATAAGATTTAACTTTTCTTTTTAAAATGTACAGGGGTTTACATAAATAATCATTACCCAGGGCCAAACTATTGAGCCTTGTATATTCGGTTCCTCACGTCCCCTGCAACTGCAAAATATTGCCTTTGATGTGAACCACGACTTGGAACTCTTATACACAGTCGATTAAGTAAATCTCTACCAGTTATATAATTGTCCCAAAGGTGGTAAAGCCAATTAATCCTAGAAAATATAATAACATTTCTGAGAGAAAGAGCCTCAATTTGTGATACATTCAGAGATATTGTTACACCCCTATCTGGGGCTGGATCAATATGTAATGCTTTGTCATGTAAAGTTGCCAATTTCCAAAGTAGGAAATGGCCACAAGTAGACCAACACATAAGCCCATATGTGATGATTAATTTAATCAGCCAGTCAAACAACCAGGACTGGAGTCCTTGGAACATATTCATACCCTTAATATTCTTCACCACTGCATAGATGCATTTTACTTTCAAATATAACTGGGGATGATGTTACTGATATGTTAATTTTGTATCTAAAACTATGCCCAAATCTCTAATCAAGTTTATACATGGAACACATACCCTGTTTAAAATTGAATAGGGGTATATTATAGGGTAACGTGTCCAGTGAAAGGTTATAATTGCAGATTTCTTATAGTTTAATGACAAGTGATTTGACAACAGCCATTGCTTAACTAATAGAAGGAAATCATTTAGGACTTTTGCAGTAACCACATCAACCACCTCTCTTGAAAGCTTCAGATTATCAGCAAATGCAAATGGAACGACCTGAGAGCTAAATTGGACAAAAAGATCATTAATATAAATAATAAATAGCAATGGGCTTAAGGTACTGCTCTGAGAAAGACCCATCACTTGTTGGTAATGATTCTGGCTCAAAACGCAACAAGTTTTAACATAGTTGTAAAGTTCTGATAAATAATGTCCTATTAAACTATGCAAATCCCCAAATAAACGGTACCACTCCAATTGTTTTCAATAGTAATGGAATGGATACTGTATCCAAGGCTATAGAGATATATAAATATAGCGAAACTATCTTGCACCGCTTTTGAAATGAGTTCTTTATATAGTCAGTGTGCATCAATAAATTAGATTCAGTTGACTTCTTGGCTTGATAACCATGTTGGATAGGGTGTAAAAATCTTCTCCTGCAAGGAACCAATTTAGCCAAAATAATCTTTTCTAAGATCTTTGCAAAAGTTGAAAAAATTGAAATTGGGTGGTAATTGACCATACTCACCCTCAATCCACTTTTGAAATAGGCCATACATGGAGGGTCCCCTAAATCTGAGGAACAGTCTGAATTTGTAAGCATAAGAAAAACCACTCTTCTAGGAAAGGTGATATCAAATCCTGTAAGCCTTGATTAGAACCTGAAGGAATACTGCAATGTAAAAACTCCATTTTTCTTTTTGCTATAGTTCAATTTCTATTAAAGCTGCAGGCATGCTGTTTTTGCACATGTTTGGCATGCCTCATTCTCTACATTCTTGCAAAAATTTACAGTTCTATGTTGTATAGGTGAGAAAATATCACACAAAGTGTGTTTTCTTATTGATTTCAATGTAAAAGCTCCATTATTTGTTTAGCTATATCTCAATGTCTATATAAGCTTCAGCCATGCCGTTTTGGTCATGATTAGGGTACCTCGTTCCCTACATTCTAAAAAAATGTACAGTTCTATGTTGTATATGAAAGAAAATATCACACAAAGTTTGTTTTCCCAGTGATTTCAATGCAAAAACTCCATTTTTCTTTTTACTATATCTCTATTTCTATTAAAGCTCTAGCCATGCCATATTGCTTATGATTGTAGTACCTAATTCCCTACATTCTTGAAGAAATTTACAATTTTATTTTCTATAGGAGAGAAAATATTACATAATGTGTGTTTTCCCATTGATTTCTATTAAAGCTACAGCTATGTCGATTTGCACATGATTGGAGTACCACATTCCCCACGTTCTCGATCAAAGCTATGATATCGCACAAAGTGTGTTTTCCCCTTAATTTCAATGTAAAAACTCCATTTCGCTTTTTGCTATATCTCAATTTCTATTAATGCTACCGCCATGCCGTTTTGCACATGATTGGAGTACCACATTCCCAACATTCTAGATAAAAGTTATGATTCAATTATGTATAGTGAAGAAAATATCTCACAAAGTGTGTTTATTCATTGATTTCAGTGTAAAAACTCAATTTTACTTTACACTTTATCTCAATTTCTATTGAAGCTACAGCCATGTTGTTCAGAAAAAGATTAGAGTACTTCATTCCCTACATTCTTACAAAAATTTAAAGTTCTATATTGTATACGAGAGTAAATATTGCACAAAGTGTGTTTTCCCATTGATTTCAAAAGAAAAACTCAATTTTTCTTTTTCCTATATATCAATCTCTATTAAAGCTACAGCAATGCCGTTTTGTACATGATTACAGTTCCACATTCCCAACATTCTGGTTAAAAGCAATGATTCTCTTACATATAGGAAGGAAAATATTGCACAAAGTATGCTTTCTCATAGATTTCAAATTAAAAAGTCCATTTTCCTTTTTGCTATATCTCAATTTCTACTACAGCTACAGCCATGCCATTTTGCACATGATTGGAGTAAGTCAGTCCCTGAAAAATTTACAGTTCTACGTTGCATGGAGAGATAACATCACATAGTGTGTTTTCCCAAAGATTTAAATGTAAAAACTCCATTTTTCTTTTTGCTGCATCTCAATTTCTATTAAAGCTACACCCATGTCGTTTTGCACATGATTGCAGTACCTAATTCCCAACATTCTGTATAAAACGGATGATTTTGTTATCTATAGGAAAGAATATATCGCACAAAGTGTGTTTTCCCATGGATTTAAATGTAAAAACTCCATTTTTCTTTTTGCTATAACTCAATTAATATTAAAACTAAAGCCATGCTGTTTTGCACATGATTGGAGTACCACATTCCCAACATTCTGAATAAAAGTTATAATTCTATTATGTAAGGGAAAGAAAATAATGCAGAAAGTGTGTTTTACCATTGATTTCAATGTAAAAACTCCAAATTTTCTTTTTACTATATCTCAATTTCTATTAAAGCTAAAGCCATGCTGGTTTGCACATGACTAGAGTACCTCATTCCCTACATTCTCACAAAAATTTACAGTTCTATGTTGTATAGAAGTGAAAATATCGCACAAAGTGCGTTTTCTCATGGATTTTAATGTAAACACTCCATTTTTTTTTTTTTTTTGCTGTATCTCAATTTTTATTAAAGCTACAGCCATGCCGTTTTGCCCATGGTTGGAGTACCACATTCCCAACATTCTGGATAAAACTGTTTATTTTGTTATGTATAGGACAGAAAATATTGCACAAATTATGTTTTCCTATTCATTTCCATGTAAAATTTGCAATATCTCAATTTTTATTAGAGCTACAGCCATGCTGCTTGGCACATTATGAGTACCACATTCCCAACAATCTGGATAAAAGTAATGATTCTATTATAGATAAGAGAGAAAATATCACACAGTGTGTTTCCCATTGATTTCAATGTAAAAACTTCATTTTTCTTTTTGCTATATCTCAATTTCCATTAAAGCTACAGCCATGAGCTTTATTCTATTATGTATAGGAAAGAAAATATGGCACAAACTGTGTTTTCCCATTGATTTCAATATAAAAACTCCATTTTTCTTTTTGCTACATCTCAATTTCTATTAAAGCTACAGCCATGCCGTTTCGCACATGGGAGGACATAACCCCCAACTTCCAGATCAATGGCATTAAGGGCTAGCTATGCTGTTCCACTAGCAGTAATAGTTTTGATTATGCAGCATTTCATATAGTTGTATCCAATAAAAGCATTGATACCCATGTACCAGTACAGTACGTGTGGTTCTCTATAAGTTGACCACATCCGTATGTTGACCACTTTTCTTCTGCCCTTTGGTGGCCAACTTACAGAGGTTCTACTGTATATCTCAATTTCTATTAAAGGTACATCTTTTGCAAATGATAGGAGTACCTCATTCCCTACATTCAGTCCAAAATTTGTTGTATACGAGAGAAAATATTGCACAAAGTGTGTTTTCCCAATGATTTCAGCTACATTTCAGCTTCATAAATGTCGTTTTGCACACAATTTGAGTACCACATTACAAACAATGTGGATAACAGTTATGATTCTATTATGCATACAAAAGAAAATATCACACAAAGTGTGTTTTCCCATTTGATTTCAAATTAAAAACTCAATTTTTCGTTTTTCTATATCTCAATTTCTATTAAAGCTACAGCCATGCCGTTTTGCACATAATTGGAGTACCTAATTCCCCAACTTCTCACAACAATTTACAGTTCTATGTTGTATAGGAGAGAAAATATCACACAAAGTATTTTTCCCATTGATTTCAATGGAAAAACTCCACTTTTCTTTTTGCTATATCTCAATTTATATTTAAGCTACAGCCAGGCCGTTTTGCACATGATTGGAGTACCTAATTCCCTACATTCTCACAAAAATTTAAAGTTATATGTTGTATAGGAGAGAAAATATCACGCAAAGTCTGTTTTCCTATTTATTTCAATGTAAAAAGTCCATTTTTCTTTTTGCTATATCTCAATTTCCAGTAAAGCTACAGCCATGGCGTTTAGCTCATGATTGGAGTACCACATTCCCAACATTCTGTACAAAAGTTATGATTCTATTATGCATAGGAGAGAAAATATAACTCAGAGCATTTTTTTCCTATTAATATCAATGTAAAAACTACATTTTTCTTTTTGCTATATCTCAATTTATATTAAAGCTAGAACTATGCTGTTTTGCACGTGATTAGACTACCTCATTCCCTACATTCTCTCAAAAATTTACAGTTCTATGTTGTATAGGAAAGAAAATATTGAGCAAAGTGTGTTTTGCCATTCATTTCAATGTAAAAACTCCATTTTCCTTTTTGCTATATCTCAATTTCCTTAAAAGTGACAGCTATGCTTTTTTATGCATGTTTTGAGTAATACATTCCCAACGTTCTGGATAACAGTTGTGATTCTATTATGTATAGGCAAGAACATATTGCACAAAGTATGTTTTCCCATCGATTTCAATCTAAAAACACCATTTTGCCTTTTGCTATATCGGAATTTCTATTAAAACTACAGCCATGCAGTTTTGCACATGATTATAGTGCCTAATTCCCCACATTCTTGCAAAAATTTACAGTTCTAGATTGTATAGGAGAGCAAATATATCAAAAACTGTGTATTCCCATTGATTTCAATGGAAAAGCTATATTTTTCTTTTTGCTATATCTCAATTTCTATTAAAGCTGCAGCCAAGCTGTTTTGCACATAATTGGAGGACCTCATTCCCTACATTCCAGCAAAATTTTACATTTCTGTGTTGTATAGAAGAGAAAATATCGAATAAAGTTTGTTTTTCCATTGATTTCAATGTTAAAACTCTATTTCTCTTTTTGCTATATCTCAACTTATAAAAAAGCTACAGGCGTGCCATTTTGCACATGATAGGAGCTCCTCATTCCCTACATTCTTGCAAAAAATTTACAGTTCTATGTTGTATAGGAGAGAAAATACTGCACAAAGTGTGTTTTTCCATTGACTTTAATGTGAAAACAATTTTTCTTTTTGCTATATCTCAATTTCTATTAAAGTTCCAGCCATGTCGTTTTGCACGTGATTGAAGTACCACATTCCCAAAATTGTGGAGAAAAGTTATGATTCTATTATGCATTTTTCCATTGATTTCAATGTAAATACTCCATTTTCCTTTTGACTGTGTCTCAATTTCTATTAAAGCCACAGCCATGCCATGTTGCACATGTTACACATGCATATGATGATGCACATGATGATTCCCATGATGCACATGATGATTCCCTATATACTGGCAAAAATTTACAGTTCTATGTTGTATAGGGATGAAAATATCTCACAAAGTGTGTTTTTCCATTGATTTCAATGAAAAAACTCCATTTTTCTTTTTGCTATACATCAATTTCTATTAAAGCTGCAGCCTTGCCGTTTTGCACATGATTGGAGTACCTCATTCCCTACATTCACACAAAAATTTACAGTTCTATGTTGTATAGGAGATAAAATATCAAACAAAGATGGTTTTCCCATTGATTTCAATGTTAAAACTCCATTTTTCTTTTTCCTATGTCTCAATTTCAATTACAGCTACAGCCATGCCGTTTTGCATATTAATGGAGTACCTCAAGCACTACAGTGCGGTAAATCTTTACAGTTTGATGTTGTATAGAAGAGAAAATATCACACAAATTGTGCTTTCCCATTGATTTCAATGTAAAAATTCCATTTCTCTTTTTGCTATACCTCAATTTCTATTACAGCTATGGCTATGCCGTTTGGCACATCATAGGAGTACCTCATTCCCTACATTCCCACAAAAATTTACAGTTCTATGTTGTGTAGGAGAGAAACTATCACACAAGGTGTGTTTTCCCATTGATTTTAATCTAAAAACTCCATCTTTATTATTGCTTTATCTCAATTCCATTTAAAGCTACAGCCATGCCGCTTTGCACATGATTGGGGTAACTAATTCCCTACATTCTCACAAAAATTTACAGTGCTATGTTGTATGGAGAGAAAACATCGCACAAAGTGTGTTTTCTCAATGAATTAAATGTAAAAACTCTATATCATAATTTCTATACAAGCTATAGCCATGCCGTTTTGCACATGTATGGAGTACCTCATTCCCTACTTTCTTGCAAAAATTTACAGTTCTATGTTGTTTAGAAGGAGAAATCACTAGGTGGCGCTTGTCTCCAGTGTTCCTGATTTGCTCATGCCTGGGTGTTTTACACCATAGCAAGTGCTTTTTCTGTGAAATTACAAAAAAACACCGCCAATGGCTTGGTGAAGGATCAAGTTTTCCAGAGTAAGGTAAGGCTGGGGGGTTTCCGGATTTCAGGGGTGGGAAACTCGCTACGTGGTTTGGTTGCATAAGCCTAACCACGTGGCATTCATCACAGATCTCATCATGCTCCAGAGTAGCATGCATCGTCTGCACTGTCAGTGACCATGCAGCGCTCTGTAGCAGGGTAATGACCCCCCACAGCAAAAATTTTAAATTTTAAATATTATTATTGTTAATATTATTATTATTGTTAATATTATTATTATTGATAATATTATTATTAATGTTAATATTATTATTATTGATAATATTATTATTATTGTTAATATTATTATTATTAATATTATTGGTATTATCATTACTGCATGCCTCCAGTATAGTGTAAATAGGTCTAGTCAGGTGAGTGTGAGACCTCCACTGACTTGGTAATGCTACAATTGATGAGTGTCTCCTGTAGGGTAGGACGGTACCCACCACAGGTAGCCCTGTAATTATTGCTGCAGGTTCCGGACATCTGACTGGGGTGCCCACAGTCCGAGATGTCAGAAATGGTAAAGGAGTCAGGCTCAGAGTAGGACATGGAATGTAATGACCCTTACAGGAAAAACTAAGGAACTAGTGGACACCCTCAGGCACAGGCACATTAGCAATGAATTTCTGCAGAAGATCAAATGGAAGGGAAATAGATCAAGGTTGCTGGGGGAAGGATACAAAGTTATTTATACAATAGTGAAGTAGGTGAAATGGGGTGGGCATTGTAATCAGTAGGGCCTTGCAGCAGGGGATCACCAGAGTCACAAGAGTTAGCAGTAGGATAATGTTAGTCTCAGTAGTTTGGCAGGGTATAGGGCTTCATCTCATAAGTGCCTATGCACCCTAAGCAGTCCTGGGTGACATAGCTAAAGTGGATTTTTGGAGTAACTTCGATGAAGTAGTACAGTCAGTAAACAGCAGAATTAGACAAGGCAAGGGAAATGAGCACTTAATTATTGGGTAGTGACATTAATTCCCATGTGGGTAGGGATAGTTCAGGTTATGAGGAGGTACATGGATGGTGGGGATATGGCACGATCAACCCCAAGGGGCAGAAGGTCCTTGGGACAGAAGAGAACATGGCCTTGCATTAGCCAAAACTTAGTTCAAATAAGAGAGAAAAGCACCTAATAACTTTCCAATCACCACAGGGGAGGTCCCAGATAGACTTTTTCATGGTTAGGAAGCAGCACCGGGCATAGACCAGGGATAGAATTAGTAAGGATGTTACCATTGCTATAATAGTCAAAGATACAAATGGTAGGGTGCTGTTCCAGCAAGCAGAGGTAATTAAAAGTTGGGAGGAATTCTACCATGGTCTCTTAATTGCAGCTTCCTGTGCTACAGCCACATAAGGAAACCAATCACTCCTCAAGCAGTGGATAGGGTGAGTAAAGGCTGAGGGGTCACAAGGTTGAAAGGCTGAAAGCAGTCACAAAGCAGTAGGCCACAAAGCAGTAGGCCCAGATAAGATCCCTATTGATGTTTGGCACACCTTGGGGACCAAAGGAATTATATGGTTAGGGAAGCTATATAATAAGTTAGCAAATAGTGATAGGATGCCATCTGCATGGAGAGAGTAGGATAATTCCATTGTTCAAGGGGAAAGGCGATGCACAGGACTGTGGGAACTATGGAGGCATAACGCTGGTGAGCCATTCTATGAAGCTGTGGGAGCATGTCATAGAATGTCGCCTCAGATACCAGACAAGCATGCAGGGAAACCAATTTGGGTTTATGCCTGGTAGGTGCACCATGGAACCAATGTTTATTCTATGACAGGTGATACAGAAGCATACAGCAGCATGCAGTATTTGTTGACTTGGAGAAGGCCTATAATAGTGTCCCTAGACAGTAACTGTGGAGCATTTTAAGAAAGAAAGGTGTAGATGAGGGCAATATTTTAGGATAGTGCAGGATATGTATGCAGGTTCCATTGCTAGGGTTAGGACAGCATTTGGAAACACTGCAGGTTTCAATATGCTGGTGGGTGTGCATCAAGGGTCCATATCTCTTCACTCTGGTAATGGATGAGCTGCTGGCAGGAGTGGGAGAGTGGGCGCCTCAGTGCCTGGTGTATGCTGATGATGTAGGAAGGGTGGAGGAGTCCAAAAAGGATGCACAAAGAGGCCTACAAGATGCTGTAGATGCAAATTAAGGGGCAGTCAGGAGGCATGCATGGAAGGGAGAACCAGTTATTAGGTGGTGGCGGTTGCCAGCTAACTCATAGGAATTCAGGCAGGAGATTTCTCACCAGGTAGACTGGGATTGGGAAGGGTCTGCTGATGACATATGGGACAGGGTTTCCAGGACAATCAGGAGATGTGGAAAGAGGATATTTGGTATGGCAAGAGTAGGAGGCAACCCTCACAGTAGGCAGTCTTGGTGGTGGAATGAGGAGGTGGAAGCAGCCATCAAACTTAAAAAGGTGGCGTTCCATAGGTGGCAGGACATGGAAGACCAGGGATCTAAGACCGCCTATATTCAAGCAAGGAAAAATGCTAGGAGGACAATTGCTCTGGCCAAACACCACAAGTATGAGGAACTATATGATGAGTTAGGGACAAAAGAAGGTGAGAAAAACATTTTTAGACTGGCTAGGACCAGGGATCAAACAAGTAAGGACATTACCAGGGCCATAACAGTCAAGGATAGCAGTGGTAGAGTCCTTTTTCAACCAGCAGAAATAACCAGGAGGTGGGAGGAGTACTATCATGGCCTCTTAAACGCTGCCAACCAGGAAAGGACCATTGAGAGCCACCCAGGCACCTCAGAGGCAGTCTACAGGGTGATAGAGAAAGAAATAGTTGGGGCCCTCCAAAAGATGAAAGGACGCAAAGCAGTAGGCCCAGATAATATTCCCATGGTGGTTTGGCATTCCCTGGGGGCCACAGGAGTAACGTGGCTAACAAAGCTCTTCAATAAGGTAGCAAGTGGAGACAGAAAGCCATAAGCATGGAGGGAAAGCTGGATAGTTCCATTGTTCAAGGGCAAAGGTGACGCCCAGGATTGTGGAAACTATAGAGGCATCAAGCTAATGAGCCACTCCATGAAGCTGTGGGAAAAGTCATTGAGGGCTGCCTCAGAAAATGCACTATGGTCCAGGGAAATCAATTTGGGTTTATGCCTGGTAGGTCTACAATGGAGCCAATATTTATCCTAAGGCAGATGATAGAAAAATATAGAGCAGCAAAGAAATACCTCCATGCAATATTCATTGACCTAGAGAAGGCATATGATAGCGTTCCTAGACAGGTAGTATAGAATGTGCTAAGAAGAAAAGGGGTAGATGAAGGTCACATTAGAATAGTGCAGGATATGTATGAGGGCTCTACTGCTAGGGTGAGGACGGCTTGGGGAAACACAAAAAGCTTCAACGTGCAGGTGGGTGTACACCAAGGGTCAGCACTTAGCCCATACATATTTGCTCTGGTCATGGATGAGCTGCTGACGGGAGTGGGGGAATGGGCCCCCCAGTGCTTGATATTTGCCGATGATGTGGGAAAGCTTGCGGAGTCCAATGAGGAGGCCCAAAAGGGCCTTCAAGACATCCAGGTAGCAATGGGAAAGGGGAGCCTAAAGGTGAATATGAAAAAGACAGAATACCTAGCTTTTAACTGGAGTGGTCAGAGGCCAGAAGGTGAGGTACGCTCAGGGGATGAGGTGATACCAGCAGAGCGAGAGTTTAGATACTTAGGGTCAGTGTTCCAGGGAAATGGGGAAATAGACTCTGATGTGTCTAATAGGATTAAGGCAGGTTGGTGGAAGTGGAAACAGGCAAGTGGAGTTCTGTGTGACCGCCGGGTGCCTATAAAGCTAAAAGGCAAAGTCTACAGAACTGTGGTTAGGCCAGCTATGCTGTATGGCTCAGAGTGTTGGGCCATGAGCAAAGCGGCATGGGTGTAGATTTATTAGAAATTGAGATATAGCAAAAATAAAAATGAAATTTTCTGATTGAAATCAATGGGAAAATGCACTTTTTCTATATTGCCTCCTATACGTGATAGAACTGCAAATTTTGGACAGAATGTAAAGAATGTGGTACTCCAATCATGTGCAAAACGGTATGGCTGAAGCTTTAAAAGAAATTGAGATATAGCAAAAAAGAAAAATGGAATTTTTACAATGAAATCAAAGGGAATACCCACTTTGTTCAACATTTTCTCTCCTCTGCCACACAAAACTAAATTTTTGCAAGTATGTAGGGAATTGGTGACTCAAACATATCCAAAACGGCATGGCTGTAGGTTTAATAGAAATTGAGATATAGCAAAAAGAAAAATGGGGTTTTCCATTGAAAACAATGGGAAAACACACTTTGTGCTATATTTATCTGTCCTATACAAAACAGAACCCCAAACTTTTGACAGAATTTAGGGAATGAGGTACTCCAATCACGTGCAAAACGGCATGGCTCTAGCTTTAATAGAAATTGAGATATAGCCTAAAGAAAAATGGAGGTTTTCCATTGAAATCCATGGGAAAACACACTTTGAGTGATATTTTCTTTCCTATGCATAATAGAACTACAAATATTGGTTAGAATGTAGGGAATGTGGTACTTCAATCATGTGCAAAACGGCATGGCTGTAGCTGTAATAGAAATTGAGATATAGAAAAAAGAAAAATGGTGTTTTTACAATGAAATCAATGGAAAAACACACTTTGTGTGATATTTTCTCTCCAGTACAACATAGAACTGTAAATTTTTGTGAGAATGTAGGGTAGGCGGTACTTCAATCATTTGCAATACGACATGGCAGTAGCTATAAAAGAAATTGAGATATGGCAAAAAGAATAATGGACTTTTACATTGAAATCAATAAGAAATCACACTTTCTGCAATATTTTCTCTTCTATACTATATAGAACTTAAAATTTTTGTAAGATCTTAGGGAATGAGGTACTCCAATTATGTGTAAAATGGCATGGCTGTAGCTTTAATTGACATTTAGATATAGCAAATAGAATATTAGAGTTTTTAAATTGAAATTAATGGGAAAACACACTTTGTGCGATATTTTTCTCCGGCACAACATAGAATTGTAAATTTTTGTGAGAATGTCAGAAATGATGTACTCCAATCTTGTGCAAAATGGCGTGGCTGTAGCTTTATTTGAAATTCAGATATATTGAAAAGAAATATGAAGTTTATTTATTAAAATCAGTGGGAAAACACACTTTGTGGGATATTTTCTTTCCTATACATTATAGAAAAACAAATTTTAAAGAGAATGCAGGAAATGTGGTACTCTAATCATGTGCAATACAGAGTGCCTGAAGCTTTTATATAAATGGAGATATAACAAATAGAAAAATGGAGATTTTAAATGAAAATCAATGTTAAAACACACTTTGTGCAAAATTTTCTCCCGTATATAACATAGAACTGTAAATTTTTGTGAGAATGTAGGGATTGTGGTACTCCAATAATGTGTAAAATGGCACTGCTGTATCTTTAATAGAAAATGAGATACAGCAAAAAGAAAAATGACGTTTTTCATTAAAATCAATGAGAAAACACTCTTTGTGTGGTGTTTTCTTTCCCATACATAATAGAATCATAACTTTTATCCAGAATGTTGAGAATGTGGTACTGCAATTATGTGCAAAACGGTTGTAGCTTTAACAGAAATTTAGAGCGTTGTTTCATTGAAATCTATTACAAAACACTCTTTGTGTGATATTTTCTTTTCTTTTCCTAATACAATCATAACTTGTATCCAGAATGTTGGGAATGTGGTACTCAAATCATGTGCAAAATCACATGGCTAAAACTTTAACAGAAATTGAGATATAACAAACTTTGTGCAATAGTTGCTCTCCTTAACAACCTAGAACTGTAAATTTTTGTGAGAATGTAGGGAATGATGTACTCCAATCATGTACAAAAAGGCATAGATGGAGCTTTTATACAAATTGAGATATAGCAAAACGAAATATAAAGTTTTTCCATTGATATTAATGGAAAACCACCATTTGTGTGATATTTTCTTTCCTATATATTATAAAACCAAAAATTTTGGACTGAATGTAGGGAATGTGATACATCAATCATGTGCCAAACGGCATGGCTATAGCTTTAATAGAAATTGAGATATAGCAAAATTGAGATTTTTCATTGAAATCAATGGGAAAACACACTTTGTGTGATATTTTTTCTTCTACACAACATCTAACTGCAATTTTTTCATGTGGTACTCCAATCACGGGCAAAACGGCAAGTGTGTAGCTTCAATAGAAATTGAGATATTGCAAAAAGAAATATGGTGTTTTTACATTGAAATCCAAGCAAAACACACATTGTGCGATATTTTGTCCCTTATACAACATAGAACAATAAATTTTTTTCAAGAATGTAGGGAATGAAATACTGCAAGTATATGCAAAGCAGCATGGCTGTAGCTTTAACAGAAATTGAGATACAGCAAAAAGTTTTTACAGAGTTTTTACATGTAAATCAATGGGAAACACACTTTGTGTGATATTTTCTCCCATAGAAAACATAAAACTGCAAATTTTTGCAAGAATGTAGGGAATGAGGTACTCCAGTCATGTGCAAAACGGCATGGCTGAAGCTTTAATAGAAATTGACATATAGCAACAAGAAAAATGAATTTGAAGTTTTTACATTGAAATCAATAGTAAAACACATGTTTTGTGATATTTTCTCTTTTATACAATATCTAATCGTAATTTTTTTCAATGATTTTGGGAAGGTCATACCTTAATAATAGGCAAAACGGCAAGACTGTAGCTTTAATAAAAATTCAGATATATACGAAAAAGAATAATGAAGATTTTCCATTGAAATGAATTGGGAAAACCCACAATGTGCATTTTGTCTCCTATACATGATAGAACTGCAAGTTTTTGCCAGAATGTAGAAAATGTGGTACTACTATAATGTGCAAAATGGCATGGCTTGCAGCTTTAATAGAAATTAAGATATAGGAAAATTAAAAATGGCGTTTTTACATTGAAATCAATAAGAAAACACACTTTGTGCGATAATTTCTCTCTTATACAACATAGAACAGTCAATTTTTGCGAGAATGTGGGTAATGAGGTCCTTCAAGTATATCCAAAGAGGCATGGCTGTAGCTTTATTAGAAATTGAGATAGAGCAAAAAGATAAATGGAATTTTTACTTTCAAATCAATAGGAATACACACCTTGGGCCATATTTTCTCTCCTATACAAAATAGAACTGTAATTTTTTGCTATAATGTAAGAAATGAGGTACTCCAATCATGTGCAAAACGGCATGGCTGTAGGTAAAATAGAAATTGAGATATTGCAAGAAGAAATATGAAGTTTTTCCATTGAAATCAATAGGAAATCACACATTGTACATAATAGAACGATAAATTTTGGACAGAATGTAAGGAATGTGGTACTTTAATCACATGCAAAACTGCATGGCTTTAGCTTTAATAGAAACTGAGATATAGCAAAAAGAAAAATGGAGTTTTTAAATTGAAATCAATGAGGAAACACACTTTGTGCAATATTTTCTCTCCAACAAAACATAGAAATCTAAATTTTTGTGAGAGTTTAGGGAATGAAGTACTCCAATCATGCGCAAAATGGCATGGCTGTAGCTTTAATAGAAATTGAGTTATAGTGAAAAGAAAAATGGAGTTTTTACATTAATTAAATATGAAAACACTTTGAGCGATACTTTTTTCCTACACCTAATAGAATCATGACTTTTTTTCCAGAATTTAGGGATTTGTTGTTTGTTTGTTTGTTGCTGCTTTAGGGCCCATCAACTACAAAGGTCATTAGGGCCCAGAAAGACACATCACCATGGTGGGGGTGTAAATGGCCATCCCACCATGATGGCAATAAAAAGGGCAAAAGGCCAGTAAAAGTAATAACAATAAAAAGGCAAAAGCCAAAACAGACATATAAATAAAGGCAAAAGTCAAAACAGACATATAAAAAGGCAAAAGCCAAAACATACATAACAATAAAATGGCAAAAGCCAAAACAGAGAAAAGAATAAATGTGGCAAAAGCCAAGACAAACACAGAAATAAAAAGGCAAAAGCCAAAACAGACAGAATAATAATTGTGACAAAAGCCAAAACAGACATTACAATAAATGTGGCAAAGGCCAAAACGAATACAGACACAAAAAGCAAAAGCCATATAATTCAAAAATAATTACAAAAGCGTCTAAAAGAAATGTCATAAAAGTCAAATTTTGTGAAAGAGGCCAGCCTCTTTCACAAATACTAGCGAGCTCTCCACTGCCTGAGGGTTATCCCCAACTGAGGTGGAGAGCTCTGCGCTGACTCCCAGTCGCCATCTAAGTTCTTGGTATCTCTCACAGTGACTAAAGATGTGCGCCACTGTGAGAGGCTCCCAACAGAAGTCACACCATGGCTGATCCTCACCCCGTAGAATGTAAGAGTGGGTGAGGAAGGTGTGACCGATTCGCAGCCGAGCAAGCACAACCTCCTCCCTCCGCGATTGGCGGCACGAGGACACCCAGTGCACTAGGGTGTCCTTCAGTGTGCGGAGTTTGTTCGTGGTCTCCGCAAACCACTGGGCCCGCCACTGGTCGTGGACGGCCCGCCGCACCATCGGGAGAGCGTCGGAGGATGGGACAGCAGTGTCAGGTATTTCTGGCATGTGGGCCACCTGATGGGCGTGGGCATCTGCCATCTCGTTGCCGACGATGCCAACATGCCCCGGGACCCACATAAACAACACTGTCTTGCCCTGCTTACGAATCACAAGCAGCAGTCTGTGCACACCCTGGACGATGGCATGTCTGCCATACAGGGTGTGCAACAGCTGAAGGGAGCATAGGGAGTCAGTCGCAACAACAAAGTGTCTGTTATGCAATACTAGGATGAGTTCCAGTGCCCTGTGCAGAGCTGTGAGTTCTGCAGTTAAGACACTGGCAACGCCTGGAAGGCGGCCCCCTATGAGATGACCAGTTGTAAAGACTGACCAACCCACATAGGAACCATCCTTCGACCCATCCGTGTAAATAAAAACATGGCCTCGATAGGTCCAAGAGAGGCGTCCGAACTCTTGTTGGTACAATGACCTATCGGTACTGGTTTTGGGTAAGGCTGCAAGCATGTAATTTAAACTTGGCTCTGGCACTGTCCAGGGCGGCACAGAGGCCGGCAGTACAGGCTGCACCCTAGGTAGAGTCACACCCAGGCCGGCAAGACAGTCCATCCAACGCACACCGAATGGAGGGGGAACCCCCTGGCGGCGGTTGAATGGCCGTCTCACAATGTCACTAAAGACGGCTGGGTGTGTAGGGTGCTGTGGCTGACCCTTCAGCCGCAAAATGTATGCAGCTGCCAGGCACTGCCGCCGCACAGTCAATGGTGGCTCACCAGCCTCAGCATAAAGGCTGAGTACTGGACTTGTGCGGAACGCCCCAATGGACAACCGGATGCCAGCGTGATGAACACTGTCCAGCATCCGGAGAGTAGATGGAGCGGCCAGGCCATATA
>JAAFCE010009109.1:121995-136628 GCA_013389805.1 Trigoniulus corallinus
GTACTGCAGTCTCCAGTGAGATCAGATGATCCACCGAAGACCTGCCAGCACGAAAACCACATTGGGCATCGGCAAGAAGGTGGTGCCGCTCGAGATACCACACCAGGCGCCAATTTACCATTCGTTCCATTGTTTTGCAAAGACAGCTCGTCAATGAAATGGGTCTGTAATTTATTGCAAGGCTACTATCCTTCCCAGGTTTTGGGAGTGGGATTATAGTAGCCTCTCGCCAGCCTGCAGGGACTTCATGCTGTTGCCATATCATGTTGAATACCTCAAGGAGGTATATAACGCCTTCCTCTGGTAGGTGTCGTAGCATTTGATAGTGTATGCTATCTGGTCCAGGGGCAGTGTCCCTGGCTCTTGCTAGAGCTGCTCGTAGCTCCCAAGGGGCAAATGGATTGTTATACCCCTCGGCGACACCACCAGTGAAGTTCAGTGGATGGCGTTCTGCAGCCTGCTTCGTTTGCAGGAATGTTGCCGTGTAGTGCCGGGAACTGGAGACGGCTGCAAACGTCCTTCCCAGTTCCTCAGCCACCTCACACGGCAGAAGGCAATGTCTTCCTTGTACAAGGAGACCTGAGCCACATGATGGTAAATATCTGCCTTGGATCTTTCTCAGCGTTTCCCAGACTTTCTTGGAGGGCGTGTGACGGGTAAGTGAGGAGACGTACTGACTCCATGAGGAGCGTTTGGCCTCCTTGATCACCCGTCGTGCATTTGCCCGGGCTCGGAGATAGTCAATACGATTGGCCTCGGTGGGACGAGATTGAAAGCTGCGAAGGGCTCGCCGGCGAGCCCGAATCGCACTCCGACAATCCTCAGTCCACCATGGCACCCGTGCTCGTTGTGGGTTACACGAGCTCTTGGGGATGGATGCCAATGCCGCCCCGACCACCACCTCTGTGAAGTGACTCACTAGATCGTTGACCCCATCAAAATCACACAGTGGGCGGAAATGTATATGGTGGGCGAACTCCTCCCAGTCCGCCCGACGCAGACACCACCGTGGTGGGTGTAGGGGCAATGCCCCATCTCCACTGCTAATCTTGATAGGGAAGTGGTCACTTCCACAAGGGTCTGACAGAACCTCCCACTGCAAACCTGGTGCCAACCCAGGAGAGCAGATGGAAAGGTCTATACACGAAAGACCACCGGTGGCAGTCATCACATGCGTGGGGGCACCTGTGTTGAGAACAATGAGGCCATTGTGTGACACCCATTGTTCCACAAGTCGCCCTCGGGGGTTGTGACTGTCCGAGCCCCATTGTGGATTATGGGCATTGAAGTCACCCATAATCAAGAAGGGTCTTGGAAGCTGGGCACTGAGGGAGTCGAGGTCTGCCCATGGGATATCGATCCCAGGAGGCATATAGAGGGAACATAGAGTGGTAGGCACATCCAGTTGCAATGAGACCGCCACTGCTTGAAGAGGCGTCTGCAAAGCAACCGGCACATGCATGCACCCATTCCGGATAAGGATAGCCACCCCTCCCACAGGGTGGCTTCCTTGCTGCCGGGTGTCTGCAAATGTTGTGTACCCCCGTAGTGAAATGGGGGTATCACTCTGACACAGAATCTCCTGGAGGGAGATGCAGACAGGGTTGTGCCGAGAGATCAGAAGTTTGATCTCGTCCCTCTTGTGGGAAAATCCTCGACAGTTCCATTGTAGGAAATTTACCATCAAGTGTTCTTTGGTGGCTTATTTTTATTCCTCCCTTTTCTCCGTCCCACTGCAGAAAAGGGAGGGATGCCTTCAATTGGTTCATCCTCCTCCATCTCGAAGGAGGAATCCCCATCTTTCCCCAGTGGGGGCATGAAACCACCCCTTGCTCTCTGCCGTTGGCTAGAGAGTTTGGGTGGACGAACCAAGGACACCCGCCCCACTGTGGAAGTGGTAGGTGTCCCTACTTTCTTTCCACCTGTCTCACCCACCACCCTCTCCGTGGAGGGGGCTGGCTGGACTGAGACAGGGAGGGAGGCCTTCACAGGAGATGCCTCTCTTTCATGAGCAGCATCTGGGGCCTCCAAAGAAACTGGCACCGCCATTATTGGGGGGCCCATGCATGGGCCAGAGGCGGTGGTGGAGCCGGAAGTAGCCATGGAAACGGGGTCGGGGTCCGTCTGGCAGCCAATGCTTGCACAGACCGGCACTCCATGGACCCCACGGGCCCGAGAGGGCGTCAAACGGATGAGAGGGGGGAGTTGAGGTAGTGTGTCCGTCTGGGTGCAGACAGACGACACAGCAGCTGCCTTGGCAGCACCTGCATAGGACACCGCACGACTGGGGGTCCCTGGCAAGGCTAGCAGCCGCCGCGCAACCGGAAAGCTGATACCCTTCTGGACACGCAACTCCTGGATTGCGCGCTCCTGCAACCAAGTAGGGCAGTCCCGAGAAGACGCGGGGTGGTTGCCCTTACAGTTCACACAAAAAGGTGCAGTCTTACAAGACTCTGGGGAGTGGTCTCCCTGCCCACAAGTGCCACACATGGCCTTGGCAGAACAGGAATTCTGGCCATGGCCATAACGTTGGCACTTGAAACACCGAAGCGGGCTCGGTATGAAAGGACGCACAGGCAAGCGGAGGTAGCCAGCCATGATGTACTCTGGCACCTTGGGCCTACCAAAGGTCAGCACCAAGGTGTCAGATGGCCGGGATTCTCCATCTCGTTGGACAGAGGTGCGGCGGACAGCCACCACACCCTGGTCCCTAAGCTCCTCCGCTATTTGCTCCTCTGACTCCCCACGCAGATCGGGGCACTGCACCACACCTCTGCTGGTGTTTAAAGTGCGATGCGGTTCGACCACAACGGGGATGTCACCGAGTTTCCACATTTTTAATAATGCTTCGGTCTGGTGATTGGCAGATGCCTCCACCAACAAGGTGCCATTGCGCAGTTTCTTGACCGAGGTCACATCACCGGCAATGCCCTTGATGGCTTTGGCGATAAGGAAGGGCGACGCCTTCCCCAAGGATGCACCATCCTCCCCGGATATGGAAAGAAACCGGGGAGGGTAGGAAGAAGGAATAGAAGTGCTTTTGACTGCACCTGAGGCTTCCTTAGATGCAGGAACACGCTTTGCATCAGCGGTGGAGCCCTGCACCTTAAGGCTAAGAGGCCGTTGCCTCTTGTTAAGGGCAGGTGCTGATGTATTTGACACCACAGGGGCATTCCCTGATCCAGTTGGGTGACTGGGGGAACGCGGCCTTTTAGTTGGAGCAGTGCTCGTCTCCATTAACTCACTGGCAGCTGGCCCACTCAGTTGAGTGGGACCGAGCCTGCCATCTTCCGGCTCAACACAAGTCATTGAAACTAAAGAAGGGGGAGGGGTGGGGTTTTTTTGAAGAGGCCCCCAGCCTCTGGGTTATAGTTGCCATAATTGTTGTGAATTATGATTTCGCTGCCCGCAGTTCTCACCCACCACCGAGCCCAACGAGGGGACGCCCATTCGGGTCGTCGAGAGTGCTCGGACAGGATACCGTTAGGGTGGCATAATCCCCGAGTACCGGACCATTGGCATCGGGGTTGACTGCCGGTCCACTTACAGTCACCCTAGGAGGCATAACAACTTATGCGCCCCCGGCCGATTGACCAAGACCGGGCTACTGCCTTGGCCTCCCGTTTGCCCCGGAAGCTGTGGCCAAAGTGATGTGTTGGATGTGTAGGGCCGCAGCCCTAGACCCTCCTCAATCACCAGGATCCGCTTTTCCCAGGGTACGGGTCTCCACGCACGGCAAACACGCGGGTAGGCGTTTTTTACGGTCACCTCAGTGAGGAACCTACGTCGGCCGCGAACAAGTCAGACACTCATCCAATAAAGGAGAAAAGAAAGATACAACCAACCACAATGATGGTATCGTCCTGTCCAGACCACGTCATAGACAAACACGACAGTGGTGTTGTCCAAACTGGGGCAAGAAAAAGTCACCCCTTTTAGTCGCCTCTTACGACATGCAGGTACGCAATGTGCCTATTCTACCCCAGGCACACACGGGGATGCAATTCCTGTGATAGTGTATGAAACACTTCTACAAGAACAAAGACTTCTTAGAAGCATTAACTTGTCAATGAAATACATATACAGAGCAACCACAATGAATGATCCTTCTAGGTCGGCAACTGATCAGGGGGCCCATCGTCTGCATCATATTAAAATTTCAGGCATCCTGTGCGGGATGGACACAAATACAACCAAAAATGTAGGTATGAATCAGGAAAGCATGTCTTATCACCCCTACTTGGGGTATTCACCAAAGGCCTCCATCCCACGTTGCCCTCTGGGAAATCTGGTCACCTTATCTTTATCATACTATCATACTCAGGTGCATGGTGTCCCAAAAGGCTCTGCTCTCTGACTGTTTTTGTTCAATACTGCTGTTGCTGCCGCCACTCTATCTGCTGTGAGTGAAGGCTCTGGCCGTTTATTGATGACAACTTCTTTGGATCCTCTGTATTGATAAATGAACTAGCTGTGGGCTGCACTTTGGAAGTGAGGCTAGTAGATTGGCTACCTAAGGTTATGAAGATCCACGTCCGCAAAAGTAAGATGATTGTATTTTTCCCTCCCTCTGTGACTACACTGCCTCACCACGTTTATTGGACAGTGTGGGCCCTGGGTAATATTTTTGACACCTCCCTTATCTTTCTGGATAATAGGAATACCTTAAAAGGCATATTGAAAACACTAATTTCTGTTTCTGCATCTCAAGCCTTTACTAATTCTAGGTAAATTGTTGGCCATTCATAGGGACAAAATATACTCACCGACAGAATACCCTAGTGACTACAGTATTGAAAGTACTAGAGTCTAGTACTATCCGAGCCAGTCTTTACACACACTTATAATCCTTCCTTGTAATAAATTCCTGCTATACTTTAACCTTCTTGGCCTGGCTAGAGCACTTAAAAACTAAGGGCATCCCTATGACATGATAGTCCATCTCTTCAACTCAACCCACAAGCATGAGACAAACCCTCACTTCGTTTTTATGATGACCACAGGAATGGCTTCATCCCTTTTATATGATTCAGACAACATAACACTCTCCCTTACTGAATCCGTTCTCCTATCTTTGCATGCACTGACTACAGAAGTATTACTAATTGTAAACACTTCCATAAGAGGATTATACACATACAGTATGAGATGTATTGGGGAGGTGCATTGCAGGCAGACCTGCACCTGCCACCTTATCATCTCTTTACATCAATGTCACACAATTGTGCAACAGTGCTGGTCATTCAAGGAGACTCTACACCATGCTAAAGGAATATTTCCAACAATGGCCAACAATTACTGTAGTGTTAAGGTTGCATTGTTTGCCCCATCCTCTTTAATCTCATTTCATTTCATGGGGACGCTACGCAGGGCCTGACATGAATCACGTCCTTCTTTTTCTGTCAGTATGCCATAATGTAAAGTAATTTGTGATTGAAAGAACTTAGCTCTTGAAGCTAGCTTGAACTTAGCTGTCATCCTCTCCATGATGATTCCCAACCCTAAGCTACTTCTAATGTACTCATTTAAACTTCTGTCAGCTCACATCATCCCACTCAAGCTACACAGCATTTGCATCTCAGCGACTTGCATTTTATTTTCATGATTCTTCCTCACCGCCCTAAAATCTAAAGCTGTGTTTAATTAGGACCTAACAGTCACACAGGACTCCACTTTAGCTATCCTGCATTGAATCTATGGGTACCATCTTTGTTGATTTTCCCATTGCTCTGGAACACCGATTTTAAATACCAAAACACTTGCACCACAGGCATTACCTCACCCTCAGGTTTTGACCTGTTTTCCCCGTAAAAGGACTAATCTTCCATGAACTTAGTTAAAGTTTAGTCCCTTTACTATATGCAATGCGGACATCCCAGGAGTGGCAAGTTGCGTTGGACACACCAGTTCTCGTCTGATCACTGAAGTTAAGCAATGCAAGCACAGTTTGTACTGACATGGGTGGTCGCTTGGGAAAGCTGGGTACTGCTAATACCCAATAATCGTCGCATTGGTGTAGTGTCTGTGCAGTCTATGCACTAGAACTAGACAGTGGACGGGTCTCTAATGACCTTGTAGTTGATGGGACCTTAAACACCAACAAACAACAACAATGGGGACATCCCAGCCATGCTCCCAGAACCAACAGGGATGTTGCATCTGGCCACATCCCTCCTTGTTAGCAGAAAATGCTTGGTGTCTGGTTTCTCTGGTACCTGTCTGCTTCCTCAGCTGCCTACTGAGTGTAGGGTATAGTGGCCATGTTAGTCATTAAAATGGTTTTCCACTATAGTGTACGATCTCTCTTACAAGGCTGAAGGTCATTTGGTGCCTCCAAGGCAATTGAGTCCGTTATGATTTGCCCTGCCACTTCTTTGTTCCCTCCACGCCCCCACCATCTTTTCCCTTCCTCCCTGCCCACAAGTAGCCTCAACAGGCGATGCCACCACCACCTGCCCCCTAATAATAATAGATGGATTACCTGTAGGGGGTGCTGACCTACACCTCTGGAGACAATGTTTCTCACATCAGTTGTTATGTAAGCTGCAGCCCCCAAACATATCACAAAGCCTCCAACATTTACACCTGTAGGGTCCATTACTCATAGCCATTAGTTTGTGACCCATTAGGCATAACAATGGATCTGCATAACTTAGGGACCTTTTCCTACTAGTTTATACTCATGAGTCATTAAGTCATAAGGTCTTTAGGTATCAGTGATATGGTCATTGTCAAGAATGCATTAGGCAATGGTCATCAGTTTGTGAGTCACTCGTCAGGGACACAATATACAGGGTGTTCCATTTAAAGTAACCAATGTCTTTTTAAAAAGAGAAATATGAGATATGGGATAAAATGGTTAGAAAAGGAGTTAACATCCTCAAACAGTTCAGAAATTTTGGCAGTAGTTTATTCAGGGCAATGCCAAGTTACATTTTTTTCAATAGATATGGGTAGTTTTAACTATTGCATTGCATAGCTCTAAAAAATTGTGAAATTTTGAAATATCATGTTCCTACACCTAAAATTAAAAATACACCATCAAAACTGCATTAATGAGTGTGCACCAATTACCCAGGGCTACAGGAGGTAGTCTCACCTACAGAGATCAGAAAAATGTCACTCCTAACCCCTAAAACAAATTAGAATGTTTTAGTAAAGTAATGTCATAAGAGTATGCAGCTGAGCAAATTGTCACTCTTAATCATTTCAACTAGCTAACTTGGAACACAAGCTATGAATTCTATGGATGAAACACATTAACACTCAGTCTCACTCACACTCACTCTTTCATGCTCTGACACACTCACTCTCCCAGCCACAGATAGTCAGTCTGCCTCTCGTTCTCTACCATCATCTGGCATTGTACGTTACATCTACCATCCATAGTTGGGCCGTTCATTGGACATTGTATATCATGGATCTCAGTTTGGCAGAAGGCGCCCGGACTTCTTCAGTAAAATAAAAGTCTGTGTTTCAACACTGCCACTTGTGCCTCGTCTTGTTTATTATCTGTGCATCATCTCATGTGCCTCGACTCCAGCCAATCACATGCCTCAGCTGCCAAACACCATAGACAACATCTCAGTGCACATTTAAATATTTTAACTTATAGAAATTAATTAACAAACACAATTTGAAATCAAAACAATTAAATTGCTAACTAATGTGTGTTCAATGAGGTGGTATGGACATGTAATCAAAAGAGGGCAGGGGAGTTCATTAGGTCCATTACAGGAATGCAGGTTTTCAGAAGCACTTGGGGCAAGGGGAATGAAGCTGACGTGGCTGGAAGTTGTTCATAAGGACATGCAGGGTTACAACCCACAGACCCGACCCTGCCACAGGCGGTATAAGGGTATGATGATAATAATGAGGATTAATGTGTATTTAATATTAGTCGTGCCACAAGTACCACCACACTGACATGTTCCTATGGAAGCAGACATCACGCCCTCAAAGTGCAACCCCTGGCACAAGTAACAATGGTGTGGTTAAGCTTAACAGCCACCACACTAAAAACCACTCTTCACCATTCTTTGCACTCCATGGTCAGTCCTCTTACCATCACCCAACTATGTCTTGGTAAACACATTGTTTAACATTAATTACATTGGGAAATACATATTTTCAAATGCTTCAAAATTAACCATAGATCATAAACGTCCACTTTGATATTGCACAATAACAAAACGAGTAGTCTGTCAGACTACCAACTTTAATAGCCAATTTTTATTAGAAAAACGTTACTTGATTAACATTTCTTGCAGTAAAAATATCCATATACATACACTAAGACAAAATTAAAGGATTTTTCTATTGCATGCACATTCTGTGCATGTGAGGATCACTAAGTGGTGCTTGTCCCTTGTGCATCTGTTTTCCCGTGGCTGGCGATTTTATGAATTCATTTGCGAATTTTAAGACATCCTCTGGGTGAAAACCAGCTTTTTCAAGGTGGTTTAACCCTAACGTTTCCAGTTTGACAGTAGGGCTGTGGATGTGGTGGTGCTTTTAATGGGTGGGAAACTTCTTGCGAGGCTGAGTGGTTAAGCCTACCCTCATGAGATTTTCTGCCGATCCAATCGAGCTGCTTCACAGCATGTATTGTCTGCATTGTCAGACCTTCCCCCATATATTTTAAGTGTCTTATTGTTATTATTGGTTTTGTTGCCTACTAGCGACATGCAGTACTACAGCTGCATCGCTCTCCATGATAGAGAAGCATAAAGCAGCAAAGTAGGACCTCCATGCAGTATTCATTGACCTGGAGAAGGCATACAATAGTTTCCCTAGACAGGTACTAGGGAGTGCTTTAAGGAAGAAAGGGCTTCCAGCATGCTTCCACATTCAGGTTAGTGTATATCAAGGGTCAGTACTTAGCCCATATCTATTCACTCTGGTAATGGATGAGCTGCTGATGCCAATAGGGGAATGGGCCCCTCAGTGTCAGGTATTTGCTGATGATGTGGCAAAGCTTGACGGGCCCAAAGAGGATGCATAAAAGGGCCTACAAGACATTAGGACAGCAATGGAAAGAGGGGGTCTTAAAGTAAACATAAAGAACATGGAGTACATAGCTTTCAGTTTTAGCAGCCAGGGGCAAATGGGTGAGATCTGTTGTGGTGGTGAGGGTATACCAGTGATGCAAGAGTTTCACAATTTAGCATTAGTTTTCCAGAGCAATGGGGAGATAATTTCTGGCTTGTCCCATGAGATTAATACCAAATGGCTGAAGTGGAGGCAGGCAAGTAGAGTCCTGTGCGACCACCAGGTCCCAATAAAGGTTAAAGGCAAAGTTTACAGAACGGTCGTTAGGCCCACTTTGCTTTATGGCTCAGAATGTTGGGCAGTTGGGAAGAACCATGAAAGGAGAATGCAACTGGCTGAGATGCAAATGGGATGCATTGCAGTGTCATGAGTCCATAATGATTACCTTAGAGGTCGCTTCGGGGTAGGTGGAAAAGATGACGAAGAAGCAGTTAAGATGGTATGGGCATGCAGTGAGGAGAGAGGAGGGGGAGGTTATTAGGTCCACTATTGGTATGTGATTGCAACACCTGCCCCCACGTCCACCTTGGTCTTCCCTTACCCCTGGGGCCCGCAGAGGGACATGGAGACGTGTGGGTGGAGAAGGACTTCGTGGGGAATAGGGGAGAGTGGAGGATATGAACCTGCAGACGCGACCCTGCCACAGGCGGGAGGAGGGTACAATGATGACGATGACGTTCTGTGCATATTTCTGCCTTGAGATCCCCATGCCAAGCCACATAGCACTACAGGCAACAACTCCTTATAATTGGTGCTATTCTGTCGGGCCAGAACGAACATTTTCTTCCCTTTATTGCACCACAGGATGAAGGTTGCTTAGTATGATAGGAATCATATTAAGATCACCTATGGCAGGGTCAGGTACCTATCGCCTCTGCCTGAAAGGACACAAGGATGATATATTGGATGAGTGTGAATGTCTGTGAATGTTAAGGGTTCATCCTGTTATGGCTGCCTGGCTTACTCCCCAACCTACGAAACTAATCCAATACCCTTGCAAGATTCACGAGGCTTTGTGCAGGGCATATCCTTAGTTGCCATATTTCTAGCCTAGGCCAGTTTTAAAATTTCCCTCTCTCCATCTGTTGTAACTGATTATACAGTTCCCTGTGGTGTTGACCTGCATATAGTGCATTGCAGACTGCTGATACCCATAGTAATTCATTTGTGGAAAGCAGGTTTCTTTTGTGTGATAGCTGCTTCTACTTTATCATTCCACCGCATCAGCCTGCTCTGGAATGTACTTACTACTACTAAATTGAAGAATTCCAATAAATTTTAAATGAATCTGTGTAAAAGGTTTAAGCTATCAATCGTAAACTTATTTGAATTATGAAGATTATAATTATATAAAAAATTGTGGATGCTCTTATATCTTATGGAATTCCATAGCAGTTACTAATGAGTAGTCGTGGAGATTACATACCACCTCATATTCATGAATGCAGGCCACACAAAGAGAAGATAGGAATGTGAAATTGAATTAATATAAAAATAAGGAAAATACACCGAATTTCAAAACAATCCATTGCAGAATCACATCTGAGAACTGTCTTAAATAATCAGGGTAATTGGAAGGATCACATTGGTAAAATGATTGGGAGGGCTGGTCAATTCCTCCGTCTGATTAATAGGGTCCTTCGAGATAGCACAAAGGAAGTAAAGGCAACAGTATATATTTCTATGGTATGCCCAATTTTGGAGTATGGCAGTCCAATTTGGTTCCCCTTCAGGCAGGACTTATCTTGGGAGGTTGAAAGGATCCAAAGGAGAGCAGCAAGAATTGTACTTAATAGGTTTTCTCACACAGAGAGTGTATCTGCCATGATTAAGGAACTAGGGTGGGATACATTAAGCCAGAGGCGTATATCTCACAGCATTAGCCTTTTTATAAGACTGCTGCTGCTAGGATGTAATGGACCTTTGGCTGGAAGTGTGTCCCCAGCTGAGTATAAAGGCAGAAAGGATCATCCATATAAATTGAAAGAGGTTAGGGCACAGACAGACTCATACTACTGGTCATTTTTGCCAAGAGTCATTCGACAATGGAGTAGCCTTGGTGAGGATAAGGTGGACGGCTTCATCCAAGGAAAACCAACCATAGCTAGTATTGTATTAGGGGAGGCTCCTGAATTATAGCTTAGGGTTTTAGGAGTATTATGTTATCATAAGTAGGATTGAGAGTTAGTCTCTCCACTGCCACATTGGCCAAAAAAGGCTGCTTGCAGTGTATTATATTACAATTAGAATTTTAAGGCTAAAAGGTTAACATTTTGTTCAAGTCGGGTAGTCTGAGAGACTATTCGTTTATGATCTAGGGTTAACATAAAGAAGGGAAGGTAAGGCATTTACAGCTATGAACCTAGTATATGCATTCTACAACTTAATTACAACATATAAAAAGAATTCTACATACGTTCACACTGGATAACATCAAGGTTAAATTGTTCTAATGCTCCCAATGATATCTGCTTCACAGCATCATCTACAACAAACTGCAGCAGTGACACAGCAATATGTTTGCAGGCAGATATGCAGGCATTCTGAGCGACTTTTAACTATAACCAGACAAAAATGTTAACATCAGTAGATATTACAGTAGTTATCACAGTAGTTATTATAGTATTTATCACAGTAGTTATTATAGTAGTTATCACATTTTATGACAGAGTGAAACTTATTCCAATAAGTAGGCCAACAGAGGAATTCAGCTAATTGAATTTTAATGTGAGCCTGAAGATTCAGTTCAAACCCCCCTCCCAGAGGCAAAGTGGGATAGCAGGCTTGGTATCTAGTTCTGTAGTTCTAAGTTCAATACTACACCAAAATGGATTGGCTTCTTTCGGGTAACAGAGAGGCCAGAAGTGTGCCTTCTTTCAGTGAAAAAGTAAAGCCAGGGTGCCATATGATGTACGACAGCATTGGAGAGTTTGCTGGATATGTACATGTGCTTTGCAAGTAATGTATCAGGAAAAATTTAGAATTGCACATGCGTCAGCTGTCCCACTGGACAAAGCTACCAGAAGATGCTCCAGGCAAATGAGGCTTCGTGTGAGCGATGAGGGTGTATGCACAATGGAAAATTGCATTCGATTTTCACCTAGATGGCAGCATGTAAAAATCATACAAGGTTATCAACGTATCCAGCAAACTCTGTTAATACATGTGTTCCTACGTAGATCACATGATCTTTGTACATAGGTACGTTACATGCATAATTCTTCCAGCAAACTCTGGTTACTTGGGTTGATAAGGCAAAATTACCAGTTGTAAGTGGAAAGCCCAAACGAATAGTAGACCAACGAAAATAAACATAAAGTTTGCAGTTTTTGCCCACAACCAGCTGTGTAACAGAAGAAAAAACAGAGCAGGCAGAGCGGCTTGTTTAGGAAAGGAGGGGGTGACACCACCTCTAGTGATGCCTCTGACACTGTGCAGCATATGGTCCTTGTGTTCAATCAGAGGAACATAACGGGTACCTGACCCTGTTATATTATTTTTTGCCTGAAGAATCACTTCAGTCTGCTTAACAGTATTCTGGGATGAATTTGAATATGCATTCCATTAATAAATTTTCCAATTTACAGAATCAATTAAACAATCATTTCTAACTAAACAAATATCACTTGCCCAAGTAATGGTATGTAGCAATATGTTCATAAGGACTAGAATGAAATCGCTCTGCACTATGTTAGAAAGTCGTGTTGATGGTTGCATTTGTTGGAAGTCATATTGAAATCGTCAATGCAAAGTCACAACGCAGAAATTTAATTTTAGTTAGATTTCTTATGGGGAAAGTCGGGCATTAAAACTTAAATTTGTCCTCAAACTCAATACTGCACCTTAACGTGGTGTTACAGCATGGGTAATGCAGAAACATAGCAGAAAACATTAGGGAGAATAGGTTGAAATGGTAAAGGCATATGATGAAGAGGAAGATATTCTCTCCATTATGGGACTGCATGTGATTGGTGGCCTCAGGAGTAGAGGAAGACCAAAAACATAGGTGGGATTGTTTTAGGGCCCATCGACTACAAAGGTCATTAGGGCCCAGAAAGACAATCACCATGGTGGGGGGTGTAAAAGGCCAACCCACCATGATGATAATAAATAAGGGCAAAAGCCCACTAAGGGTAAAAAAATAAAAGACAAAAGCCACAAAAGAACTGGGAACAAATAAAGGCAAAAGTCAAAACAGATAAAACTTAAAAGGCAAAAGCCTAAGCAGACACAAATAAAGGTAAAGGCCAAAACACATACAGTAAAAAACGGCAAACTCCTAAACAGACACTAACATAGAAGGGCAAAAGCCAAAACCGACACAAAAAAGGAAAAGGCAAAAGCGAAAAAGAAGAATAAAAGGAAAGGATATCAATAAGAAAAACAGTGTCAAGATTAAATGTTGTGAAAGAGGCCAGCCTCATTCACAAAAACAAGCGAGCTCTCCACCCCCTGGGGGTTATCCCCAAGTGATGTGGAGAGCTCTGGACCGACTCCCAGTCGACATCTAAGTTCACGGTATCTCTCACAGGTATCTCCCAACAGGAGTCACACCATGGTTCATCTACACCCCATAGTATGTAGGAGTGGGTGAGGAACGTCTGACCGATCCGCAGCCGAACAAGCACAATCTCCTCCCTCCACAACTGGCGGCACAAGGTCACCCAGTGCACTGGAGTGTCCTTCAGTGTGCGAAGTTTGTTGGTGGTCTCCAAGAACCACTGGGACCGCCATTGTTCATGGACGGCCCGCCGCACCATCGGGAGAGCGTCAGAGGAGGGGACAGTGGAGTTAGGTACATCTGGCAGGTGGGCCACCTGCCGGGCATGGGCATCTGCCCTCTCATTGACCATGATTCCGACATGCCCCGGGACCCACATAAACAACACTATCTTGCCCTGCTTGCAAATGTGAGCAGTGAAATATGCACACCCTGAACGATGGCATGTCTGCTATAGAGGGTGTGCAACAGCTGGAGGGAGGATAGGGAGTCAGTTGCAACCACAAAGCGTTGGTGATTCAAACGTTGGATGAGTTTCAGTGCCCTGTGCAGAGCGGTGAGCTCTGCAGTTAAGACACTGGTGATGCCTGGAAGGTGGCCCCCTATGAGATGACCAGTTGTAAAGACTGACCAACCCACAGAGGTACCATCCTTCGACCCATCCGTGTAAACAAAAACACGGCCCTGATAGGTCAGAGAGAGGCGTCCAAACTCTTGTCAGTACACCGACCTATCAGTACTGGTTTTCGGGAGGGCCATGAGTGTCAAATTTAAACTTGGCTCTGGTATTGTCCAGGGTGGCGCAGAGGCCGGCAGTACAGGCTGCACCCTAGGTAGAATCACACCCAGGCCAGTGAGACCATCCATCCACCGGATGCCAAATGGAGGAGGAACCCCTGGCCGGCGGCTGAATGCCTGTCGCAGATTGCATCTAAAAACGGTGGGGTTTGGTAGGGTGGTGTGGCTGACCTTTCAGCCGCAAAATACATGCAGCTGCCGGGTCTACATCAATTTGGCGCATTACAATTTGGCGTATGCCAATTTGGCGTGGTCAATTTGGCGTATGACAATTTGGCGTACA
>JAAFCE010009109.1:136728-257221 GCA_013389805.1 Trigoniulus corallinus
TAGCCGTGGAAACGGGGTCGGGGTCCGTCTGGCAGCCAATGCTTGCACAGACCGGCACTCCATGGACCACACGGGCCCGAGAGGGCGTCAAACGGATGAGAGGGGGGAGTTGAGGTAGTGCGTCCGTCTGGGTGCAGACAGACGACACAGCAGCTGCCTTGGCAGCACCTGCATAGGACACCGCACGACTGGGGGTCCTTGGCAAGGCTAGCAGCCGCCGCGCATCCAGAAAGCTGATACCCTTCTGGACATGCAACTCCTGGATTGCGCGCTCCTGCAACCAAGTAGGGCAGTCCCGAGAAGACGCGGTGTGGTTGCCCTTACAGTTCAGACAAAAAGGTGCAGTCTTACAAGACTCTGGGCCCACAAGTGCCACACATGGCCTTGGCAGAACAGGAATTCTGGCCATGGCCATATCGTTGGCACTTGAAACACCAAAGCGGGCTCGGTATGAAAGGACGCACAGGCAAGCGGAGGTAGCCAGCCATGATGCACTGTGGCACCTTGGGCCTACCAAAGGTCAGCACCAAGGTGCCAGATGACCGGGATTCTCCATCCCGTCGGACAGAGGTGCGGCGGACAGCCACCACACCCTGGTCCCTAAGCTCCTCCGCTATTTGCTCCTCTGACTCCCCACGCAGATCGGGGCACTGCACCACACCTCTGCTGGTGTTTAAAGTGCGATGCGGTTCGACCACAACGGGGATGTCACCGAGTTTCCGCATTTTTAATAATGCTTCGGTCTGGTGATTGGCAGATGCCTCCACCAACAAGGTGCCATTGCGCAGTTTCTTGACCGAGGTCACATCACCGGCAATGCCCTTGATGGCTTTGGCGATAAGGAAGGGCGACGCCTTCCCCAAGGATGCACCATCCTCCCCGGATATGGAAAGAAACCGGGGAGGGTAGGAAGAAGGAATAGAAGTGCTTTTGACTGCACCTGAGGCTTCCTTAGATGCAGGAACACGCTTTGCATCAGCGGTGGAGCCCTGCACCTTAAGGCTGAGGCCGTTGCCTCTTGTTAAGGGCAGGTGCTGATGTATTTGACACCACAGGGGCATTCCCTGATCCAGTTGGGTGACTGGGGGAACGCGGCCTCTTATTTGGAGCAGTGCTCGTCTCCATTAACTCACTGGCAGCTGGCCCACTCAGTTGAGTGGGACCGAGCCCGCGATCTTCCGGCACAACACAAGTCATTGAAACTAAAGAAGGGGGAGGGGTGGGGGTTTTTGAAGAGGCCCCCAGCCTCTGGGTTATAGTTGCCATAATTGTTATAAATTATGATTTCGCTTCCCGCAGGTCTCACCCACCACCGAGCCCAACGAGGGGACGCCCATTCGGGTCGTCGAGAGTACTCGGACAGGATACCTTTAGGGTGGCATAATCCCCGAGTACCGGACCATTGGCATCGGGGTTGACTACCGGTCCACTTACAGTCACCCTAGGAGGCATAACAACTTATGCGCCCCCAGCCGATTGACCAAGACCGGGCTACTGCCTTGGCCTCCCGTTTGCCCCGGAAGCTGTGGCCAAAGTGATGTGTTGGATGTGTAGGGCCGCAGCCCTACACCCTCCTCAATCACCAGGATCCGCTTTTCCCAGGGTACGGGTCTCCACGCACGGCAAACACGCGGGTAGGCGTTTGTTTACAGTCACCTCAGTGAGGAGCCTACGTCGACCGAGAACAAGTCAGACCGAACACTGGAACAACCACGATGTTGGTATCGTCCTGTCCAGAACAAAAGACGATAGTGGTGTTGTCCAGTCAGGGGCAAGAAAAAGTCACCCCGTTTTGTCGCCTCTTACGACATGCAGGTATGCAGTGTGCCTATTCTACCCCGGGCACACACGGGTAAGCACTTCTGCGACACAGTCAGTGGCAATTCACCAGACTCACATAAAAGCTGAACACTGGACTTGTGTGGAACGCCCCAATGAACATCTGGATGCCAGCATGATGTACACTGTCCAGCATCCAGAGAATAGATGGAGCAGCCAGGCCATACATGCCACAGCCATAGTTGAGACGCGATCGAACGGGTGATTGGTATAAGTATAGCATCACCGTTCGATCTGTCCCAAAAGCAGTTCACTGCAGGCGCAACAGAATATTTAGGGAGCGAAGGCACTTAGCCTTCAGCTCCTTCAAGTGTGGGACCCATGTCAGCAGGGCTGTCTTTACAACTTGAAGAAGGCGGCCATTCAGGGTAAGCTGAGGCTCAGGGTGAAGCCCTTGCTTATGACAGAAGTGCATGACTGTTGTTTTCTCCAGGGAGAACTTATAGCCATGTGAGTTGGTGAACTCATTGGCACTATTGAGTGCCAGTTGTAGCTGACGCTCTATGCCATGCATTGCAGCTCCCAGGTACCAGATAGAAAAGTCGTCCACAGATAGAGACGACTGCACCAGGGCGTGAATGGAGGAGAGAAAACCGTTCACTGCAATGGCAAAGAGCGTCACACTGAGGATGCTCCCCTGTGGGACACCATTCTACTGCAGAAAGGCAGAGGAGTAGGTGTTACCCACATGCACTCTGAAGGTCTGGTTGGACAAAAAGCTATGGAGGAAGAGGGGCAAATTAACCCCTGAGCCCCCACTGGTGGAAGATCTCAAATATATCATGGCGCCATGTGGTATCACATGCCTTCTCCACATCAACGAAAACAACTACCAAGTGCTGTCTGTGGGGAAAGGCCTCACCTACTGCAGTCTCCAGTGAGATCAAATAATCCACTGGAGACTTGCCAGCACGACAGCCACATTGGGCATTGGCAAGAAGGTGGTGTCGTTTTAGTTACCATACCAGACGCCAGTTAACCATGCGTTCCATAGCTTTATACAGACAGCTCGTCAATGATATGGTCTGGTAATTCATCAGTAAACTACTATCCTTTCCAGGTTTTGGGAGAGGAATGATGATGGCCTCCCACCAGCCTACAGGGATCTAGAGCTGCTGACACATATAATTGAAATCTCAAGGAGGTAGGAAAGACCCTTCTCAGGTAGATGCCATAGCAGTTGGTAATGGATGTTATCAGGGCCGGGGGCAGTATACGAGGCCCTTGCTAGAGCTGCCGGCAGTTCCCAAGGGGTAAATGGGTCGTTATACCCCTCAGCAACACCACCAGAGAAGTAAATTGAAAGGCGTTCATGCAGCTTCTTTTTGTTTTATGAAAGCTGCAGTGTAGTGCTGGTTACTGGAGATGGCTGTGCCATGAGATCAACATTGTGATCTCGTCACTCTTGTCGGAAAAACCTCGACATTTCCATTGAAGGAGATTCACCACCAGGTGACTTTGGAGGTTTATTTCTATTCCTCCCTTTTCTCCATCCCACAGCAGAAAAGGGAGGGGTGCATACAATTTGGTCTTCCTCCTCAACCTCCAAGAAGGAATCTCCATCGTGACCGGCCGGCTGGGCTGAGCCAGGGAGGGGGCTGTTCAAGGCAGATGCCTCTGTTTGATGAGAGGTATCTGTGGACCCTGCAGGCTTGAGTGGGCAACAAACGGATGAGTGGGGGGAGTTTTGGTAGTATGTCTGTCTGGGTGAACACAGATGACACAGCAACCACCTTTGCAGCACCTCCATAGGACAAGCCACGACTTGGCGTCCTTGGCAAGGCTAGCAACTGCCATGCATCTTGGAAGCCGTTACCCTCCTTGACACGCCACTCCTGGATTGCATGCTCCTGCAACCAGGTGGGGTAATCCCGAGAAGAGGCGGGGTGGTTTCCTTTGCAGTTGGTGGAGTAAGGAGCAGTCTTACATGGCTGAGGAGAATTGTCTCCCTGCCCACAAGTGCCACACATGGCCCTGGCAGAACAGGAATTCTTGCCATGACCATACCATTGGCACTTGAAGCAGCAAAGGGGGCTCAGAATAAAAGGACATACCAGCAAGCAGAGGTAGCTGGCTGTGATGTATTCTGGCAACTTGACCTACCAAAGGTCAGCACAAAGGTGTCAGAGGGGTGGGATTCTCCATCCCTTTGAACCAAGGTGTGGCAAACAGCCACCACACCCTGGTCCTTGAGCTTTAGGGTGCGATGGGGTTCAACCAGAATAGGGATATTACCGAGTTTCAGCATTTTTAGCAATGCCTCAATCTGGTGAGGGGCAGATGCCTCCACCAACAAGGTGCCATTGCAAAGCTTCTTGACTGAAGTCATGTCACCAGCAACGCCGTTGATGGCTTTGGCAATAAGGAAGGGTGACGCCTTCCCCAAGACTGCTGCATTCTTCTCTCCAGATATGAAAAGAAACTGGATAGGATAGGAAGAAGGGGTGGAAGGGGATTTAGCTGCACCTTAGACCTCCTCATATGCAGGAACATGCTACACATCGGTGGTGGAGCCCTGCACCTAAAGGCTGAGATGTCGTTGCCTCTTGTTAAGAGTAGGTGCAGTAGAAAGTGCAGAATCGTTCCAGGGTCCATATGGCTTACTGGGGGAACGTGCCCTTTTGCTTGGAGCACTACTCGTCTCCATAGGCTTAGTAGCAGTTGGGACACTCAGCTGGGTGGAACTGAGGCTGTTGCCGTCAGGCTCAACACAAGAACAAGTCCCAGACAGAAAGGAAGAAAAGGAAGAAGAAGCAGACAAAGGGGTGGGGTTACTTGATGAGGCCCCCAGCCTCTGATTTACCACCATAGTTTGGTGGTGTCTACAATTCGCTGCTCACAGTCCTCACCCACCACGGAGCCCAACAAGGGGACGCACATTCCTGACGCCAAGGCTGCTCGGACAGGATACCATAACGTTGGCATTATCCCAGAGTACCAGACCAACGGCATCGGGGTTGACTGCCGGTCCACTCACAGTAACCATGGGGGGCATATTCCTATGTTCCCCTCGCCGCCTGACCACCAGTCAGGTGACCAAGGGCGCACATACATGCACCCCTGGCCATTGACCAAGACCGGGTTTCCGCCTTGGCTGCCCGTTTACCCTGGAAGCTGTGGCCAAAGTGAAGTATTGGAGATTATAGGTCACAACCTAAGCCCTCGATGGCTGTGATCCACCTCAGAAGTGTGCAGTGGCCCACAGACGTCATAGGGCATACGCCTCCTCAATCACCACGATCCCTATTCCCAGGGGTACGGGTCTCCCTGCACAGCTAACGCAGGTAGGCGTTTTTTTTACGGTCACCTCAGTGAGGAGCTTACACCAACCGAGAACACGTCAAACCACAAATGCAGTTTTATCCAGGTGAAGACAAGATAGTCATGTGAATCCACGGTAGTGGTATCGTCCAGTATATGTCTCGAGAACCTCATGTGCCTATTCTACTCCGGGCACATGGGGGATTTGGTCCGTGGGAACTATTTTATTTCACTTCTTCCCTCAGCACATCCAGTGGCTTACTAAATCGCCATCCCCCAAACGCGCTGCAGGGATTACCCTATCCTCCACCCGGGGATGTGCCAACATAGCAGTTTACTCTGCCTGTGGCATCCCGGAGGCAGTTGACAAGGTGAGGGAGGCAGAAATAGTCCGTGCCCTCCAGAAGATGAAAGGACACAAAGCAGTAGGCTCCCATGGAAGGTTGGCATTCTCTGGGGGCTACAGGAGTAACATGGATAAGGAAACTCTTCAATAAGTTAACAAATGGACATAGAATGACATCAGCTTGGAGGGAGAGCTGGAGAGTTCCAGTGTTGAAGGGCAAAGGTTGTTTAAAGGCATGAGCCATTTGATAAAGCTGTGGAAAATTCAATGAATGCTGCCTTAAACAACAAACTACCATCCAGGGTAATCAATTTCAGTTTATGCCTTGCAGGTATGCAATGGTACCAATATTTACTCTAAGGCTAGGTTGACCACTTTTTCGACAGATAAATCTTTTTGTTTTCAAAATTTATTTCTGTTTTCAAGAAGGTAGAGGGGGGTGTGTTGCTACAGACAAATCATTGGGAAGTTATAGGGAAACAGGGCTTGAAGGTGACTGTGAGATGCTATGTTGTAGTGTTTCTGTCTCAGCTGGAGGAAATTATGTGATTGCCTTCTACTGTCAACCAATAAATGATCCAAATCCTTTGCTGAGTTTGGTGCACTCTTTGGAGTGCCTCAATCATAGAAAGAGGGTCCCAGTTGTTATTCTAGGTGGAGACTTCAATCTTAAATCTGCTTTCCCCACGAGTACTGGTCTAAAGCACTGCAAAAACCTTGGGTTGCGTTTTGTTATGGTTGCCTCCCAGAGGAGCCTACGCCAATTAGAGCCTCATCTGCAGTTGGAAACGAGATGTTATGTGAGGTGCCTGCACACCACCAACTCTACAATGTACAACCTACACCACTGGTTTCCTACACCACAAGAAATGCAGAATCAACTGATAGCCATTGCCTTGCAGGAACCCATCTTGGAGGAGGGCACTTTATAGGAGGACTTTGTAATAGACTCCTGCGGATTCCACAGCTGTATAGCCCGACCACTAAAGATATCCATGGAGTGGACGAGGAAGAATCATAGTTGCTCCCATAACCCATTTACCTTGTGTTTCCATATTAATTAAGAAATCTTAGTAAAACAACCTGAGGAATATAAATTACAGACCTTGTAAGTCTGTGAACAACCTCTGCTCTTCAACTTGGGAATTTTTGTCACTCCAACCCACTGGTAGTTTTACTTCTCTCCCATAAAATTAGCTTTTGTAGAACTGGCCTGCTTTTGTAAGCAAGGAGGCGATATGTAGCTATATTGTTTAAAAACAATAAAGGAAGTTAATTTTACTCACTGGAAGGTTTGTAAATGCTTGAAAAGTACTGCTTAAAAATGCCATCAAGTCCACAACATAACTGCTTGCTTGCCCCGTTGACTGACTCAGCATCCAGTCATAATTTGCTAAAATATACATGAAAGTTTATAAGGGAAATTATAGAAAAAAATAAGGTTTATTTTTAAATAACACTTATTAAATTACAGTACAACTCGAATTTTCCGAACTCCTTCTATCCGAATTGCTGATTACACTGAGGAACAAATTTTTACTTTGGAAAAGATACATTTCTGTCTTACTGCTAGATTTATTGGATAAGTTATGCTGATTATTTATCTGTTCTCCATTTTGCCCTAGGACGTGAGGTTCTCTGGTAATTCATAGCACCCCAGTTACATTAAAACATTAATTTCAAATGGGCATCATACATCTGATATCATACTCTATATAATTTATGTTAATAATATAAGACTTGGCATGATATAGGGCATTTATGTTAATGACATAGGGCTATCTGCAGATGACACCTGCATTGCAAGGGTGGTGGATGAAGGGTTATCTTCTTGCACAGAATTGCAACAGGACCTACACAAGATGTATACCTGGAGCATAAAGTGGGAGTCACTGGCATTAAACCTGCACAAATGTAGCTTTCTTATGATAAGCAGGTCCTGAAGGTGATTTGATCTTGCTTATTGCATAGGTGGTGTAAGGGTTAAGAGGGTTGAGATCCAGACGTTCCTTGGAATTATTTTAAATACTATGGTCACCTGGAGAAAGCACACTGACAAATTGATTGGGAATACTGTGCATGCCCTCCATTTGATAAAATAGAGTCCTAGGGGACAGGACAAAGGAAGGTTTTTCACTGGTATGGCCAATTGAAGAGTATTGCAGTCCAATTTGGTATCCCATTTAGGCAGGGTTTATCTTGGGAAATTGAAATGATTCAAAGGAGGGCAGCAAGAATTGTGTTACATCTCTTCTCTCAAAGATTGAGTGTCACACATGATCATAGAAAGTCTTTGGCAGCTTATCTCTTGCAGAGTATAGAGGGAGAAAGGATCATCCATTCAAATTAAAGGGGATCAGGGCACAAATAGACTTGTATTAGTGGTCTTTTTCCAAGGGTCATTCCCCAATGGAATACCCTCGGTGAGTATAATGTGGCGAACTTTCTACAAAAAAGTGCCATTACAGCAGGTAGGCAATGCATGACAATAGATGCTATGCTTCAGGTGGGTTACAAATTAGGAATGAGTCATTCTCTCCACTGCCAATTTGACCTATAAGGGCTGTTTGCAGTGTATTCAATTAAATTAGGACGCAATCATGTTCCCAGTGGCTCACTAATCTGTCAGGGAACTCTACTATCAACCTCTTCTATCAACTGGTCACTAGCTGTATCCTATAGTAGGTCTACCTAGGACTAATAGCTGGCCAGTGACAATAGGTAGGCTAACGTACAGTCAGATTTCTTTCATTCTGTATGTCATTTTCTGCTTTATTGACAACTGTCGCTAAAATTTTAAAAAAGGAGAATTAGAAAAAAATTGAGGGTCGCACAGTAAAACAAAAGTCATTTTCGTGAACAGCATACAAAAATACATAAAATAGTTCTAGTGTTGTTTCCGAATTTTTTTGGCTGTTCTACTGTGTTATCAGAATCGCTTTCAGAATTTCAGAAAAAATAAAGAGGGAACGTACTGCGATTTGCAAAATAATTCGCGACTTGGCTGCTCGAAAACGGATACTGACATTCAAACAACTTACTTTGATCGAGATGTTCATCAACCAATGACTTTCATTTACAGCAGTATGGTACACGTACACACTGTACTCATGTACAGTCCTTTTAAGTATGTTTAATATGTAAAAGTGTTATCTTTTCATTTAATTAATTAAAAGCTCTTTTTATTTAAAAACAGTTTTTCTCCCACTTTCAAACATAAAATTGGTAATAAATTAAATTAGACCATTTATTTTTGGAAAAAAAAGGCAATTATCCGAATTTCTGATTATTCAAATGGGGTCCAGTCCCAGTTGATTCGGATAATTGGAGTTGTACTGTAACTGGATTTCCATGATGCCATTTCATTATAGTTGAAAATGGTAGCAGTTTAAGGGTAAATAAATAACTAACTCTACTGACATTACTGTGCCGAAATCTGAATATACTGTATTTAAGGTACATTTCTGCAACAATTAAAAAATAATACCTACTTATACACGAATTCCCATGCCATCACTGCAGATGAATTAGTATGAAGGGCAGATATTCAAAAGTTTGTATCACTTAGATTGGGTCGCACACTTGGTGATGGATGGTAATAAAAGGTTTATCATTAAGTATGCAATGGTCCCTACAACACATGTTTAGCGTTGTGAACAGAAGGTAGAGTTCTGCATTGTTGTTCGTTGGTTTTTTAGAGCCCTTCAACTACAAGGTCATTAGAGCGCCGTCCACTGCATAGTTCTAATGCAGACATTGCCAGGAAACTACACTACTGAGACGATTTTTGGGTATTAGCGGCACCCAGTTTTCCTAAGCGTCCACCCATGTCAGTACTAGCTGGGGTTGTGTTGCTTAACTTCAGTGATCAGACAAGAACTGGTGTGTCCAAAGTCAACTACCCCCTGTGACTTCTCACAACATCCCCATGAACCTTCATTCATTTTTAGGACTGTGAACCACCCCCTAGGACTCTTCCCACAGTATCCACCTCAACCCTCATTCAGTTGTTGTTTGTTTGTTTGTTGGTGTTTAAGGTCCCGTCAACTACAAGGTCATTAGAGACCCGCCCTCATTCAGTATCAGGATAATCAACTACCCTCATAGCGTTCCCAAATAATTCCCCTCCAAACCCTGCATCTTAACAAATAAATTAATTAACAACCCCCACACTCCATAACTTTTCCCAAATGAAAATTAATCATAAATTTTCAGAAATTAAGAACACTTAAAATCCTCAGCAAAATTATGGGAATTATCAATTTCACTCAACTAGAACTTCAAACCTATAATAACCCTTCTAAAGTGAGAATTATTGTCCCAGACGACCCCTATTTTATTTAAGTCAAAGGAAAATTATAGTTTATTATACTTTCATGCAAGATAAATGGCCACCCTGATTAAAATGAATTGAGGAGGGTTAAAAACCTTCAATAGAATGCAGCTGCAAACAACCCTTAAAAACCCCTCCTTGAAACCAATAGAAGAAAAACACAAGGAGTATAAAAACTAATGCAGAGAGAGAGAAGAGAGAGAATGAGAAACGTGTGCCAGAGGAGATGCTGAGAGAGTGAGTATCTAATACAAGAAGTGATGCCAACATGCTGAGGAACACTGGACATGAATACAAACTTAAGAGAAAAACTGACGCTCTCCCTGGATAAGTGATCCACATCAAGTTCCTGCCCTAGGAGGATGCCCCAACAGAAGATCTTGAAGAGGACCATCTACGCCAACCCAGGAAGTCTACAGTAGGAAGCAAGACTCAGTAGGATAATCCTGGAACCAACAGCCAAGGAAGAAGACAACAGCAGATAAGAAAACAATATACATTTTTATGTACGATTTCTTCTTTGCAAAAGCAATTGTGTGTAGAACATGTATGCTAGTTTAGGGCATTTTTAGTTAGATTATTAGCGTTTTTCAAAGAATTATTTTGACTATTGCATTTTTGATTAGTCAGATTTCTTAAATCTTCAGTTATAGGATGTACACTTTATGATAATTGTGTTTAGAGCATGTATGCTAGTTTAGGATATTTTTTAGTTAAATTGTTAGCATTTTTGGAAGAACACTTTTGACTATTGCATTTTAGGTTTGTCAGGTATCTTTAGTCTTCAAGTCATAACCTGTACACTTTATAGTAATTGTGTTAGAGCATATGTACTAATTTGGAATATTTTAGTTAGATAGCATTTTTTGGAAAAACATTTCTTGACTATTGTATTTAGTGAATTTTTAAAATCTTTAGTCCCCAGTATTGAACTACAGTGGTAAAATAAAAATGTAAATGCTCTCCAGTTTAGTATGACTTTTCTCATGTAACAAAAGATTATTGTTAAGAAGGAAAAAGACCTAGGAAGTTTTGTGAAGTTTTCTATTCTGCCGACGTTGGCAACGGACCAAAGGATGGAAACTGGTAAGGGACTTTAACCTTCCGTCCACAAGGTGGGGTCTCGGCAAACCCCAAACCTACAAAGTTGTGTCTACACATGGACCAATTTCTCCAATCTTAACCAACCTTTTAGTACCTATTCTCTGATGTTTTCTTTACCTATCTAGGGAAGTTGGCAGGTCTCCTAAGTAATTAGCATATTTTATTTTTGGTTAAGCAATGCAACCCAAGTTAGTACCAACATGGTTGGCTCATCAGAAACAATGGATACTAAGTCAGAAATGGGAGCAGGATGTCCATAAGGACATTGTAGTGTCTGGGATGGATGGGAACCTGGTGGGAGATAAGCAGGAGTGGAGGACTAGACCCTGCAGATCCAACCCTGTCATAGGTGGGATAAGGGTATGATGTCTTGTCTTCTTGGGTAGTATAGAATTTTTATGGCATGTTTCCAAATTATTTTCATTGCTGAAGCTTTATATGGATGGTATTTAATTTAATATCCATAATAATGCCCTTAATCTAAATATTTAAGCCGTTAAAATCAAAAAGTCTTTTTGGGGTTATCACAGACCCCCACCTTGTAGTGTGTGCCAGAAATCGTCACCTTGTGGACGGAAGGCTAACAAAATAAAACCCCAACGAAAAAAGAAAATAGGAATAAATAAAAAAAATAAACTTAAAACTAACACCAATGCAATTTGCTGCTCAGAGTTCTGCATAGTATCAAGTTAATTATAGCCATGTGGTGCTTCCATAAAAGCAACAGCAGTGGGCTACATTCAGATTCTGAGTCAAAACGAGTACATATTTACTAATGCATTACAATTAACCTATAATAAATTTCACAAAATAAATTAATATGTAAAAACCATCATTAGTGACTTACAAACCTAATTCCAGAAATTCATCTATTTTCTTATTTAACTGTGTATAAATCTGTGCTTCTGCATCTGCTCTTACATCTTTGAACATAGTTTTTCCTTGCAAACGGGCAACATGTGATCCATCACTGGATGATCTAATAAAATGATACAACTACAAATAGTAAAACAATACCAAGAAGGTCATCGTAATGTAAACATAATTATCTCACCCAGTAATATCCGATATGAAATCTTCCAAATATATGCTAGCATCTTCCAAATAATTCATGTTAATTGTGATTTGAATTAACTAGCAATTAAATAAGATTGCACATGATTGTAAACGTTTAAATTCAATTCTAAATAATACCATTCTTACCTGCAATAAACCAAGGTTTTGCTTCTTAATCAAACTTGACAAACATCCTCCTAGAGTTCTTGTAAGGAGAAGATTTGTCGACTTCCGAATCATGTCATCTATTTCTGCTTGGCTAAATTTCATGGATGACACAAAGTATTAGTAATTTGAATTTTAAATTACAGTAAAACCGGCGTTATCCGGCAATTAGAAATGATGGTCTGACATGATAGGGAGACATGAAATCCTTGGGAGCAATCAACGACACTGGCAGCCATTTTAAAATTAACTTGTCAATACAATAACTACATTTTGCAAAGTGAGGAAAAACAAGTGGTTGAAACAAACTGATATTAAAGATATTTGCAAAAAATACTGGTTCTATGTGATCTGGCATATACGTGACTGCTTTTAAAATTAATGAAAATTACATACAATACTAAACATACTGAGTTTCACTTAAATCAAGATGTGCCGAATGCAAATAGTGCTTTGAAAAAGTGTGAATATACCATCATTTCTTTATAAAGTGAGTCAAAACTTCAAATACTGTGTGTGTATCACAACATTTTCAAAAAATATGTCGACGGATACACTTATAGTGCTTTCCACTTAGAACAACCTCCTCAGGTAGCTCAAACTTCTTGCTTTTGAGTGACCTCATCATTAATAACTTCCAACCAAAATATTTCTAAATAGTGTTTTACATTGAAATACCATGAAATAGATGCTGCATGATGAGGATGACAAAACGGAGGAGAACTTATGCAAAAATGACACAATTTTGAATTCAATGATTAACCTCGCCTGTATTCATACATATCAATACTAATTTTCTATAGACTCATAATATTTTTAATATTTTAGTCATAAGAACTGTGTGGTCAAAAAATCGCTGATGGAAACGGTCACGTGACATGCAGCATTGTCATTATGAAGCATCCACTTGTCTGCAATGTCTGGTCTCACACAAATCATTCTTTTCCTAAAACACTTGATTGACGGTTTGTCCTGTAGGAACAAATTCTTTATGCATGATACCTCTACTGTCAAAAAAGCAAATCAGAATTGTTTTTATCATTGATTTGCTCATTCGACAGTTTTTCGGTTGAGGAGAGGATGGAGTGTGCCACTTTTACCTTTCTCCTTGCCACTTTGTTTAAACGTTGTACTCAAATATCCAGGATTCATCACCTTTGATCACACAACTGTAGAATTCTTGGTCAATGTCAATCCATATTTGGCACCACGGAGGTTTTTTTGGAACTCTGGAGAACATTCAAAAGACTGTGACCGACCTTTTAAAAGCCCTACCAGTTGAAGCCTTCCAGTGTATAGCTGCCAGAGGAAAATACTTTGAAGGAGATAATGTTGATGTTCAAAAAAATTAAAAACTTTGCTCAGTAAAAAATCAGTCTCATTACTTTTCTCACATACCCCTTATATGTCCCCACCACAACTAGGAGAATAGTTAGAGACAACAGAAGGTGAGAAAGAAAATTTAAAACCGGCTGAGACTAGAAACAGGGCAACATTGGACACACCTTGACCAATTACGGGAAAGGTTGGAAAATTAGATTCCTGTTTCTCCCGGCTGAGATAAACAGTTGCCAGAAAGCATACAAATGAGTAGTATAAACATAGCCAAGATGCAAATCCTGTGGTACATAAGTGGAGTGTTGAGAACTAATAGAAGTAGAAATCAATGTAGGAGAGGTAGTTTGGTGATGGAGACAGGGGTAAAAAATTGGGGAGAGTTTGAAATGGTACGGGCATGTGACGAAGGAGAAAGGGGGGAGCAGCTCCTGAGATTCATGATGGTAATGCACATTGTTGGAACACCAAAGTACAAGTTAGAGTAGATAGCATTTTTTGAGGTAGTTGGGTGGGCAGGGACCTGATGTGGGATAGGCAGGAATGGAGGGCTAGCTGAGCTGACCCTACCATAAGGCTAAGGATTTCTATATTAAGCTGCAGCAAGGAAAAACCTTGGCATACCAGAAGTCCAAGAAATTTCACATAGTAAATTTGATATCCACTACCCATCATGAATGAATGAATTTATCTAGCATGCTGAATGAAACAATAGCTTTATCCCGCCTGTGGCAGAGTAGGGTCTGCGGGTTCTATCCCTCCACTCCTGTCTATCTCCCACTACGTCACCCTCCAACCAACTCACTACCATATCCTTGCAGCCAAATCTACTCCCACACCTCCTTCGTTCTCTCCTTGTTCCAGGTGCTTCAACCACCTGCATTCCTGAAATGGATGCGATGAGCTCCCCCTCTCCTCTGAATACGTGCCCAAACCACCTAAAACTACTCTCCCACTTTTTTTCGATGATGTCCACCAACCCCAGGCTACCCATAACGATTTCTTTGGCTCTTGACATCTCGGCATCAGCCCACTCATGTACCGCAGCATTCACATCTGGCTACTTGCATTCTATTGGCATGGACCCTTCTATCATCCAAGACTCCACTAGCCTGTGTCCACTTCAACTATCCCCATTAATTCTATGGGTCTCATCAGAGTCTACCTCCCCACTGCTTCAGAAAGTTGATCCTAAGTACATTACCTCTTGCACTTTTTTCACCAATTCGCCCTTCAGACGTATGTCACCATTATTTTCTTGTCCTTCCCAAATGAAGGCTAAATACTTTGTCTTCTTCATATTTATCTTCAGCCCTCCCTCTTCTATCGCTAAGGCCCTTCTCTGCTTGTTCTGTGCAGTAACTATGACTTACGATATTGCCAGCAAATCTCATGCACTGCAGGGTCCATTCCCCTACTCCCGCCTACAGACTAAGTGCTGAATCTTGGTGCACCCTAACCTTCACTGGGAAGCCCCCAGCATTTACCCTTTCTTTATTAACTTCTCAAACTACCTGTCATGTAACTGTCATAAGCCTTAGCCAAGTTAATAAAGATGGCATGGAGATGGTTCTTTGCTGCCCTATACTTTTCTATCATCTGCCTCAAAATGAAGATTGGATCCATTGTGGACCTACCAGGCATAAATCCACACATTTCCATTGACCCTAGTTTTATCCTTATGGTGGCATCCCATTACTCTTTCCCAGAGCTTCATGGAATGGGCTCATTAGCTTAATACATATATCGTTCCACACTCCTGGACATCCCCTTCCCCTTTAAGAGTGGTACCATCCAACTCTAGCATAATGAAGATGGTATTCTATCGCCCCTATCTGTCCCACTGAAAAGTTTCCCTAGCCACCTAGTTCTTGTTCTCTCTAAGCTGTGCCACACACCCACTGTTAGTTACCCTATCTCTTGCCTTCACCAGTTTGAAAACTTTTCTCTCCCCTTCGTTTGTCTCTAATTGCCTACAGAGTGCCTTGTACTTCTGGCGCTTGGGCAGCACTGATCCTCTTAGCCGAGGTATTGGCCTGTCTATATTGCATCTTGGACTCCTAGTCCCCTATCTCCTACCACCTGTGGAAAGCAGCCTTCTTCTGCATGATGGCTGCTCCTACCTCCTCATTTCACCAACAGGTCAACCTGTTTCTCTGGACTGTGCCTCATACTCAACACTGCCCCAAAAATACTTTCCTACAAGTTCTAATTTCTCTGGTGACCCTGTCCCACATGGCATCAGCTGTTCCTTCCCAATCCCAGTTTACCTGCCTGAGCACTCTTTCACTAGGATTTTTACATAAGTAACCTATGGCCACATTCTTTTTGAAACCTTTCACTGGGCAGTGCCAACAATCATGAACCTCTGCTCTATGCTGCCATTTAACCATAAAGAAATCTATCGGTGACATCCCTTGTGGCGACTGGAATGTGATTAGCTGCTTGTCCCTCATCTTAAACCACATATTTACCAATGTATGACCATGTGCATTTGCTGTCAAGAATTCGTTGCCCTTCTATGAAAACTGTTCCATACCCCAACCCCCCATGGACTTCCCCAAATCCCTGACTACCTTAGCCAACATGGCTATTAAAGCCCTCAACAATAACTAAGTGCTCATTCCCCATACCTCAGCCTCTAGTGAGTGTACCAAATCATGAAAATCAGAAAAACCTACCAAAGTTGGTTTCTGGACATCATCATCGAGACCTGGCGCCGTATGAACTGTTTCAGCTCACTACCTAATTGTATACCCACCCCAATTTGTCCCCCTTCACTAGCTGTATATATAAGCTTGTATCACTCACCAACAGCCCTTGATCTATTCCCCTTCCACCTAGTTCCCTGGAGTAGAGCTATATTAGACCTGTTGCACACATCTGAATTTTACTCATGAGGCCCTGATGTCGCATCATAATTATGGCACAGGAAACATTAGCTGCAATGGGAGAGTGCACACATACCTCCGGTGCTGCTGTGGTGGCACATATTGGACTTGTGTCTGAAAATGCCCACAGATCCCTAGTGAAGTGTAATGGTGCTACACCCACACATTCGATTACATAGTACTTTTTGGCCCATTGCGTGCTGCATACATCTGTTGATATTATAAGTGGGGTTTCCTAGTTTTGAGATTTTGTAGGCAAAAAAGGAACCACCTTTTTGTAACAGTTGCCAAATGTGTACTGGTGACATTTCACCACGTGTGCATTGCATTGCTGAGGCACTGATGCAGTTTTGCTGCAGACGAGCAAAAGTCATATGTGTTCCCTTTAAGGCCGCTTCACAACAGCAATAGGAACGCAACAGAAAACGTATTTTGTGCAGAGGGGAGGGGCGATGGGTATGTCAGGCGGTGGAGGTGTGCTGCAATTGGTTAAACGGCTTACGTTTAAAGGGAAATTTGAAATTTGGTCAACTTTCCTGTCCGTTGGCGTTTGCGTTCCCGTTGCTATTGTGAAGCGGCCTTTAGGATATTGACTTATTCACATATTCCTAATCTAAGACTGGCGGCACCCCAGCTAGGCGTCTAGGACCGACAGTTATACTTGCCACAGGGGGATTCAGGCCCACCTTACAGTGCAATTTCTCATCGAACCCACGATCCCTATGATGACGGCAGCCCAGGGCCTGCTCGTGCACCCCTGACTGCCAGCACAGAGGTTTTAAATGGAAAGTGAATAATAAAATTTGCCACCCGTAGCAAACTGCTGTATACAAAATGTACTGTATAGTTTTCATCATCATCATCGCTTGTGATTCAAGCCGTTGACTACCGTCTATCCTCAGACAGATCCCCGTCCACCCCACATTCCGTCATATCCTTATGGGCAACCTGTCCTGATGACTGTTTTGGTTCTTGCTTCATCAAGGAGCTTCATGAAGCAGGAATATGCTTGCCAAAAACATTGTCACCATCTCACCAATAAGATAAGTATTGTTTTGAGATTTGTGGATTTTGTAATTTTTGATTTACATGTTTTCATTCACCTGAATTCTAATTGCAAAATGGAATATTTTTTTGGAATTAGGTCACCATCAAGCCACTGAAGAGGAGTGGATAGCAGCCTGGAAGACAATGAAAGGCTAAGACAATCATGCCTTTTTATTATAGTATGAAAAAGCATATTTTTACTGCAAGAAAAGTCAATCAAGTAGCATTTTCTAATAGAACTAAGTTATTAAAGTTAGTAGTCTGACAGCCCAAGTTCGCAATTGTGAAACAGCAAAGAGGACACAATTGCAATAATTCTTGAGTTTTCCCTCATTTTGTAGAAAATTTGATGATATGTTCACCTCTTTCTGAAGGCACTGCACTTTCAAGACAGTTCAATATATTAGTGCTTCAGTTATCCAACACATTGTTAGCCCCAAGGATGTCAGGTAGCTGGGGGCTTTACTGTATCGATTACTAGTAAAATGGCACCTTAAATTCAGATCATCAGAAAATTTCAGACAATGAGAAATGTACTCCTTAACCTGACTGTAAACCTCAGGAACTAACAGTGAAAATGGAAATCGTTTGGGGTATGGCATCTGAAAAATAAAAATAAAATTATAATTCATTATTTATGATGAAATACCAAATGCAAAACGACCGAATGCAAACTTTCCAATATGTATGTAAAACCACACACCAAAAACGGAATCCGACATCATCAAATTTAGAGAACTGCACAAAAAATGGGTCTCAATGAGTCATTTATCCTTCAACAAGGTGATGGCCCAAAACAATGCCTAACGCGTTAAAGCATTTCTCATTTTCAATGTTTCAAAAGAAACGCATTCTCCTCCTCAATCATCAGCAATAAACTTCTATTACGATTTATGCATGAATTGGGAAGGAAAATGGCGGTCCACAGCGCAATAAGCAAGGCAGCTAAAATTCATCATTCATCAAGAATGAAAGAGCATCAGCGAGAAAATAGAAGGGAGTTAGTTCATAGTATGAAAAGTAGACCACATAAAGTGCTAAAGGCTAATGATGGGCATACAAGTTGTTAGAAAGAAAACACTTCATTTTTTTTTTAAATTATTTAATGGGAAATGCCCCAAGGTATATGAAAACTTTCTATATAAAAACGTTGCACCCGTTATCACCCTGTAGCATATTGTTATTATGCATTAAGTAAGCCACCATGCAATACTACAACTGACAAAGCTTGCCATCGCTGTATCCCTCCCCCCTCCCCTCTTCCTCTCCCCCTCTCTCCCCCCTCGTTATGCCTCCCTCGCCCTTAAATTTTTAATTCTCTCATATTCACTCATCAGAAAACAATCACAAGGATTGCATAACATAAAATAGGTAGCCAGGATGAGTGAACTAACAAAATGCAGATGTCGACCTTTTCAGTTGGAACTGATGAACAGGAACTTCATACTCTTTAATTATGAAAGATAAAATATAAACAAATAAACAACAACAATGAAGAGTTGAAACAGGCTGTAAGTTACATTCAAAAGAAACATTTTCAGATAAAAAAAGTACAAGTTTGGAATAGGTCATAGGAAAAACTTACCTGTATTTGTGAAGTTCAATAAAAATCTGAAACAATGACATGCAGTCATTTCGGTTAAACAAATGGATCGTACCTGCTCAAATATTTCATCTTTATATGGAAACATCATAACAATTCTTTGATAATCTTCATGATTGTCTACTTGTATCGGATGATAGTTATCTTCATCAAAAATATCTCTAAACACTTTCACCCATTTTTTCATTAGGATTTCATTGTACTGATCATGGATTTCCAATAGTAAGTCAAAAACCCTTCCTACAGGGTATCCATAAACCTTAAACAGAAAAAAGCATGCTATTGAAAAAACACTAATATGCTTTAAATTTTAGATTGAAATCAGGATTTACAAAATTTACACACACGTAAGGTGCAGCTAAAAAGCATAATCATATGCTTAATTTTCAACATAAGAGTTGCATCTGTACAATATGACTGAAACCCAATCACAACATCAATTAGTTATCCTATATGGAATAATGGTAATATTAATTTCAATAAGCTTACAGAATGAGTCCTAAGTGAAGCAGTGATTTTTGATAATGCAGTTTCCCACACTTCATCTAGATACGCACGGCTAACTAATCCATTTGTAGTATTTAAAATGTGGTCTTCAACCACAAAAAACCTGTAAATTGCACACCAGGCACATCAACTCATTAAAATATAAGCTGACACTGAAAGAACTTACCCAATAACTCCTTGGAAGTAATTTTTATATCCTTCAATGGATTCATGCTGCAACGAATTTACAGGATATCAATAAAATAAGTCATATCCACAAATAAACTTAATGGCGCTAAACATAAACATGCATATTAGTGAACAAAATGCATCCACAGTGTTAAATGCATCAAAACCTATATGAAAAAAGTCTAAAATTCATCAACAACACATGCAAATAGGCTTTCAGATTTAATTTAAAAAAATTTTTGAATGACACTCCTTCAAACACAGTGCTATTGTAGCATGTTCGTTAAATATTTCATCCACGCACTTCCTTCTTTTCATTGCACGTTCTGTGCAGGCTTCACAGTGTGCCACAAGGATATTCGTTACAAAACTGATAACCTGAACGTGATCTACCTTTCACTTATGAAGGATGGATGAGTAGAATCTGCATTTGGGAGAAGTGAATATTAAGAATGCAGTTATAATTACAAGAGCCATCCATTTTTTACCTGGTAAGGCAGATTCAACATAATTATGTTAATCTGTAAGAATTATGGCAAGTGTGCAACCACCCACCCCGCTAGGCCATATGATGCTGCTGGCCCGAGATGCGAGTAATACCTGAGGTGATGCATCAATAGTAAAGAAGTTGTTTTAACTTGGTTATTCCATCAAGTGAGTGTAGTGCTGTTGGCTGAAATAGCCAATAAGATTATTGAAGTATTCGGTCCTATTGTTTTGCAACCTGCTGCTGCTCATGAATTTCTAGTAAATGCTGCTGCTACAACCTGCTCTAGTTTAGATCCTGTAATTACCTTCAATGCTGAGCCACCAAAGTTCTCTGTTCAGGATAGTGGGATGTCCATATTTTGGCAATGATTGATCAGCCTACCTCTAAAGTTAATTCAATATGTTACAACACGAATACCCTCATTATGCAGCTTATGAAGAAAGGAAGAGCAAATTTGCGAGCTATCACAATGTAGTAAATCCAACCCCTACCACATGAGAAGGGAATCTTGTTAGGTGACACAGAACATTTGGCGATAATGGCAAGAAGTGTTGCATGCCTTGTGAGGCAGGATGCGACCAAGGCCATCAATTCAGGAGACAAGAACTGGTGATGGCCACAGACTTTGTCTGTTTTTTATTAAAGATGGATCAACTAATATAAAATTTTTAGCAGACACTAGATGATGCTTGGTGTTCTCATCCTAGTGATCCTAAATTAAGGGAGACTGGGGCTGGTTGTCACAAACTTAATAGCAAAATAAACTGTAGTCTTTTATATTGGATCTATTTGACCATAATATTGGGTAGTCATATTATAGTGACAAATCACTAACTTCCAGGAAACTGTAGCATTGGAAAGACACAGTGAAGTATTCATTTTTTGAGAGTGAAAAATTGTTGCTACATGATGATTTTCATATAAGCACTATCTTAGTGGCATCTACCACAGAATGTTTGCTTTATCTCACAGTACACCACTCTGGCTAACTAATTATAGTGGTTTATAAGGATTATCAAAGTCTTTAACAGATTAAGATTAGGCTTTTTGGTAGCTTGGGGTAGGTTGTCACATGATGCTTGAGGAGAGGGGTGACGTGTCAGAGCCAACTCTCTTCTGTTGGCAAAAGTTATACTTCACATAAACATCGAAAACTTGAAACAGCAGTTGGAATTAAATGTAATATTGAATAACATATTACAACATTTGTAGTATTTTACACATTGTGTCCTTAGGTCTCATCTGCCCTCTCCTATAAAAACAAAGACAGATTTAATTGAAATTCTTTGCTACAATGAATGAGACATTTATAGTTTTATATTTTGGTGTAAATAGGTTGAGAAGTACTTTTATCATAAACACGTTTTAATTTGTGATCAGGTAGAAGCTTATTATTAATAATGCCTCAGAGTTATAAGCAAAAGTGTTCCCCTAGCACATAGTTTTAAATGCCAGCCTCTCTTAACTAATATAGGATACCAAAAACCATCAGCAATTCCTTTTGAAATGAATTGGAAATATAAAACATTTGCATCAGCAATGTGGTAATGTGAACAACAAAGATGTTTCTTTCTTAAAGAAACACAAATTTCATTTATGAATTCAGTGATTCACATTGTGACAAGTAACCCCAGGTACTGTGACAACCTACCCCAGACATGAGGTTGATTGTCACAAAACACACCTACAGTATATGTGAATTATTTCCCAAATTTACCTATATATGCATCAGCATTTTTTATCATAAAGTCAGAGGATGGGTGTTCGTGATTGGGTAATTATGATTTAAACTCTAGGTATAGGTAAATTAAAAAAAATCATTCAAAAAATGTGACAACCAGCCCGGGTCTCCCTTATGTACTAACAAACCCAGTATTGATACATTTGGTATGCAACGTTATAGCCTGGACTTAGGCTTATGACGTGCCTTGGTGTGGGATTTTGCAGTAGCAGACATTTCACATGCAATCCTGCAGTTAATATCAGAAGGTGCAATTGTTTAATTGTTCCAAATTTTGAAATTTCCAGTGTGTCAGCTATGAATTTTTAGCCCCATCATCCCCTATCAAACGTTACTCATAATATTAAAACCAGATACAAGACCTGGATAGAAGAGTTTCAGAATATTACCATACTACAGTAGTGGACAAATGTTTAGCACCGACTCAAAAAGTGTACAAAAATCAACTTTTCCTTAAAATTGGTCGTTTGCAAATATTTAAAAAAAATATATAACATCTGTCCATTATGTTTATAACTAAGTAGAAATGTGTATAATGTTATTTTAAAAATGCCCTGGACAAATGCTTAGCACCAGTTACATTTTATTAAACTAAATTAGTATTTGTGGGATAAGCAAAATTTTTGATGACCTAGTCCTTGGGTTAGCACCTTACATATGGTGTTCAGCAGGCAATTTCCATGCAAATTGTTATTATGCTTATTCTCCACCTCATTGAGTCTAACCCTTATGTCAACAAGCAGTTTCACTACATTACTCAACAAGGTGTACACTGGTACCGAATACTATGGTAAACAAATATATAGTAGGGTACCCTTATTTTTGTGGAGTCTGTGTGCAGCATCCTGCCAGGTGAGAGTGAGACCTCTGCTTACTGGGCAATGATAAAACCATCAATGAGTGTCTCCTGTGGTGTAGGACAGCACCCTCCACAGGTAGCCCTGCTACTATTGCTGCAGGTTCTGAACATCTGACTAGGATACACCCAGTCAGAGCTGTCAAACCATGTAAAGAAGTCAGGCTCAGATTAAGGACTTGGAATGTGGGGACCCTTACAGAGAAAACTGGGGAAATAGTGGACACCCTGACACACAGACACATTAGCATTGCATTCCTCCAGGAGTGCAGGTGGAAGGGAAATAGATCACAGAATGGTGGGAGAATCATGTAAACTTATATACACAGGTGGTGAAGAGGAACAACATGGGGAAGAAATAGGATTAGCAGTAGGATAATGTAGGGTAGGTTATAGTACTCTGGAAGGGTATAGGGCTTCACCCTGTCAGTGCCTATGCCCCTAAGCAGGCCTTGGTGATGCAGCGAAAGCAGATTTTTGGAGTGAGTTAGATGAAGTAGTACAGTCTGTAAACAGCACAATTAGACAAAGCAAGGGAAATGGTTGTCCTATTATTGGGGGAACTTTAATGCCCATGTGGGCATGGATGGTTTGGGGTATGAGGAGGTGCATTAAGAATGGGGGTATGGGATGATCAATTTTGAGGACAGAAGGTACTTGAGACAGCAAGAGCACATGACCTTGCATTAGCCAAAACATGGTTCAAGAAGAGGGAACAACACCTAATCACTTTCCAGTCACCACAGGACATTTTTATGGTTAGGGAACAGCACAGGGCAGAAATCCAACATTGCAGGCACTACTAAGTGAGGATTTTCAAAAGGAGAGCTTAAGGCTGCCTATGATAGAATTCCTTATGAAGGGGGTATTAGGAAACACACCTGGAAACCACCAGGAAACCGCCTGGAAACCACCAGGAGACCTCCTGGAAACCACCAGGAAACCGCCTGGAAACACACCAGGTCAACTGGGATTGTGATAGGTCAGCCAATGCCATGTTGGGCAGGGTGGCTAGGGAAATTAGATGTGGAGAGGCATTCTTTGGCATGAGTAGAGTAGGAAACACTTCTCAGGGTAGGGAAACATAGTGGTGGAATGAGGAGGTGGAAGCTACCATCAAACTAAAGAAGGCAGCTTTCCATAGGGGATCAGGTTTCAAAGACAGAGCATATTCAGGCAAGGACAAATGCTAAGAGGGCCAGAAAGACATTCTAATGGTGGGGGTGTAAAAGGCCAACCCACCATGATGATATTAAATAAGGGCAAAAGCCCACTAAGAGTAAAAATAGTAAAAGGCAAAAGCCACACAATAAATAGGGAATAAACAAAGACAAAAGCCAAAAAAGACAAAGCTAAACAGGCAAAAGCCAAAACAGACACAAATAAAAAGGCAAAAGCCAAAACAAACACAGCAAAAATCGGCAAAAGCCTAAACAGATACTAACACAGAAGGGCAAAAGCCAAAAACGACACAAAAAATGAAAAAGCAAAAGCCAAAAAAAGGAGAATAAAAGGAAAAGATGCCAGAAGGAAAGGGCATCAAGAATAAATGTTGTGAAAGAGGCCAGCCTCTTTCACAAATACAAACGAGCTCTCAACCCCCTGGGGGTCATCCCCAAGTTAGATGGAGAGATCTGGACTGACTCCCAGTCGAATCTAAGTCTGCAGTATCTCTCACAGTGACTAAAAATGTGTGTCACTGTGAGAGGCTCCCAACAGGAGTCACACCACAGTTGATCCTCACCCCATAGTATTGTAGGAGTGGGTGAGGAAAGTCGAGAAAGCACAACCTCCTCCCTCCGCGACTGGTGGGATGAGGACGCCCAGTGCACAGGAGTGTCCTTCAGTGGGTAGAGCTTGTTGGTGGTCTCCACAAACCACTGGGACCGTCATTGCTCACAGATGGCCCGCCAAACCATCAGGAGAGAGGTAGACGAGGGGACAGCAGTTTCAGGAATTCCTGGCAGGTGGGCCACCTGATGGGCATGAGCATCCGCCCTCTTATTGCCCATGATGCCAATATGCCCCGGGACCCTCATAAACAACACTGTCTTGCCCTGCTGATGAATCATGAGCAACAACCTGTGCACATCCTGGAGGACGGCGTGTCTACTATAATGGGTGCACAAAAGCTGAAGGGAGGATAGGGAGTCAGTAGCAATCACAGAGTGTTGGTGATTCAAACATTGGATGAGTTCCAGTGCTTTATGCAGAGCTGTGAGCTCTGCAGTTAAGACACTGGCGACGCCTGGAAGGCGGCCCCCTATGAGATGACCAGTTGTAAAGACAAACCAACCCACAGAGGTACCATCCTTCGACCCATCCGTGTAAACGAAAACGTGGCCCCGATAGATCAGAAAGAGGCGTCCAAGCTCTTGTTGTTACACTGACCTATCGGTACTGGCTTTGGGGAAGTCCGTGTGCATCCAATTACAGCCATAGTCAAGATGTGATTGGTATAGTCGGTATAGTCGCAGCATCACCGTTCGATCTGCCCCAAAACCTGTGCCCGGCAGGCACCACAGAAGGTCTGAAGGTCTGGTTTGACAAAAAGCTATGCAGGAAGAGGGGCAAATTATCACTGAGCCCCCACTGGTGGAAGGTCTCAAATATGCCATGGCGCCATGTGGTATCATTTGCCTTCTCCACATCAAAGAAGACAGCTACCAAGTGCTGTCTGTGGAGAAAGGCCTCACGAACTGCAGTCTCCAGTGAGATCAAATGATCCACTGGGGACCTGCCAGCATGGAAGCCACACTGGCCATTGGAAAGAAGGTGGGGCCATTCTAAATACCACACCAGACGCCAGTTCACCATGCGTTCCACGGTTTTACACAAACAGCTCGTCAAAGATATGGGCCTGTAATTCGTCAGTAGGCTACTATTGATTCCAGGTTTTGGGAGGGGAATGATGATAGCCTCACACCAGCCTGCACGGATTTTATGCTGCTGCCAAATATACTTAAAAACCTCAAGGAGGTAGGAAAGACCCTTCTCAGGTAGGTGCCATAGCAATTGCTAATGGATGTTATCAGGGCCAGGGGCAGTATCCCAGGCCCTTCCTAGATCTGCCCGCAGCTCCCAATGGGTAAAAGGGTCGTTATACCCCTCAGCAACACCACCAGAGAAGTTAATTGAAAGGCGTTCTGCAGCTTCCTTTTGTTTTATGAAAGCTGTGGTGTAGTGCTGGGAACTGGAGATGTCTGCAAATGTCCTTGCCAGCACCTCAGCAACCCCGCATGGCAGAAGTAAATGTCTCCCTTGCACGAGGAGACCACAGCCACACGATGGAAAGTACCTTCCCTGGATTTATTCTCAGCTTTTCCCAGACATTCTTGGATGGTGTGTGGTGGGTAAGTGAGGAGAAATACTCACTCCATGAGGAGCGTTTGGCCTCCTTGATTACCCATCTTGCATACGCCTGGGCTCGAAGATAGTTGACACTATTGGCATTAGTTGGACCAGACTGGAAGAAGCGAAGGGAGGCCCTCTGGGCCCGAATCAGACTCCTACAGTCCTCTGTCCACCATGGCATCCGTGCTTGTGGTGCATTACACGAGCTGTGGGGAACAGATGCTAATGCTGCAGTGACCACCACCTGTGCCCTGACGCAGGCACCACCGTGGTGGTCATTGGGGCAGAGCCCCACTTCCACTGCTAATCCTGATGGGGAAGTGGTCACTTCCAGAAGGGTCAGATAGAACCTCCCATTGCAGCCTTGGTGCCAACCCAGAGGAGCAGATGGAGAGGTCTATACAGGAAAGACCACGTGTGGGGGCACCTGTGTTTAGAACAATGAGGCCATTGTGTGACACCCATTGCTCCACAAGGAGCCCTCAGGGATTGTGGCTGTCCGAGCCCTCTGGGGGTTATGGGCATTAAAGTCGCCCATAATCAGAAAGGGTCTGGGAAGCTGGGTGGTGAGGGAGTGAGGGTCTGCCCAGGGGATATCAATCCCAGGAGGCATGCAGAGGGAACATAGATAGGTGGGCACATCCAGTTGCAGGAAGACTGCCACTGCTTGGAGAGGCGTCTTCAAAGCCACTGGGACGTGCATGCATCCATTCCTGGATGAGGATAGCCACCCCTCCACAGGATGGCTTCCCTGCTGCCAGGTGTCTGCATACACGGTGTAGCCCCACAACGAAAGTGGTGTATCACTACGGCAAAGGCTCTCCTGAAGGGAGATGCAGATCGGATTGTGCTGTGAGAACAACATTGTGATCTCGTCCCTCTTGTGGGAAAAACCTCGGCAGTTCCATTTAAGGAGACTCACCATCAGGTGGGCTTTGAAGGTTTATTTATATTCCTCCCTTTTCTCTGTCCCACAGCAGAAAAGGGAGGGGTGCCTACAATTTGGTCTTCCACCTCCATCTCAAAGGAGGGCTGCCACCCAGTACTTTCTGCCATTTGCCAGACAGCCTGGGTGGACGAATCAAGGACACTCGCCCCACTGAAGGAGTGAGGGTGTCCCCAGTTTCTTCCCTCCTGCCCCACTCACCAGCACCTCTTTGGAGGGGGCCGGCTTGGCGAAGCCAGGGAGGGGGGTGTTCCAAGAGGATGCCTCTGTTTGATGAGAGGCATCAGTGGCCTCCAAAGAGGCTGGCATCGTCACTACTGGAGGGCCCACACATGGGCCAGAGGCAGTGAAAGAGCCAGAAGAAGCCTCTGGCATGGGGTTGGGATCCATCTGGCGGCAAATGCTAGCCCAAACTGGCATCCTATGGACCTTGTGGGCCTGAGTGGGCAACAAACGGATGAGTGGGAGGATTTGTGGTAGTATGTCCGTCTGGGGGCAGACAGAAGACACAGCAGCCACCTTTTTTAGCACCTGCATAGGACAAGCCATGACTTGCCGTCCCTGGCAAGGTTAGCAGCCGCCATGCATTTCAGAAGCTGATACCCTTCTTGTCACATAACTGCTGGATTGGACATTCCTGCAACCAGGTGGGGCAATCCCAAGAAGAGGCGGGGTGGTTTCCTTTGCGGTTGGTGCAGTATGGAGCAGTCTAACATGGCTCCATACCCACAAGTGCCACACATGGCCCTGGCAGAACAGCAGTTCTGGCCATGACCATACCGTTGGCACTTGAAGAAGCGAAGGGGGCTTGGGATAAAAGGACATACCGGCAGGCGGAGGTAGCCAGCCTTGATGTATTCTGGCAACTTGGGCCTACCAAAGGTAAGCACCAAGGTGTCAGAGGGGTGGGATTCTCCGTCCCGTTGAACCAAGGTGCGGTGGACAGCAACCACACCCTGGTCCCTGAGCTCCTCCACTATGTTCTCCTCTGGCTCCCCATGTAGGTCGGGGCACCACACCACACCTCTACTGGTGTTTAGGGTGCGCTGGGGTTCGACCAGAATGGGGATGTTACAGAGTTTCTGCATTTTTAGCAATGCCTCAATCTGGTGAGGGGCAGATGCCTCCACCAACAAGGTGCCACTGCAAAGCTTCTAGACCAAAGTCACGTCACCAGCAACGCCCTTGATGGCTTTCGCAATAAGGAAGGGCGACGCCTTCCCCAAAGCTTCGCCATTCTCTGCAGATATGGAAAGAAACCGGACAGGATAGGAAGAAGGGGTGGAAGGGGATTTAGCTGCACCTAAGACCTCCTTTGATGCAGGTACATGCTTCACATCGGTGGTGGAACCCTGCACCTTCAGGCTGAGAGGTCATTGCCTCTTGTTAAGGGCAGGTGCTGATGTAGTGGAAGGCACAGAGTCGTTCTGGGATCCAGATGGCATACTGGGGGAACGTGGTCCCTTGCTTTAAGTACTACTCATCTCCACAGGCTTAGTGGCAGTCAACCCAATCAGTTGGGTGGAACAGAGGCCATCGTCTCCAGTCTCAACACAAGAACAAGTCCCGGACAGAAAAGAAGAAGAAGAAGACAAAGGTAGAACCAGAACAAAGGCATCGGGGTTGACTGCCGGTCCACTCACAGTAACCCTGGGGGCACATTCCTATGCGCCCCTTGCCGCCTGACCACCAGTCAGGTTACCAAGGGCACACACACATGCCCCCTGGCACTTCACCAAGCCTGGGTTTCCACCTTGGCCGCCCATTTTCCCTGGAACCTGTGGCCAAAGTGAAGTATTGGAGACTATAGGTTGCAACCTAAGCCCTCGATGGCTGTGAGCCACCTCACAAGTGTGCAGTGGCCCACAGACGTCGCAGGGCATATGCCTCCTCAATCACCAGGATCTGCTTTTCCCAATGGATATGGGTCTCCCTGCCTGGCTAATGCAGTTAGGCGTTTTTTACGGTCGCCTCACTGAGGAGTCTACACCATCCGAGAACACATCAAAACACACCTGTGGTTTTATCCAGGCTAAGACAAGACGGTCGTGTGAATCGACGATGGTGGTTTCGTCCAGTCTACGTCTTGAGAACTTTGTGTGCCTATTCTACTCTGGGCACACGGGGGATTTGGTCCGCAGGGGCTATTTTATTTCACTCCTTCCCTCAGCACATCCAGGGGCTGACTAAATCGCCATTCCCCAAACGCACTGCGAGGATTCCCCTATCTGCCACCTGGGGCCGTGCCAACATAGCAGTTTACTCTGCCCGAGGCAGAAGTATGAGGCTCTTATGAAACGTCGGGGACAACGTAGGGGGAGAATGCAGTTTTTAGACTGGCCAACAACAGGAATAGAACTAGTAAGGATGTTTGCCAGGGCCCTAACAGTCAACAACACAATGGTAGGGTCCTGTTCCAACAGGAGGAGGTAATCAAAATATGGGAGGAGTACTACAACATCCACTTAAAGGCTGTCACATGTGCAATGCTAACAGACAGCAATCCACACACTCCACAGGCAAAAGATGAAAGGCCAAAGTACAGTAAGCATGATAATATCTTGTTGGATGTTTGGTGTACCTTGGGGACATCTGGAATTACATGGCTAGGTAAGCTTATTAATAAGTTAGCAAATGGCGACACGATGCCATATGCATGGTGAGAGTTGGATAGCTCCACTGTTCAAGGAAAAAGGTGTTGCCTAAAATTGTGGAAACTAAAGGGGCATAAAGCTGATGAGCCATTCTATGAAGTTGCTGAAGTGAGTTAAAGAATTTCACTTCAGAAACCATCTAGTATCCAGGGAAATCAATTTGGGTTTATGCCTGGTAGGTGCACCATGGAAACAATCATTATTCTACGACAGATAATGGAGAAGCACAGAGCAACAAAGAAGGACCTCCATGCAGTATGTATTGACCTGAAGAAGGCCTTTGATAGAGTCCCTAGATAGATACTGTGGAGTGATTTAAGGAAGAAAGGGGGTAATGAAGGGAATATTAGGATAGTGTGGAATATGTGTGATGGTTCCATCATTAGGGTGATGGCAGCATGGGGTAACACTGCAAGATACAACGTGCAGGTTGGTGTGCATCAAGTGTCAGGACTTAGCCCATACCAATTCACTCTAGTAATGAATGAGCTGCAGGGGAATGGGCCCCTGAGTGCAAAGTTTACAAATTTACAGTGGGAAAAGTTTACAGAACTATGCTGTATGGCTCAGAGTGTTGGATAGTTAGGAAGAACCATGAAAGGCAAATGCAAGTGGCTGAGATGCGAATGTTGTGCTCATGTGTGGGGTGTCACAATCTGACAGAAACCAGAACAATTTCGTTGTTGTTGTTGTTGTTTGTTGGTGTTTTAAGGCCCTGCAACTACAAAGGTCATTAGAGCCCCGTCCACAGTGTAGTTCTGATGCAGAGACTGCACAGACACTATACTAATGCGACGATATTTGGGTCTTAGCAGTACCCAGTTTTCCCAAACGGTCACCCATGTCAGTACTAGCTGGGGTTGCACTGCTTAACTTCAGTGATCAGGCGAGAACTGGTGTGTCCAACGCAATTCGCCACTCCCAACAATTTCGTTAGAGGTAGTTTGTGGGTGGGAGACATTGGGTAAAAGGTGAGAGAATCGGTTGAGGTGGTATGGGCAAGTGATGAGGAGGGGCTTATGAAGTCTATTTGGAGATGCAGGTGGTTGGGAGCACCAGGGGTAGAGGAAGATCAAAGTGGACATGGGAGCATGGGACCCAACCCTGCCTCATGCGGGAGAGGGGTGAGATGATGGTGATAATGAATTGGGAAAGACAGGATAATTCTAATTCTGGTGACCAAGCTTAATTGGACTCATGCCTGCATTCCATGCCAGCAATTCAAGGTTTTTGTAATGGTATGCCATCAGTTGGTGCATGCATGCAACTGGCGACCTGGTTTCATACACCTGTACATTATGGGTCCATTGCCACCATCACATGATTATCAATATATTTTGACATGCATTGATCGTTTCACTCATTGGCCAGATGCTAAGAAGTAGGGATGTGACAGCACAGACGGTCGCTGTTTCCTTGTTTCAAATTGGATCCCACGTTTCAGGGTTTCTTCAACCATCATGACTGATTGTGGACGTCAGTTCAATTCTTTTCCGTTCACATGTCTTTGCAATCCCCTAGGAGTTGATCACATAAGGACAACAGCATATTATCCATCACCTAATGGCTGGATTGAATCGCTCCAATGCCAGCTCAAGTCATCACTAATGGCAGCTAACGATCTTAGCAATTGAGTTTCCTACTTTCCTGTTATTTTGTTAGGCCAGCATTATTCTTTCAAGGAAGATGTGCAAGCTATGTTTCCTGAATTGGTCTATGGCACAACTGTTCACTTACCTAATGCTTTTTTTCACTCCTGAGAAGAGCCTCGTGAACATTGCTGATTTTGTTGACCAATTACATGTATAGATGCATTCACTTCCTTATCTCAAGTCTCGTAATTCTTCTGCCAGGCCTGCTTTTCAGTTTAGGGATATAGATGAGGCAACCAATGCTTTTGTGCAATGGGGGCATTGAAACTTTCTGCTGCTCAACCATACGAGGGCCCCTTTTGAATTCTTCATCGATATGATTAAGGTTTCATGCTCAACATTCATGGTCGTTGCGACAATGATTCTATTGAACGTTTGAAGCCAGACTTTTCCTCTGATTTATCTATTGATGATCCTGCATTTCCTCCTGCTCTACCTGCCTTTTCACAGCCAACTCCTTATGTTTATTTTTCATTGCTGATCATTAAATGTTATTTATCATCATCACACCCTTATCCCACCTGTGCCAGCGTCGGGTCTGAAGGTTCTAGCTCTCCACCTCCATCTTTCTCCCACCAAGTCCCCATCCACCCCCAACATTGCCATATCCTTACAGACAGCTCCCCCTTGTCTTCCTCGAACTCCCCCTGCCCTGGGTGCTACAAAAAACGTGTATTCCTTGGATAGACCTAATGAGCTCCTCTTTCCCCTTCCAATACCATCTCAGCCTATTCTCCCTCATTTTCTCAACAATGTCCATCATTCCCAGGCTGCCTCCAATATACTCAGTATAATTCCATCTGCTCTCGACATGCCATGCATTCACATCTCAGTTACTTGCATTCCATTTATGTGGCTCTTCTGCACTGTCCAACACTGATCCATACAGCATAGCTGGCATAGCCACTACCTTCTAGAACTCCCCTTTCAACTTGATTGGCACGCTCCTATAACACATGACTCTGCTTGCTTGTCTCCACTTCAGCCAACCCCAATGACTCCACAGGTCACATTAGCATCTATATTCCCATAGTTTGGAACGCTGATCCTAAGTACTTTACCTCTTGCACCTTTTCCATCAGTTTGCCCCTAAAACGTATGTACCCACTACTTTGGTGTCCTTCCCAGTTGAAAGTTGGATACTGTGTCCAACTATTACATGTTATAAATAATGTAATTTATATGTTTGAGTTACAACTTAAATGTCTAACCAGCATGTTCATTGAATATGTGGTGATAGGATCCTTCCTTTTGTCATTGCACGTTCTGTGCAGATTGTTTTAATGATAATTTTGAAATGACAGAATTTTTGTTATAGTTCTTGGAATGTTGGTTTTTCCAATATTTAGGGAGATTGCAAAAGGTACTCAACTAGAGCAGTTCAATTTGGTATGTTAATAAGCGATGCATTTTATGTCAACATTTGCAAATTAGTTGGTTGCAAATGTGTCTAAAATTTTTCCGGAATATTATTTCATTAATTTCTAAAATATTCGAATATCGAATACTTCCAAATAGGCTGAATATATTCAGATATAGAATATTCGGAATGGAAAATCTAGTTAAATCTCCATTTTGGTGGACCCAATATTTCATATAACTGGTGTCACTTTGTATAGTAACAAATGAATGTAACGTTCCTCTAGTGAATTGGTTTGGACTATGTCGTGGTCCAAACAATGCTTACAACTTAAAAATTATAATAATTTTGCAAACCTTGCTTTGAACAAAAATTCCCAATGGAAATCTTACAGATGCTATATTCCTAATGGAAATCTTACAGATGCTATATTCCTAATGGAAATCTTACAGATGCTATATTCCTAATGGAAATCTTACAGATGCCCCCCCCCTTCCCCCCACATTGAGGTAGTGAAGGTTAATTCTTTAGTTCTTATTAGGTTACTAAAGAATTGTAATTCTCCACTTGAAGCACTTTTTAATTAAAATGTATAATTTCTGAAATAATTGCCCAATACACACCCTTATATAGCATTGATCAAGATTACAAGAATGATACAGTACAAGAATGATAGTCATATTGTAATAACGCCATAACATTACATAACGTCAGGGATACAATTGGGTTCCCTCTAACCCAACCTCTATCCACTTTAACATCGAGGTTTAGCATTGGACAAAGGTGCTGATAGCAGTTTACACAACAGAGCATCCGTTAGGAGAGAAAAGTGTGACTAAAAGTGATACGATATATTAGATGAAAATTTTCAGGTGGCCGGAAACCGGCTGCAGAAAAAAACTATGACCAATATATCGCCTTATGTCCATTGAGAGGGACAAGATGGGTACCCGACCCCAGATTAGGTGGGAAAAGGGTTAGGAGTTGTTTTGCTTTTTTATGATCCAGAACCGAGCTACAATCACACAAAACGCATTAAACAGACAAATAAACCATCTTACCATACTGGTTGTTGGTTGAAGAGCTAGTCTTGCTTGTTTCTTTCTTTGTTCCCTGTAGTAGGATTCAAAAACTTCTCTAGCACCCTTTAAGAAATGCAAAAGATACAGAAGAATCTCAAATAAGTGCAGTAAATGTAGGATTGAGGGTTAGTCTATCCACTGCCATACTGGCTAAAGAAAAGACTGCTTGCAGTGTAATGAATTAGAATTAGAAAGTGACTATGCAAAATGGAAAACGAAAAAACTAAAGACCTACCAGAGCTGTCTGAATATGCAAACACCGATATACAGGAGAAAAATCTACCAAATCTTGTGCACTTATATCACTGTCACATGATACCTAGAAAACAGATAAACGTTGTTTTACACCGCAAGCTACTACACAACAAACACCTGGGATTATTTCGTTGAAGCTTTTGGCTCCATCAACTGTGAGACTCTAATTAAAATAAAGATAACAGTTCGGACAAGTATAAAATTCGGTCAATACGGTATTTTGGTAAGTTTTTAAGACCAGCAATACCACAATATTGTAACTGGGGAGCCCCACCATATCATATCAAGACAGACAAGACATGGAAATTCAAAACCCATTCTTTAGGTACAGCAACCCTTTAATATAATGGTAAGACACAAAACTACAAAAAAGTAGATTGAATTACATTCCTTTTCAATGGAAATGGGTATTTTTAACTATCACATCGCAGAGCTCTTGAAAAATGAGACATTTTGATATAGCATGTTCCTAAACCTAAAATTAAAAATAAGCCTTCAAATCTGCATTTATGGGGATTTGTTAATGCTCTGTGGCTACGGGATTTTCTCAGGTATGTAACCCAACAGAGTGTTGCACTTAGCCACTCCAACTAGCTAACTTGAAGTGCAGACTTGGTTTGAGCTCCAAGATAGCAAAGTCTGCACTCCAATTCTGTGTTCCAAAGTTAGCTAGTTGGGGCACATAACAGTGACAATTAGCTGACCTGCATACCTGAAACAAAATCCTGCAGCCACAGGCAATTAACATATCCTCATTAATGCAATTTTTAAAGGCTTATTCTTAATTTGAGGTACAGGAACATGCTATATCAAAATTTTTCATTTTTTTAGAGCTTGCTGATGCGATAGTTAAAAATAGCCATATCTATTGAACAAAATGTAACCTTGCATTAGTCTGAAGAATCTACTGCCAAAATTTCCGAACTGTTTTCGGAAATGAATGTCCCCCTCCACCAACTATAAGTTTTTCCTAATGATTATTTCCTATATGGTGTAGTTTTTGAAATAAAGGCATTGGTTACTTTAAAAATTACACTACGTACACTTGTGCTATAACTTTCTGAATTACTTTAAAGAGTTTCATTACCATTTTTAAGTATATGATATATATTTCTGGCTGTTCGGGACACTTCACCACTGTGCAAACATTAATTAGTTAATTGTTAATTATTCCAAAAACTAGAGCCGATTCATTGGCAATAAATTCACTGTTTATGAGTGTAATCAAATCGTAAACGTCATGGGAGAACCCATGATGTGATGGAAAAGATGATCCACTACACTACCACCCAGTGCATTCTGCCATTGGCCAGAGAGCCTGGGTGGACGAACAAAAGGACACTAGCTTCTTTCCTCTTTTGTCACCCCCCCCCCCCTTGGAGGGGGCTGCCTGGGCTGACGAGAGCCCTTGCTGTGATGAGCCTTGCCTCCATAGAGGCTGGCACCGCCATTATTGGGGGGGGGGGGGCAAGCATCGGCCAGAAGCAGTGGTGGAGCTAGAAGAGGCCATGGAAAAGGGGTTGGGGCCCATCTGACAGCCAATGCAAGCACAGACCAGCACTCGACGGACCTCGCGGGCCTGGAGTGGGAAACAATCAGGTGAGAGGGGGGAGCTGAGGTATCATGTTCGTCTGGGTACAGACAGATGACACAGCAGCTGCCTTTGCAGCACCTGCATAGCACAATCCACGACTGGAGGTCCCTGGCAGCTGATTCAATTCTGGACATGCAACTCCTGGATTGCACATTCCTGCAACCATGTGGGGAAATCCCAAGAAGAGGCGGGGTGGTTGGCCTTACAGTTTATGCAAAAAGGTGCAGTTTTACAAGAGGAGGTAGCTAGCCATGATATACTCTGGCAGCCAAGTTGCGTTGGACACACCAGTTCCCGTCAGATCACTGAAGTTAAGCAGCTCAAGCCCACGTCAATACCAACTTGGGTGGTTGGCAAAGAACGTTGGGTGTTACAAATTAACCCTTTCCTTTATCCTTCACCTACCTCCTCATCTCCCGTGGGCAGCCTCCTAAGGGTTCGACCTGTTATGGCTGCCTGGCTTACTCCCCAACCCACAAACTAATCCAATCCAATCACAGACCTTGGGCCTACCAAAGGTCAGCACCAAGGTGTCCGAAGGGCGGGATTCCCAATCCCGTCGAACCAAGGTGTGGCAGACAGTCACCACACCCTGGTCCCTGAGCTCCTCTGCTGCTTCCTCCTCCAAATCCCCACATAGATCGGGGTACTGCACCACACTTCTATAGGGGTTTGGACTGCGATGGGGTTCAACCACAATGGGGAAGTCACTGAGCATCCGCAGTTTCAGTAATAGCTCGGTCTGTTGTGGGGGGGCACAAAAGTCACATCACCGGAAATGCCGATAAGGGAGGGTGACGCCTTTCCCAAGGCTTCACCATCCTCCCCAAATACTGAAAGAAATAGGGGAGGATAGGAAAAAAATATGGAAATGTTTTTGACTGCACCGAAGGCCTCCTTTGGGCAAGAACACGCTTTGCATCGTCAGTGGGGCCCTGCACCTTAAGGCTAAGAGGTCGTTGCTTCTTGTTAAGGGCAGGCGCCGATGCCGTAGACGCCACAGGAGCGATCCCTGATTCAGTTGCTTACTGGGGGAACACGGCCTCTTAGTTGGAGCAGTCTTCCCATACTTCATAGTATTTATAATTCACTGCCCGCAGGCCTTGCCCACACAGAGGCCAACAAAGGGACGCCCATTTGGATCGCCGAGGTTCCTTCGGGCAGGATACTGCAAGGGTGGCATAATCCCCGAGTACATGACCAATGGCATTCAGACTGACTGCCGGTCCACTTGCAGTAACCCTTGGGGGCATTAAATTTATGTGCCCCTTGCTGGTTGACCAACACCAGGTATCCGCCTTGACTGCCCGTTTTCCGTGGAAGCTGAGGCCAGAGTGAGATTTTGGAGACTGTAGGTTGCAACCTTTGACCTTGATGTCTGTCAGCCACCACACCGGTGTGGGGTGGCCCAGAGAAATCACAGGGCATATGCCTCGTCAATCACCGGGATCCGCTTATGCCAGGGGTATGGGTCTCCATGCACGGCTAACACATGGGTAGGCAATCTTTTCCAGTCACCTCAGTGAGGAACCTACATCAACCGATAACATGTCAAATAGTCCTCCAGTAAAGGATACAAGAAGGACACCGACAACATCATGATGGTATCGTCCAGTCCGGGACACAAGTCACAGCCAACGATAATAGTGATGTTGTCCAATCAGGGACACAAGAATGTCACCCCTTTTAGTCGCCTCTTACGACATGCAGTTATGTAGAGCGCCTATTCTACCCTGGACACAAACCGGGGTCCAGCTGCCAAGTACTGCCACCACACATTCAGTGGCAGTTGACTGGTCTTGGCATAAAGGCTGAGCACTGAACGTGTGAGAAAGCCCCAATGGACAACCATATGCCAGCATGATGTACACCGTCCAGCATCCAGAGAATAGGCAGAGTGGCTAGGCCATACACACTACAGCCATAGTCGAGGCGCAATCGATCGAGTGATCAGTAAACCAGGAGCATCACTGTTCGATCTGCCCCAAAACCAGTTCCCTGCAGGCACCGCGGAATATTCAGGGAGCAAAGGGGCCAAGCATTCAGTGTGGGGCCCATGTTACTTGGCTGTCAAAATGGACACCAAGAAACCAGGGCTGGGAGACGATCATTCAAGGTAAGCTGAGGCTTAGGGTGAAGTCCTCTCTTATGACACAAGTGAATGGCTGTTGTTTTGAAAGGGGAGATCTTATACCCACGTGAGATGGCAAACTCATTGGCACTATCCAGCACCTGTTGATGCTGATGCTCAATGCTGCATTGATTGTTTGTTTGTGGTTTAGGGCCCATCAACTTCAATGGTCATTAGGGACCAGAAAGACAGTCACCATGGTGGGGGAGTAATAGGCCATCCCACCGTGATGAAAATAAATAAAGGCAAAAGCCCACTAAAGGTGATGCAATAAAAGGCAAAAGCCCACTAAAAGTGATGCAATAAAAGGCAAAAGCCCACTAAAAGTGATGCAATAAAAGGCAAAAGCCCACTAAAAGTGATGCAATAAAAGGCAAAAGCCCACTAAAGGTAATGCAATAAAAGGCAATAGCCAAATAAATAAAAGGTAATAAATAATAGCAAAAGCCGATAACAGACACAACAAATAAGCAAAAGCCAAAACGGAAATAAAGATAAATTCGGCAAAAGTCTAAAAAGACACAAATAGAGAAATGGCAAAAGCCAAAAACAGACAAAAGTAGAGAAAAGGCAAATGCCAAAAACAGACAAAGCTAAAACCGACAAGAGGGTGTGCAACAGCTGAAGCTAGGAGAGGGAGTCAGTTGCAACCACAAAGTGTCGGTGGTTCAAACATTGGATGAGTTCCAGCACCCTATGCAGAGCTGTGACCTCTGCAGTTAAGACACTGGCGACACCTCGAAGGCGGCCGCCTGAGATGAACAGTTGTAAAGACTGACCAACCCACAATGGTGCCATCCTTCGACCCATCTGTGAAAACAAAAACATGGCGCTTATACAGTAGGTCGGAGAGAGGCGTCCAAACTCCTGTTGGTAGACTGCCCTATCGGTACTGGCTTTGGGGAAGGTTGTGAGTGTCCAATTAAAACTAGGCTCTGGTACTGTCCAGGGTAGCACAGAGGCCGGCAGTACAGGCTGCAAACTAGGCAGGGTCACACCCAGGCCAGTGAGGCCATCCATCCACCGCATGCCAAATGAGGGGGAACCCCTGCCTGGCGGTTGAATGGCCATTGCAGAGTGCGACTAAAAACGACTGGGTGTGTAGGGTGCTGTAGCTGACCTATCAACTGCAAAATATTTGCAGCTGCCAAGCACTCTGCCGCACTGTCAGCACCGGTTCACCAGACTCAGCATAAAGGCTGAGCACTGGAGTTGTGTGGAATGTCCCAATGCCAGCGTGATGTACACTGTCCAGCATCCGGAGAGTAGATGGAGCGGTCAGGCCATACACGCCACAGCCATAGACTAGACGTGATCGAACGAGTGATCGGTATAGTCGAAGCATCACTGTTTGATCTGCCCCAAAACCAGTTCCCTGCAGACACCGCAGAACATTCAGGGAGTGAAGGCACTTAGCCTTCAGCTCCTTCAAGTGTGGGACCCACATCATACGGCTGTCAAAACGGACACCAAGAAACCAGGCCGCCTCTACAAGTGGGAGGAAGCGGCCATTCAGGGTAAGCTGAGGCTAAGGGTGAAACCATCACTTACGACAGAAGTGCATGACTGTTGCTTTCTCAGGGGAGAACTTGTAGCCACGTGAGCTGGCAAACTCATGGGCACTATTGAGTGCCATTTGTTGCTGACGCTCTATGCCATGATGTGGCTCCCCGGTTCGAGATGGAAAAGTCGTCCAGAAATAGAGACGACTGCACCAGGGGGTGAATGGAGGAGGGAAAACCGTTCACCGCGACAGCAAAGAGTCACACTGAGGATGCTCCCCTTTGGGACACCATTCTCTTGCAGAAAGGCGGAGGAGTAGGTGTTACCCACACAAACTCTGAAGGTCCGATTCGACAAAAAGCCATGGAGGAAGAGGGTCAAATTACCCCTGAGCCCCCACTGGTGCAAGGTCTCAAATATACCATGGCGCCATGTGATATCATATGCCTTCTCCACATCAAAAAAGACAGCCACCAAATGCTGTCTGTGGAGAAAAGCCTCATGTACTGCAGTCTCCAGTGAGATCAAATGATCCACCGGAGACATGCCAGCACGGAAGCCACATTGGGCTTTGGCAAGAAGGTGGTGCCGTTCTAGATACCACACCAGACGCAAGTTAACCATTCTCCAGCAGAAAGGCCGAGGAGTAGGTGTTTCCCACATACACTCTGAAGGTGTGGTTGTACAAAAGCTATGGAGGAAGAGGGGAAATTACCCCTGAGCCTCCACCAGTGCAAGGTATCCTATTTACCATGCCGCCATGAGGTATCATACGCATTTTCCACATCAGGGAAGACAGCCACCAAGCGCTGTCTGTGGCGGAAGGCCTCATGTACTGCAGTTTCCAGTGAGATCTAATGATCCACCAGAAACCTGCCAGCACATAAGCCACATTGGGAATCAGCAACAAGGTGGTGCAGTTCAAAATACCACATGTGCCAGTTAGCCAGGCGTCCCATGGTTTTACAGACAGCTTGTCAACGACATGGGCCTTAATTCGTCAGAAGGCTATAATCCCTTCTGGGTTTTGGGAGGGGTATGATGATAGCTTCTTGCCAGCCTGCAGAGATTTTCTGCTGCTGCCAAATATAATTAAAAATCTCATGGAGGTAGAAGGAAACCTTGTCTGGTAGATTCCATAGCCATTGATAACAGGTGTTATCACTTCTGGGGCAGTATCCTGGGCCCATTCTGGAGCTGCCTGCAGCCCTCAAGGGGTAAACGAAACGTTATACTTCTCAGCAACACCAACAGAGAAGTTAATTAAAAGGCATTCTGCAGCTTGTTTTTGTTTAATGAAAGCTGCTGTGCAGGGCTGGGAACTGGAGACAGTTGCAAACGTCCTTGCCAGTTCCTCAGCCACCTTGCACAGGTTAAGGTAATGTCTCCCTTGCACCAGGATACTGGAGCCACATGATGGTAAATACCTTCCCTGGATTTTAATCAGCTTTCCCCAGACTTTCTAGGAGGGCATGTGGTGGGAAAGTGAGGAGTCGTAGTCATTCCATGAGGAGCTTTTGGCCTCCTTTATTACCTGTCTTGCATGTGCCTGGGCTTGGAGACAGTCGACACCTGAATAGGACACACCAAGACTGGGGATCCCTGGCAAGGCTAGCAGCCACCCTTCCGAACATGCTTCTCCTCGATTGTGCATTCCTGAAACCAAGTGGGGCAATCTCAAGAAGAGGTTGCCACAGATCTGCAAGGCCACAGAGGAAGTGGACTGGACAACCTCTGACGTTATCTAATCACCTGCTGCCAACAAACTGCATGGTTAGGATTGGACCTGTACTTAGGATACTGGAGTTATGCTGTTTTTAATTTTTGTATTCTGTTGTTAGTTGTTGTATATTTGTAGTTTATACTGGTCTTTTTGTACCTATTTTTTCTGTACTTTAAGAATTGCATGAAGTAAAATGGAGTTAGTTTCTATAATGGAATATACAATTACACATTCCAGACAACCTTCTTCATTCTTCAACATATGGAAGGACAGTTACCCCTATCACTGTTATAAATAGCCAGCAGTGTAGAGAGGACTTAAAGGCAACAGTAGATATTTGCCAAAAGCGCCAAAAACATTGCTATTTCTCCACTGGTAGGACACAAAAACTTTTGCCATAAATAGCGTCAAATTTTACTATTCTATGATTAAAATCCTTTCCAGCATTGAACAATATTGCATCATGTACATCAAAATAAAAAATAGTCATTTCCTGATAAGAGCGATATATAAATTACCTCTGACGTGAATTGGACATCATCTGTTGCTACATATCCCTCACCTTCAGCATTAAATACGTTTGGTTGTGGGAATGCTTGATGTTTCCTATAATTTCCAACTGCAATACCTTTCTCACTCATGCTGTTATGCTCAGCAGCCTGCAAGAGAAATGCATGAATACAAAAAAATAGTACTTTTCATCAATTATTGTGACTTATTTCCATACATGGAACATGGCAACTTCACCAATTTTTGGAGAATGTTTTCGAATACTTTCTAAGAAATCTTTTAACTCTGCCATGGATGCTTCTTTAATGCTCTCTCTCAGCTTGGGTATATTTTCTCGCATTTGCTGCGAAAACTGAAAGTTGGCAACCCAAGGTAAATATGAGTGCTCTAACTGTTCTAGGGTTTTCAGAGCAGGATAATATCTAGAAATCAAAATTTCAATTCAGTGAATGAAATGCTTTGTAGGTTAACAACATTTGTATATACAAACCGTTTTTCTTTCATTTGTTTTCGTAATTTCGCATGGGTTTCAAGAACAGGCAAGCATAAAGATAAACTGTCAATTGCTGATGCTATGTTGCTTTGCACTGTGTGACACTGAATGAGTTTCTCACTCTTGTTCATAACATTATTGGCAGCAATATGTAAATCTTCATCTGTCAAATCAATTTCTTTCTAAATATAATAATAAATATGTACAATAATTTCAAATGTTTTTGAGGAATTCAGTAAACCAGTTTATCAAATGCATGTCCTGCCTAAAGCAGTAGCCAGTAACGTTGCAGAGTAGGAGGTAGTTGAAGTGAAAAATCTCATGAGTGAACTGTTGAATATGGTTTACATCAGAGGTTCCCAACCTTTTCTTAGATTCACCCCTTTTAAAAGTATGGGCTTTGTTCATACACCCCCTTACACTTTTCTCTATAATTTGCACTGATATATAGTATGTAAAATCCCGTCTTGGTGGCGCAGTGTGTAGTGTGCTTAGTAACTGTCAGTGGTTCTCAGTTCGATACTGGACAGAGGTGGGTTGGCTTCTTTTCGGGTGAGAGAGATACCGCAAGTGCTCTTTCCTTTGCACGAGAAGTAATACTGAGGTCTCGAGTGGTGTATGATGGCATCTGCACGTAAAAGAGCCCTTTCTATTATGCAACGGGTAGATGAGGTGAAATACCCAGGTGTAGGAGTTCAACTGAGTACCCCAAGGAACCAAAGGCTAATGCTATACAAGTATTGCGTTGCAGCTGTGGCGGCAAATGACTGGGGAAATCGCTGTCCAATATATCACCCTTGTGTCCGTTCAGAGGGAGAAGATAGGTACCCAAACCTGCCATAGGTGGGATATCTTGCTTGTTGGTATTCAAAGATGTCGATCCCCAATCGACCCCTTGATCATCATTGACCCCCTTTAAAATTCCATTGACCCCCGGTGGGCCGATACCGACCCCGTTGGGAAACCCTGGTTTACATTGCCACCTACCATGACGTTGGATAACAACGTGGGAATGCCAAAAGTGGGGACTTACATGAACACCAGCCTATCACAGGCGAGTGAAAACAATGTTTCACTCACCCTACAAGATCTGGCAGTGAAAAATGACCACCCCAAATTCCACACACACGAAATCCAATTATACATGGAAGGAAATACAGGGTATAATTTTTAAAGTAACCTATGCCCTTATTTCCAAGGTTATAGTTTATGAATGGGGGCATTCATTTCCTAAAACAGTTTGGAAAGTACAGCAGTATTTTTTTTCAGAATAATGCAAAGTTACGTTTTTACAATGGATATCGGTATTTTCAACTATCATGTTCCTATACCTCATGTTCCATATATCATGTTCCATATATCATATTCCTATATCATATTCCTATATCCTATTCCATATATCATGTTCCTATACCTAAAATTAAAAATAAGCCTTCAAATCTCCATTAACCCTAGAAATGTAAAGGGTAGTCTGACAGACTACCATCATCTAACAAAAATCACAGATCATTGGTTTCTAAGCATGCGATGTCCCTGAAATTTTCAGTACCTTCATTTTTTCTAATTAATAACGATCCAAGCAATAATTTTCTTATGAATTAATTCCAATCTATATTTTTTTTGGTAGCTGGTAGTCTGACAGACTACCTTAACCATCGACGTTTGTAAAACTTCTTGTAGCTGCGCAGCTCTGTATTACACCTGTGTAGCCCGTTGCAGTATGACTATAGGGGCAGTCTAATTGTAGGAGCAGCTCTGTGACAACTGCGGCGCGGTGCAGTATGACTAAGGGGCAGCCTAGTAATTGGTAGCCATACCCGTATTCCGCCTATGGCAGGGTCAGGTCTGCGGGTTCAAGTCCTCAACTCACGCCTATCTCCTACCAGGTCTCCGTCCACCCCACACACTATCATATTTTTGTGGACTGCTTGATCCCACGTTAAGTAAATTTCAGGAATGCAGGTGGTCAGAAGCACCCTGGGCAGGGGGAGACCAAAGCCCCCCCCCCCACAACCAAAAGTTAAGCTATTGAGTACGCAAACATATCTGCTACATGAAATCGTCGAATTTGTTCCTTCTGCCCTTCAGAAATTAAATGCATGATGCAATTTTCATGCCACTGGTGCTCCAGAGCAATCCGTGGTAATCATCGTGGATAAATTTGTAATCAATGTGGAAATTTAAAATAAATTACGTATTGTGCATTGCAACAAATTGATTAATAAATATGCAATCGAGTTTTAAAGTTATAGCACGGCATTTCAATAAAATATTTCAATGTACTTTGGTAGTCTCACAGACTACCCTTTACCTTTAATGTAACAGCAAAGGTAGCATTACCTCTCTAGGGTTAATGGCCTGTGGCTACAGGATTTTGTCTCAGGCATGTAACTCAACAGATTATCGCTCTTAGCCGCTCCAGCTATTTAAATTGGAGTGCTGATTGCAGCAGCTAAGATGACAATTTGCTAAGCTGTATACACGAGACACAATCCTGCAGCCAAGAAAAGCAACTCCTAACCCTTTTCCCGCCTATGGCAGGGTCGGGTACCCATTTGTACCTCTGAATGGACACAGGGTGGTATATTGGTCATAGTTGTTTTCTGCAGCCGGTTGCCAGCCAAAGCTGCACCCCTATGCTTATTTATTGTTGGTCTAACGTTCGTTTGGGAATGCTACCGACGCCAGGGGGGCGAGCTCCTACACCTGGAGATTTTTGCCTCATCTACCCATTGCGTAGTAGAGAGGGTTCTTTTACGTGCAAGTGCAATCGTACACCCACACGGGACCTCGGTTTTACTTCTCATCCGAAAAAGGCACACTCGTGGCTTCACTCTGGCCCGAAAGAAGCTGACCCACCACGATCCAGTATCGAACCTAAAACTACTGACGTAGTTGCCGAGCGTGCTAACCACTACGCCACCGTAGTGGGTAGACGCAGTGACAGGTTATTAAATTTTTTTGAAGGCTTTTTTTTTCATTTTTGGGATAGTATTATAATATATCAAAATTTCTCATTTTTTAAGAGCTATGCAATGCGATAGTTAAAAATACCCATATCTATTGAAAGAAAGTAACTTTCCATTATCCTGCAATAATTACTGCCAATAAAAACTATTTTAGGGAATGAATGCCCCGTCTATCAACGATTACTTTTCCCTATCAGCTTTTCATGCACATTCATCATGACTTGCATGTGCTCTCTACTCTGTGTTCTACGGTTTTGAATTTCTATATTTAAAACCGTTCTAAATTTAGTTTTCTATATTTTATATTTCTGAATTGAGCATTCGAATATTCAGTTAGTTACAGTATAACCTCCCAAGTTGACCACCTCCATATGTTGACCACCTCTTTATCTTGACCATGAATCATTGGAACAAAAATGCTCCCATAGGCATACCATTGTGGGCACACTCCATAAGTTCACCACCTCTGGATATTGACCACTGACCACCTACAGTTGGCACAACAGTCATCATCACCTCTCTATGTTGACCATTTTGGTGCAATCATGCTCCAATCAGCCAGCTGTGTACAAAATTCACTCTACCAGTCGCTTATAGGGGAAAACCCTTTTCATCTACCAGACACTCATAGGGGAAAACCATTTTCACTATGCATCTTGTTGCCAAAGTGAACGAGTGTATGTAACATTATGTCAAAGCGAAAAATAGTGGAGCTAACGATAGAAAAGAAGGTGGAAGTTCTGGACCAAGTAAAGGCAGGGAAATCTCAGCGAAAGATAGCCGAAGATTTTGGGATTTTGAAAAACAACAATGGTGAATATTGTCAAGGCAAGGGACAAAATTTTGAAAGCATTTAATGAAAATTGTTCTAGCAGAAAGAAAAGGATTGTGGCTGATGATATGGATCAAAAAGTTTTTCAGTTTTTCTCAAGTTGTTGATCCAAGAACATTCCTTTAACTGGGCCACTGCTTCAGGAAAAAGCAAAAGTAGTCACCCAAGCACTGGGAGGTGAAGATTTCACTGCCAGCAATGGTTGGCTGGAAAAGTTCAAACTGCGGCATAAGTGATGTGAATCTTGTTGCTGCTGATGACTGGAAATCAAAGCTGCCTACGTTGATTGCAGATTACAGTCTGACAGATATTTTTAATGCCAATGAAACGGCTGTGTTTTACAGACAGCTTCCAACCCGTTCCCTTGTTCAGAAAGGCGATCGGTGCAAGGGTGGCAAACAAGCTAAGGAATGCGTAACTGTCCTTCTCTGCTGTAGTGCCTTGGGCGAAAAACTACAACCTCTAGCCATTGGTCATGCTGAACGTCCTAGAACATTCAAGCAGAATAACGTGAATCCAAAAAACCTTCCAGTGCAATACTGCTTCAACAAAAAAGCGTGGATGACCAGTTCTGTTTTGTTGGTAAAGACAGCCATGAAGCACAAGCAGCGGAAAATTGTCATTTTGGTAGACAATGTTACTAGTCATGGACCCATTGAGCTCACAAATGTTTGGCTGCTTCATCTAGCCCCTAACTTAACATCAGAGGTGCAACCTCTTGATCGAGGGATAATCCAAACAATGAAGCTCCACTACCGCCAGCAGTTGCTCAACATGTTAATTGCAAATGCTGAAGACTGCCAAAAGGTCGTGAAGTTTAGTAAGTCGATCACTATTCTAGACTGCATTCGGTGGGTCGAATCAGCCTGGCAATGCGTTTCCAAGATCACCATTGCCAAATGTTTTCAACAGTGTGGTGTACCAATGGACAACCCCCAACGTTGCTGAAGTGGATATTGTTCCCACTAATGAACAACTATTGAACATGGAGTTGGTCAGTGTTAATGAAATGATGCAATATGAGAGCAGTGTGGAGCTCCATGAGACCCTTGGTAGCGATACTGAGAGCATACTGCTTTCTGTAATCAGTTCAAAAGAAACAGAGGAAGAGAGTGAGGAATCCGAGGAAGAACAAGAGAATTTTCAAAATGTCACTGTTCAAAAAGCATCACTCTATATTAAAGAAATAGTGTGCTTTGCAGCAGGCACCTCTGGAAGCTTACTAGAAAAGGCATTTTATCTTCAGAAAGAAATCGAGCAAGTGCATGCCGCATCCAAGTCCTCAAAACAAAGTGCAATAACAGATTTCTTTAAATCACAATAATATACTGTACATGCATGCTAATGCTCACAATATTTTTACATACATACTGTACATAAATGTATGTTATTTATACTGTATGCTCATGAAACCTACATGATTTCTTCTGATCTGTTCTTTTATTAAATATGTACAAATGTACATTTATAATTTTATGTGACCTCCAGATGTTGACCACCTCCATATGTTGACCGGTTTTGCTTGGAACAGTGACTGGTCAGGTTAGGGAGGTTATACCGTACTTGATGATCTTGGATAAATCTAGACATGTTATCGTCAACTGTGAAAATACTCTGCTGCGATTAGTGAACAAATCAAATCACAATTTCTGTTTTTGACTTTCAAAATATGTCATACTTGCAGTATTGGGGACTCTAGTTCTTTTTGAAAGTAGGCGGAGTTACACATACTGCAGTATAGTATATGTTAAGGGCCCCATACACGTTCAGTTTTATCTTCAGTTCTAACTGTTCAGGAGAATCTGTGGGGAATCTCATCGAATCTGCAGTTAAAATTTTTAAACTGAAGATCTTTTTGATTGATAAAAGATTTAACTGTTCAGTTGAACTGAAATGAATGTGTATGATGTCATCTTTAGATAATAGGGAGATTTCTTGCAGCATCAATGGATGCACGCAAAGACGTTAGCAGACCACGTGACCAACGGATCGTTTTCAAGGAAAAAGCAATTATCTTGTAACGGTCCTAAACGTAATGGCCAGTACAGGAGCGCCCCTAGCGACTCATGGTATAAAATAAGCATACTAAAATATATAACTGACGGAGAGACAAGTCTGAAGTTTAATTAGAAAATGGAGGAAATTATAATTTTTCGATTAATTAATGATTTGCCAGTGGAAGACATTGAACTGGCCATAGCAATGCATTTCATTCAACCAGCATTACCACATCGACATTTTTTTGGCCACCAAATCCCATTTATTATTTTCAAATCTGGGGTTATGTTGGAGCACTTCATTTAACATAACTATATTCATATTTGGAATGAAGTGAACTCTTTTTGCAACTTTTGGGGTGTCCACCATTTCAATCTGTACTCTAACGTAATTAGCGTGCGTCTGACACTAAATTCACGATGCGTGCATAGAAACCTAACGTAACGTTACTGCGCGCAGTAGTTGCACATGCTCAGTCTGTCATCTGCTTAACGTAGCGTGCGTCGGCAAAAAACGCTACTAATAGCTATCTAATAGCTCAGTTGTATAGACAGCAGCTTCATAGCTTTACGGTCAAAGGATTTCCTAATTGAATTCATATAACTTCTAAAAACAGAAGAAGGTTTATAGAAAGTTACATCGAAGGACTACCATAACAGAGGGAAGAGAGATGCAAGCTACGAAATTTTGATTTTGAAAGTGAAGGAGTTAGAGCCAAATGCCACAAGAGAGCACTGACAAAAAAATAATGAATTTGTGATGTGCACTTCGAAAGGAGAATAAACAGGTTAGGAAATCAAAAGTATCCAGTGCTTTTCATCCAGTGGAATGTGCAATCAGGGAATCTTACTTGACCAAATTAATGGAGTGGCGAATTGCGTTGGAGAGACCAGTTCTCATCTGATCACTGAAGTTAAGCAGCGCAACCCTAGCTAGTCCTGACATGGGTGGCCGCTTGGGAAAGCTGGGTAATGCTAATACCCAAAAATCGTCGCATTAGTGTAGTGTCTGTGGAGTCTCTGCATCAGAACTATGCTGTGGATGGGGCTCAAACCTTAAACCACTAATGCAGTTACCAACCTCAATACCCACTGTGTTGCTAATGTGGGATTTACTAAATGCACATTATTTTATTAAAAAAAACAGATTACTATTATGAGGGCCATTTTTTTAATATAACGAATAACAGATTTTCTTAAGTCTTAAGCAACCACTAATATGATTGAAAGTGCTGTATAACACAGTAGTTCAGGAGGCATATTGTATGTGGCAAGAATGGTAATTGAACTGTTTTTTTTTTTTTTTGAAAATTCTATAATTTTGAACTGTGCATGCGTGGCAAAATATTCTATCAGTTTTAACTGGAGATATTTCTCTCAGTTTGAAATGAACAGTTAGAACTGATGATAAAACTGAACGTGTATGGGGGCCTTTACAGGAATTTTCATAAAGGATTATGGAATTTTCCAAAAAAACAGTTCGATTACCATGCTTGCCACATACAATAAGCCTCCTGAACTACTGTGTTATACAGCACTTTCAATCATATTAGCGGTTGTTTAAGAACTGAAGATAAAACTGAACGTGTATGGGGCCCTTAATAATGATATCCTCTAACCCCGCCTACTTTGTGAACCTGTGAGCATCCACATTAAACTTACAAATGATGTAACTCCGCCTACTTTTCAAAAACAATTCTCCAAACTCACCTACTTACAAATAGAACTAGAGTCTCCGACAGTGCCAGTATGCCCAAAATATTTATCACAAGTTTAACATAGTTGTCATTAAAAATATTTATTCTGTTAATTGAATGGAGTTACTCCAGATTGATAGAAATGCCAACTAAAATCAAACCATGGTGGATATAGTAAACATCATCATCCACTACAGTGTGTGCTGCAAGCCTGTGCTACAAGTTAGCTAGGTGGAGCAGCTAAGATGACAATTTCCTGAGCTGCATACCCTAGACAAAATCCTGCAACAACAGGCCATGAACATATCCTCATTAATGCAGTTTTGAAGGCTTATTAATTTTCGGTATAGTAACATAATATATTAAAATTTCTGATTTTTAAGAGCTATGCAATGTGATAGTTAAAAATACCCATATCTATTGAAAGAAAGTAACTTTCCATTATCCTGAAAAAAACTACTACCAAAATTTCTGAGCTATTTTAGGGAATGAATGCCCCCTGCATCAACAATTACTTTTTCCTAACAATTTTGCCTATATCTTATAGTTTTTGGAATAAAGTAATTGGTTACTTTAAAAATTACACCCTGTATGGCTCAGTTGTTTGAAGACATTAATTAATACAGTTAAACCTTGATTTGCGAGTAACTTGATCAACGAGTGTTTCGCTAGACGAGCAATATTTTTTAATAAATTTCAACTTGATTAATGAGCGACGTCTTGCAATACTAGCAGTGCTGTTAAAACGAATTTTTTTTGCTGTGTATTGAATTGTATTTATTTTACACAGTTAAGAATTCGCCGAATTCATTCACTTGAGTAGTTTGTGTTAGACCTTGCCAGCAGTACGCGACTAGGATACGGTGAACATTCATCATCATCATCTAATCCTTCTCCCACCTGAGGCAGTGTCGGGTCTGCGGGTTCTAATCCTCCACCCCCGCCTATCCCCCACCAAGTCCCCCTCAACCCCGCACGCCTCCATGTCCCTCTGTACCACCTGCTCCCATGTGGTCATCCACTACCTCTGGAGCCCCGAATTACCTGCAGTCCCACAATGGACCTAACACCAGAATAGGCAAATGCCAAATCAGAAAAATAAATAGGAAGGCGGAAGCCAAACCTGACAAAAAGATAAAAAGCCAAAACTCAAAACAGACACAGAAAAAGGCAAAAGCCACAACATACATAAATAATGGCAAATCGACACAAACATAAAAAACCAAAAGCCATGATGGAAGAAGATAAAAGACAAAAGATATACATATATTCTGATTCTAATTTACTACACTGCAAGCAGCCTTTTCTTTGGCCAATATGGCAGTGGAGAGACTATTCTCAATCCTACTTATGATAACCTAATACTCCTTAAACCCTAAGCATACACATACACACATACAGGCATGAGGGACAAAAACGACACCAAGGTAAAAGGCAAAACACCAAAAAGAAGTGTCTGGATTAAATTTTGAGAAAGACGCCAGCCTCTCTCACAAAGACAAGCGAAACACGGGGATTCTTTGGAAAGCTCTGGACTAACACCCAATCGGTATCTGAGTTGAGATGTGATCTGATCTCCGACGAGGCCCCATCCATCCCACACACTGCCATGTCCATATGGACAACCTGTTGCCACATCAGCTTCAGTCTCGCTTACCCCAGTGCTACTGACCACCTGCATTCCTGGAATGCACCTAACAAGCTTGTCATCCCCTCTTCCCATGATGCATCCATACCACTTCAGTCTATTTCTCTAATCTATTTCGGTGACGTGCACTACCCCAAGGCTACCTCTAATATATGCATTCCTCATCCTATCACCTCCAATGGCACTTGCACGTAAAACAACCCTCTCTACTATGCAACGGGTATACGAGGCAAAATTTGCAGGTGTAGGAGTTCGCCCCCTGGCGTCGGTAGCATTCCCCAACGAACACTAGACCGACGATAAATAAGTGTAGGGGTGCAGCTTTGGCCGGCAACCTGCTGCAGAAAAAAAACTATGACCACTATACCACCCTGTGTCCATTCAGAGGGACAAATGGGTACCCGACGCTGCTACAGGCGGGAAAAGGGTTAGGAGTTGCTATTTTTTTTCATTCTATCACCTCTGAAGCTGTGCTTAAGGTTATTATAAAGATGGCGTGTATGAGCATAAAGAGTTAGCTTCTCATCCACGAAGAGACCCAAATCCTTCACAAAGGCTACCTAGTTCTTCCTAGGGCTACCTGAAGCAAAGTGATAAGTAAAGTCAGTTCGCCTCTGAATCCAAGCAAATGTTACAGAATAGGACTTATGAAGGTTGGAGATTGCCAACCTTCAACATACGGTATTTATTCCAATAAACGCCCCGCCATTTATTTATTTTGTGGCGTTTTTGGTGCGGCGCTTATTAGAGGGCAGCGTTTATTAGAAGGCGGGGTTTACATAATTTGTGAGCTTTTGGTCGACGATATTGACAGTCATCATCATCATCATACCCTTATCTCACTTTTGGCAGGGTCGGGTCTGCTGGTCCACTGAACGTCCTCTGACTGGGGTCACCCAGCCAGGCGTCTGGAAACCCGCAAGAATATTGGCTAAGGTGTGATAGGAGGGTCTCAATCAAGTTAAAAGGGAAGATCTACAGGGCAGTGGTTAGGACAACTATGCTATATATGAATCAGAGGGTAGGGCAGTGAAGAAGAGCCATGCCAATAGAATGCAAGTAGCCAAGATGCCAATGCTGTGGTAATGTGGAACATGAGTGACGTGTTGAGAGCTGATAGAATTAGGAATGAGTATATTCGAGGTAGCCTTGGGGTGGTGGTCATCGCCGAAAAAATGAGGGTGAATAGGTTGAGGTGGTATGGACACAATGAGAAGAGGAGAGAAGCTGATTAGGTCCATTTAAGGAATGCAGGTGGTCGGAAGCACCCGGGGTAGGGGGAGACCAAAGCAGATGTGGGAGCTGGTTGTCTGTAAAGGTATTGGCAGTGTATGGGGATTCGCAGACCCGAACCGGCCACAGGCGGGATAAGGGTATGATGGTGATGTATGTGAGGGGATGCCGGTCTACCCCCACTGTTTCTTCCAAAAAAATATTTTACCACTAGCGGAAAAACGCTGTAGCGATTATTAGAGGGCAGCGTTTATTACATTTTTGGCCCTAATTGTGTGGCGCTTAATAGAGGGCGGCTGTTATTGGAATAAATACTGTTTGGGCACTTGTTTGTGGTGGGGGGATTTATGTTGTCGGGTTCTATCGCCCTCCTGGTGTTGATCCTCAACCACTAATCAGACTATCACAATCGCTGGAGCTTCTGCATCAAAGAAAAAAGGTCCCAATGATAATTCTTGGTGGGGACTTCAATTTACCAGGGTTGGATTGGGATAGTATGCAGCCCAATATAAATTCAAGTTTATCAGGGGCTCTAAATCTCTTTTTTGATCAAATGTACTGTAATGGATTGGAACAGATAGTGACCATGCCTACACATGAGAAAGGGGGAATTTTAGATTTAGTGTTCACAAATGTGCCCACATCTATAAATAATGTAGAGTGTATTGAAGGAATTAGTGATCATGCAGTGGTTAAGGTGGAGATATTGAAAAGGTTACCTAGACGGGTGGCAGGAAGGAGGGTGGCATACCAATATAATAAGGCTAATTGGGAGTATTTCAAGACTTATCTGGAATGTGAATAAATTGACTTTTACACCATTGCTAATACCAGTGGCATTGAGGAATCTTGGAATAGATTCCTAGCCCTATTAGAAGAGGGTACACAACTAGCTGTACCCATGAAGATTATGAGGAAAAACTCTGTTCCAGAATGGTATACTAAAGAGGTGAAGGTAGCTTTGCGAAACCAGCAAAAGGCTAAGAATGCACTTAGGAGAGGGAGGGACGTCAATAGTGAGGCGGTCTATAAGGGGGCCCGAAAAATGGTTAAAGGTTACATGAAGGAAGCTTACAAGAACTTTCATGAGAACATTTTGGGAGACAGGCTTAGGAAAAATCCAAAGGCATTCTGGGGATATATAAAGAGGTGTAGGAAGGAGGGAGATAGGGATACAGTGGTTAAGGATGGGTCAGGAAATTTATTCAAGGATAGTCTCAAGATTGCCAACGTTTTTAATAATACATTCGCAAAATGCTTTGCAACAAGTAGAAACAACTCCCAGCCAGAATTTGTTAGGGATTTGCCAGGAGGAATGGATGAAGTTATTATCACTAGGGCAGGAATTGAGCAACTACTGAGTAAATTACCAGTATATAAGGCCATGGGCCCTGATGGTGTTTCACCATTTATTCTGCAATGGCTTTCTGGGATTATTAGCTGCTACTAGGTAGAAATTTTTAAAAAGTCATTAGCCACAAGCATTGTTCCAGCATCAAGGAAACTGGCAAATGTGGTGCCCATTTTCAAGTCTGGGGACATGACAGACCCTAAGTGCTATAGACCAGTTTCCTTAACAAGTGCTGTATCCAAGATATTTGAGCACATCTTATTCTCATCTATAATGGGATATCTGGAAAGGAAAAGCATCCTTAGAAATAACCAACACGGGTTTAGGAAAGGCAGGTCATGTGACTCCCAAATGGCTTGCTTGATGAATCATGTTCAAAAGGCTTTAGATAGCAGAAAACAGGTTGATATTGTATTCTTGGACTTTGAAAAGGCTTTTGTCATGGTGCCCCATGATAAGCTGGTCTCTAAAATGTCCTACTTAGGGATACATAGAAATGTTGTTCAATGGGTAAGGTCCTATCTGCTTGATAGAAAACAGAGAGTCATTTTCAAGGGTTTTGCATCTCAGTGGAAACCAGTCACGTCAGGGGTCCCTCAAGGAAGTGTATTGGGTCCTTTGTTGTACATTCTCTATGTGAACGACATGGGGCTTAATATTGATTCCTTCCTTGAACTATTTGCAGATGACACATGTGCTGCTCAGGTACTAGATGATGGGTTATCATCCTGTGTGCAATTACAACAGGATCTAGACAGGATTTACAATTGGTGTGTAAAATAAGAATTGCCATTAAACCTGAGGAAGTGTAGGATCCTAACAATATCTAGATGTAGAAAGCAACATGATTTCGATTATCACATAGGTGGAGTTAGGGTTGATAGGGTTGTAACCCATAAACATCTGGGTATTGTCTTAAATAGTGAGGGTAATTGGAAGGATCACATTGGAAAACTGATTGGGAGGGCTGGTCAATTCCTTCGTCTGATTAATAGGGTCCTTAGAGATAGCACAAAAGAGGTAAAGGAAACAGCCTATATTTCTATGGTATGCCCGATTTTGGAGTATGGCAGTCCAATTTGGTTCCCCTTCAGGCAGGACTTATCTTGGGAGGTTGAAAGGATCCAAAGGAGGGCAGCAAGAATAGTACTTAATAGGTTTTCTCACACAGAGAGTGTATCTGCCATGATTAAGGAACTAGGGTGGGATACATTAAGGCAGAGGCGTATATCTCACAGCATTAGCCTTTTTATAAGACTGCTGCTGCTAGGAGGTAATGGACCGTTGGCTGGAAGGGTGTCCCCAGCTGAGTATAAAGGCAGAAAGGATCATCAATATAAATTGAAAGAGGTTAGGGCACAGACAGACTCATACTACTGGTCATTTTTGCCAAGAGTCATTCGACAATGGAATAGCCTTGGTGAGGATAAAGTGGAGGGCTTTATCCAAGGAAATCCAACAATAGCTGGTATTGTATTAGGGGAGGCTCCTGAATTATAGCTTAGGGTTTTAGGAGTATTATGTTATCATAAGTAGGATTGAGAGTTAGTCTCTCCACTGCCATATTGGCCAATAAGGCTGCTTGCAGTGCATAATATTAGAATTAGAATTAGAAATACGGTAACTAAGGCTGGACTGTAATTCCCATGCATCACAAGGTTTCCTAACCTGTTTAGATACTTTCAGGTCATCTGCAAAGGCCAAAGGGTCAACACTCTTAGGAATAGAAGTCAGGAGGTCATTAAGAAACAAAGGAAAGGGCTCAATGAACTGCTCTGTAGAAAACCAATGGACGCATACTGAATGCAAACTAACACCAGAACCATACTACATCAGAGCAACCAACACCATAGCATCAACCAACACCATACTACATCAGAATGCATACTAACAAAATTACCCCACTTCACTATATTTTGCTGTTCTATGAGGAGAGATTAATGGGCTATTAAGGAGATAATTAAGGGGCTATGCCATACTGGGCCAACTTGTGCTGTAATAAAGGCGGTTTTGCTTCCGACATTTTGCCTGGGACATCTTGCCTCCAACATTTGGCCCACTGGAGCTTTCACCCAAACACATTTCGCCCCTCAGATGTTTCACCCTTTAGAGGGTGAATGGCCGTTTTCTTTTGCTATACAGTTTTTATTTAGAAAATCAACATTGTTCATTGGGACCATTTTCTAAGTCATCATCATCATTATCCTCACGACCTTATCCCACCTTTGGCAGGGTGGAAAAAGCCATGGAGGAAGAGGGGCAGATTAACACTGAGCCCCCACCGGTGCAACGTCTTCAGTATACTATGCCAGCATGTGGTATCATATGCCTTCTCCATATCAAAGAAGACAGCCACCAAGTCCTGTTTGTGGAGAAAGGCCTCACATACTACAGTCTCCAGTACGATCAAATGATCCACCGAAGCCACATTGGGCATTGGTTAGAAGGTGGAGACATTCCAGATACCACACCAGGCGCCAATTAACCATGCGTTCCAAAGTTTTTGCAAAGACAGCTCGTCAATGAAATGGGTCTACAATTTGTTGTAAGGCTACTATCCTTCCCAGGTTTTTGGAGTTGGATTATAGTAGCCTCCCGCCAGCCTGCAGCGACTTCAACCTGCCGCCAAATGTAGTTAAAAACCTCAAGCAGGTAACTAATGGGTCTATGACAATTGGGTGAACGACAGTTCGGCGAATGCAAATTGCGTGAATACGAAAATTCGGGGGAGCGGCGAGTTGCGTTGGACACACCAGTTCTCGTCTGATCACTGAAGTTAAGCAACGCAAGCCCAGTTAGTACTGACATGGGTGGTCGTTTGGGAAGGCTGGGTACTGCTAATACCCAATAATCGTCGCATTAGTGTAGTGTCTGTGCAGTATATGCATTAGAACTATGCAGTGGACGGGTCTCTAATGACCTTGTAGTTGACAGGACCTTAAACACCAACAAACAACAACAACAACGAAAATTCGGTGAATACCACAATTCGGTGAATGCAACAATTGGGTGAAAAACATGTATTTTAATTTGCATTTTGCCCCACGGATTAACCCTACTACATCACAAAGCACAGCTGTCATGCAGAGCTGCACTACTGCAAGTAGATTGACAACACACAAACAATCCAGGACATGCCCAGGTGTAGCCGGATATTACATTAACCCATGTAGTAACCCGAATAGTATCCCACTATATGTACAGCTGTTGTCAACTAAATAAGAACGACTGAGTGTTTCTTTTGTTATTACTGTATTTATGTGTTTCTTTTGCACAATGGTCAAATATTTTTAATTTCCATGAAGCTTAGATAATTTTTTCACAAAAAAAGTTACAATTACACAATTTAACTAAAAACTATTATAGTTTTATGAAGATAAATGAAAAGATATGGAAATTCACTGTGACAGCTAAATAAGAACACTTCAAAAAAACATAATAAAATATTAAATAAATGACATTCAATTTATTGGTATCCCTAATACTTGGTAGGGAATCCTTTTTTGCTTGATCACAGCTGCACACCGTTACTGCATGGATTTTATTAGGCTTCTACATCTCTCCTCTGGGATGGACTGCCATGCGTCTTTGACTTTATTGAATAATTCATTCAAATTTGTTATGTGTTGTGTACTGATTGCCTTTTTAACATCACCCCACAAATGTTCAATGGGATTAAGATCAGCACTTGATGATGCCCAGTCAACAACTGCAATAGAATTGTCAGCAAAAAATTTTTTTGTGATTTTTGCTGTGTGTTTCAGGTCACTATCTTGTTGGAATTGCCAAATAACTGGCAAATTCACTTCAGCATATGGCAACATTATGTTTTTCAATATTTCAACATATTCAAAGGCCGTTATCTTGCCCTCAATTCGATGTATTGGCCCAACTCAATTCCAAGAAAAACAACCCCAAGCATTTATTGAACCACCACCATGCTTGAGAATTGCAGTTGTGTATTTTGGATTAAATGAAGCATTTGTTGGTCAGCGTATGTACTTTAGTCCATCAGGACCCATTCGATTTAGTGTAGTTTCATCACTCCAAAGTATACACTTCCATTTATTTTCATTCCACAGCACACGTTCTTTTGCAAATTCAACTCATTGTTTTCTTTGTTTTGATGTCACAAATGACTTTTGCAATGCTAGTCTTCTAAATAATCCACTCTCATTTAAATGACAAGCAACAGTTCATTTGGATATTGGCACATCGAGTTGATCACAAATTTCATGATGAATGTCAACTGCAGTTTTTTTTGGATCTGCTCATGATATTCGTGAAATTTTTTGATCAATAGCAGTTGTCGTTTTACGGCGTCTTTTTTTCTTGGAATGCTTTCGGTGGTTTCATATTCATTAAAATGTTGAATAGCATTAAACACCACTGTTTTTGAACATTTTAATTGGCTTGCAATTTCTTGATATGATTTTCCAGCCTTTTTAAGTTCAATTATTGCCATTCGTGTTGCTGATGTGCAGTGCTTTGCTCTTCCCATTATTGGTGTTTTCTGTGAGGCAAATTGATAGCCATAAAATATTACAACTCAAAGTAGACATTCACTTATAATTAAACTTACCAAATTACACAAGTGTATCTAAAGGTCTCTTGCAAATAATTACAGAAAAATATTTTGTTCTTATTTAATTGTCCTTCAAATACTTGTACTTTTTTGTATGTTTGAACAATTTAATGCATGCTCTACAAGTAAAGTGCACAGATCCATTCACATTTAACAAATACAATATCACCACTTATGGAGCACAACGATTTTACCATAATCTATCTAAAAGACATAGAATGAGACATAGAGACATTAATCAGAGCGAGGAGATGCAATGGTGCAAAGAACGATGGCATTTGACAATGGGTCAATGGCGAATGGTTGAATGGAGTGATTAGTCCTGCTACACCATCTTGCAATCGGATGGACTGGTTTGGGTATGGTGAACGTTACCTGCCAAGATGAGTTGTGCCCACAGTCAAGTTCTGCGGAGGGTCAGTGATGGTGTTGAAGTGCATCTCATGGTATGGGTTGGGTGTTATCGTTTCTATGGACAGACATCTAAACGCAGAGCGTTACCTGGACATTCTGGCCCTTTTCTGTTTCGGCACGATGACGCACCTTGCCATAAAGCACGGGCTGCAGGCACATGGTTTGATAAAATGGAGGTTCGAGAACTTGACTGACCTACACAGAGTCCCGATCTGAACCTCATCAAACATCTGTGAGACATGTTGGAACGTTATTTGCACACTTGTGTAGAACGCCTGACATCTGCGACGAACTGTAAATCATGATAAACCTACTTGTAGTAGCGAATCTCTGCATGACAGCTGTGCTTTGCAGTGCAGTAGGATTACATGTAGGGAAAAAGCAAATTAAAAATACAGTACTGTACATGTTTTTCACCCAATTGATGCATTCAACCAATTGCCGTATACACCCAATTGTCGTTCACCCAACTGTCGTACTCACCAAATTGTCGTACACACCCAATTATCGTTCACTCAATTGTCATTCACCGAATCGTCGGGATCCTGCAACTAACGCCCTTCTCTGGTAGATATTGAAGCATTTGATAGTGGATGCTATCTGGACCAGGGGCAGTGCTAGAGCTGCCCACAGCTCCCAAGGGATAAATGGGTTGTTATACCCCTCAGAGGCACCACCACTGAAGTTCATTGGATGACTTCTGCAGCCAACTTCTTTTGAAGAAAGGTTGTCACGTAGTGCTGGGAACTGGAGATGGCTGCAAACGTCCCTGCCAGTTCCTCAGCCACCTCATATGGCAGAAACAGATGTCTCCCTTGCACAAGGACACCAGAGCCACATGATGTAAATACTTCCCTTGGATCTTCCTCAGCTTTTTCAAAAGTTCTTGGAGGGCGTGTGACGGGTAAGTGAAGAGACGTACTGACTCCATGAGGAGCGTTTCGCCTACTTGATTACCCTATGTACACATATGCCCGGGCTCGGATAGTCGACACGATTGGCGTTGGTAGAATGAGACTGGAAGATGCGAAAGGCTCGCCTGCGTGCACGAATCGCACTGACATTCCTTCATCCACCATGGCACCTGTGCTCGTGGTGGTTTGCAAGAGCTCTGGGGGATGGATGGGGGAGATGATGTAGCGTGTCCATCTTGGTGCAGACAGATGACAAAGCAGCTGCCTTTGCAGCACCTGCATAGGACACTCCATGAATGAAGGTCCCTGGCAAGGTTAGCGGCCGCCACACATCCTGAAAGCTGATACCCTTCTGGAGACGCTACACCTGGACGCACGTTCCTGAAGCCAACTGGGGCAATCCCAAGAAGAGGCGGGGTGGCTGCACTTACAGTTTATGCAAAAAAAGGGCAGTCTTACAAGAATCAGTGGAGTGGTCTCCCTGCTCACAAGTTCCACACATGGCCTTAGCAGGACAAGAATTCTGGCAAGCGGAGGTAGCCAGCCATTACTCTGGCAGTACTCTGGCACCTTGGGCCTACCAAAGGTCAGCACCAAGGTGTCAGAAGGGCAGGATTGTCCATCCCCTCGAACCAGTGGAATAGCGTGGGGGGCAAAGGGGCGGCCACCCCTGGCGCAAATTTTAGGGGGCACAAAATTTCAAGGGTTACAAATATTTTCAAACAAAAAAACTAAGAAATATAAAATTAGCACGCCATATCTTTCACATTTTGTGATTTCCTATTCCTATTCCCAGTCTCATTGTGATAAGTGGACAATACTTGTTGCATCCACAAATCACACGTGGGTGACAAAAGTATCGTTTAAAGCACAGAGTTACCTATAGTCTTCTAACCAGCTTGGACAGGGCCGTGTGATGGGTGTGCAAACTGAATGACAGCACAGAGCCCTGTGCATTCAGATTAATGAACCAATTTATAGAAGGACCTCACTTCACGTCGAGTCTGCAGGTTCTACCCCTCCACTCCCGTGTCTCTTACCAGGTCCCTGTCCACCCCACATACTGACATGTCCTTACAGACCACTTGTTCCCACGTCTGCTTTGGCCTCCTCCTGCCCCGGGTGCTACCGACTACCTGCATTCCTGGCAAGGACCTAACGAGCTCCTCCTCTCGTCTTCTCATGACACCCATACCACCTCAGCCTATTCTCCTTCACTTTTTCTGCAATGTCCACCACCCCCTGGCTACCTCTAATATACCGTAAAATCTCACATAGTGCCCATGGATTATACGCGAAACGTAGGGTCATTTAGAGCAAACTATTTTCGAGGGCGGACTATATATGAGTGCAGCCTATAAATGAAACCAAGGGTTCTCAATGAAAACTGCCCCTAAATTTTTGAACATTGTATTACACTGAACAACACGATTTTACACAGTACGTTCTTATTTATATGGTAATGAAATATAAAATCTCTGACATGTCATGTTTATATTCATTTGATCCCATTGCCCCTACAAGTTGCTCCACTGGCTACAGTGGGAATTTTAACGTGCGGGCTATACATGAGTGCAGACTATATTTGAAACATACCATCACAAATGTGGACTATAGATGGGTGTGGACTATATTTGAGATGCAGACTTATGGTAGATTTTATGGTAGGCATTCCTAATTCTATCAGCTATCAACACACCACTCATGTACCACTGCATTTGCATCTCAGCCACTTGCATTCTCTTGACTTAGTTCTTCCTGACTGCCCAACACTCCAATCCATACAGCATAGCTGTCCTAACCACTACCCTGTAGAACTTCCCTTTCAGCTTGATTGGGACCCTTCTATCACACACGACTCCACTTGCCTGTCTCCAATTCAGCCACCCCCATTGACTCTATGGGTCACATCCAAGTTATCTCCCCAATGCAATGGAAAGTTGATCCTAAGTACTTTCTTTACCTGTTGCAGCTTTTTCACCATTTTGCCCCTCGAACTTTCATTACTATTATTTCCTGTCCTTCCCAATTGAAAGCTAAATGCTCTGTTCTCTGCTGTCACTAACTTTTCCAACATCGCCAGCAAATGCCAAGCACTGAGGGGACCAAATCCCATACCCTCCCCCTCCCCCAAAGCATTCGTGCACCTTGGTGCACCCCAACTTTCACTGGAAAGCCCTTGGTATTCCCCCAAGGTGTCCTTACCCTGGCTGTGGAACCATCATACATATACTGAACTATTTGAATAAACACTTCTTCTACTACTTTTTTTTGTAATACCTTCCAAACTTCCTGTCTTTGGACACTGTCATAGGCCTTCTGTAGGTTGATAAAGATGGCATGGAGGTCTTTCTTTGCCGCCCTATACTTTTCTACCATCTCCCTCAGAATGATGATTCGCTCCATAGTAAACCTACCTGGCATAAAGCCGATCTGATTTCCATGGACACAAGTTCTATCCCAGAGGTGGCATTCCACTACACAGGTCGGCGATGAAAAAATTGTCTTCAAAACAATTATTGTTTTTCACAGTTTTAAGCATGCTGACACGTTTAATAAAAAACAGTTTAATAAAAAAATCAATTTTTAGAAATTATTCATGTCAACATGTATTCATGAACTTATTAATGTTAGATGGTCTATATATGGTAAATTCAAGCCAAGAAATAGTATGCTATTATTTATGGTGGACTATTGTCTAAATGTCCGTTGGACAGGATAGTTTGGCCCTTGAAATAGGTGGCTGAAGGATGATAGGGTTGTTGGCTATTCATAAAAGAAAGGGGCAGTGATGGATCCAGCAACAGATCAAGGGAGAACACTTCATAAAAGTGCACCCCAAATACAGTATTTTTAAATATTCAGAATCCCTTACTACAAATCTAGCTAGCAAGTACACTAGGTCATTGCTGCCCCTTACACAATGTCCTATCTTCAGTGGTTTAGCCAACTACAGATTTGATTGCAACTGTTAGAATTGCAGTATAGAAATGTGGGTAGCAATGTAAAAATGCCTCATCAGTTGCACCCCATTGAGGCGCTGAGGGGTAGCAATTGCTGCATCGCTCTCCACTTTGGATCTGCCCCTGGAAAGAAGCATTTGTCACTGTCTAGGCAGCTGGTGTTGGGCAGATCACATGAAACACTATTGCACTGGTTGGTGGAGGTTGTACATAAGGAAATGGTGGTGTGTGGGGTGGATGGGGACCTGGTGGGAGATAATTGGGAGTGGAGAGATGCAACTCAGACATGACTCAGCCACAGGCAGGGAAAGGGTATGATGATGAATGGATGCATGTAGTATGGTCATGTAATGTGAAGAGGAAAGAAGAAGCATGGGGAAAAAACCAAAACAAACTTGGAATTAGTTTGGAGGTAGGTTGTAGTGGTAAGGGTGGATCAGGGGAAGTGCTTCAAATAAGTGCACTCCAAATATTTTAAAATATTCAGAATCCATTGTTACAACTGTAGCTAGCAATTCAACAGGTGCTCTACTGCCCATCAGGCAGTGCCCTCTCTTCAGTGGTTCAGCCAACTGTGGACTACAATAGATGAAATATGTGCCCCATTGAGGCACTGAGGGGGGTAGAAATTGCTGCATTGCTCCCTCTCCTGGATCCACCACTTTCTGGAATCCACTGACCCACCAGTGCCACAGTTCGGATAAGGATATGATGATAAAGCATAAGAGATTACTGTTGTGTGGGACAGCAAATGCATGAAACAGGCGTCTTCAAATGTTCTACACAATGGATTTTTGGGTTGATATCGAATCGAAAGGCTGGCTGCCTATGGTTGAAAGATTATAATAAAACAATAGATAAACGCCATTCATGGGCCGTCATGCACCAAGTAATATGATAGCTTCAGAAATACCTGCATGTCAAAACATGTGTGTGTGACTCAATTCCATTTCATTCAATATGGGTACCCTTGTTATTGAACAATGTGGAACTTCTGGGCATTGACGTAAGGGTTAAAAAGTGATCTTAAGTAACTCCACAAGAGGAAAATTAAATCATTATGTATTCAATCATTACTAGACCTTTAACATAAATGTAAAGTATGTATTTGTGGAGTGATAAAATTAAAATCGAAACATCAAAATACAGCAATTTCCTTTCTTTCTTCCACACTATGAAAATGGTTTGAGAGAAAACCTTACGTGATAGAAAAAAAATGAATTGCGTTTTTGGAATCAGCACACCTAATAATATAAAAATCAGTTATCAAAAGTAAAACAATTTTTAAAAAGTATTTTTTTGCAGGCCTGTGTTATTCTCTCCCAGAGCTTCATGGAGTGGCTCATTAGCTTTATACTCCTATAGTTACCACAATCTTGGAAATCCCCTTTGCCCTTGAAGAGTGATACTATCCAAGTCTCATGTCATGCAGATGGCATTCTATCTCCAACAGCTAACCTATGTAAAAGTTTCCCAAACCACTGGTGTCTGTCCTTCCTAGGCTATGCCTCACTTTGATGGGGATTTTATCAGGGCCAACAGCTTTTCAGCCTTTCATCTTCCTAAGTGCCCTGGCTACTTCTCAATGGCAGGTTAGGGGGTAAAGTCCTCCTCTCCCCATTCAGTATTGAAGAGGTTTTGGAAGTACTCCTCCCACCTTCTCTTTACCTCTGACAGGGAAACCAGGACCCTACCTTCACTATCGTTCACTATTATGGCTCAAGGTACAGTATTTTGTGTACTTGCCCTATCTCTAGCCTTGGCAAGCTTGAAGACTTCTCTCTTCCTTCCTGTGTCTCTAAGTGCTCATAGAGGGCCTCACAATTCTGGTGCTTGGCCAAGGCAATGATCCTACTTGTGGTGGGCTTGAAATGCCTATATTGTATCTTAGACTCCTGGTCCCCTACTCCCACCACCTGTGGAAAGCAGCCTTCTTTTGCTTGATGGCTGCTTCTACCCCCCCCCCCCCCCTCATTCGACGTCCTAACCAGCCATTTCCAAAAATTAAATTTTTATCAATAAATAAGATCATTATTAAGTTAAAAAAATGGTGTTGCTACCTAGATAGTTTAAGTTTAAGAAATTTGGCTCTCAAAAGAAATCCCAATCACGTATTGTTTACATTTGGCTCTTTTGACTGATGAGTTTGCTTACCACTAGTCTAGAACAGTGGTTCTCAACCGTTTTGAAGTCAGGAAACACTAAACTGTGACATTTTACTACATGGAACACTTACAATTCAACAAACTTTAACCCATTAACCCATAGGAAAACCAGCAAGTAGAATAATAAATTTGCATGATAATTTAATTACAATATGATAATATAACAGGAAAGTGAAAGAAAAAAAATTATTCAACTTTCATGTAGATTCTACGGCGGTGTACTCAGATGAGTACAAAGGGCACATACGTAAGCAAATTTTTGAAACACATTCTTTCAATGCAAAGTCTCTTTTCCCATTTTGCACTTTCCCAACTTATTGTGGGAACCCTGTGGGTTCCAGACGCCTGGCTGGGGTGTCATTAGTCAGTGCATGTTCAGTGGACTCACAGACCCAACCCTGCCAGAGGGGCATGTTGATGATGATGCACAGTGCTATCTTATTATTGAAAGACAAATAATTCACTGCAGCTGTTCTAGATTTCTTTGGTTATGACAATTATTTTCTTGTGGCCAAATGCCAATTGTTGATGATGATGGGCATTTTTTAAGATGTTGATGGTAGGCTTTGTGTTAGATAATTTCAAGCAATGATCCTTGAAAATCCCAGCTATCCCACCACCAAATTTTGATATTCCATTTGTGAATATGTTGGTTCCACATGTGTGTGCATTAGATTGGTCATTTTTAATGTGCAATAGGTCAGACACCATCCAATATTATAATTTTGGTTAATGTGGTGTTGGAACAAGTGGGATAGGCTGGCATCCCCCCACAGACAACCCAGCCAATATTCCTGCAGGTTGAAGACGCTTGGCTGGGAGTGCCCCCAAATCAAAGCTCGTTCAGGCATACTGCAGACCACAGCTGGGATAAAGGTGTGATGGTGATTATGATGATTTGTGAATATGATGGTTGACATTTTTTTTTCATTTAGGAACTTGGCATCCACGTGGTGACTTTTAGCCATAGCAAGTGTTCTTCATTACTGGTGTTTCAATCATTACCATTATCATCATCATGGTTTAAGACTAGCAGAGTTCCCAGAATGTCCTGTGGCTAAGCAAATTATTCAAAATCGTCATTAAATCACTCCTCTCCTAAACCACCTGGTTCGGGGGGGGGGACCATAACCACGATGCCACACCCTCCCCTCCAAAATTGATGCAAATAGGTTCTTCAAGCCCTTCATAAGTACCTTTTCTTGAAAAAGTGACATTTTGTGCTGCTGACAATTTCCTGCTGACCTTCCTGTTAAACATCGTTTTACCAGGGAGGTTTTTATCTATGGATGTGCCCATTGTACTCAACTGAGTACACCGTCAATTTTGCTTGAATTAATTAACTTCCAGTATGTAAATTATCCATGCAGTGCATAGTATTCTATATAGTATATGAATTATGCCTACAATAACATTTTAGAATATATTTACCTAGAAGTGCAAAATAATTCAAACCAAAATCTTTGTATTGTAGAAACTTTCATCACAAAAACTACAATTAAACTGACTTTTTTCAGCAATATTTTTCTTTAAAGATATTTTTAAATTACAGTTTATCATGTTCACAATCAATTCAGAAAAAGACATAATGGTATATCACACATTAGACGCTGGAGAAATTCTCAAAGTTGTGTACTCAACTGAGTACAGTGGGCGTTAATGGGTTAAACAGGTTGAACACTTTCTACACTTGCTTCTGTTCTTACTACATCATCATACCCTTATCCCGCCTGTGACAAGGTCGGGTCTGTGGGTTCTAGCCCTCCACTCCCGTCTATCTCTCACCCAGGTCCCAGTCCGCCCCAAACACTGTCCATATCCTTAAGGACAACTTGTTCCCACGTCTGCTTTGGACTCCTCCTGCCCATGGTGCAACCAACCACCTGCATTCCTGGTATTAACCTGACGAGCTCCTCTTCCCCTCTTCATATGACGTCTCCATACCATACAATACCATCTCTTTTTTCCAGAACACTTGAAGCGGTTTCATGGAACATGCTTTGAGAACCACTGGTCTGTCCATAAGTTAGGGGGCGCCAATTTTTGCCTTGCCCTGGGCACTAGAAACCCACGCTGCACCACTGCCTTGAACCAAGGTGTGGCAGACGGCCACCACACCCTGATCCCTGGGCTCTTCCACTATTTGCACCTCTGACTCCCCACGTCAGTTGGGGCACCGCACCACACCACTACTAGTGTAAGGTGTGCGTGGGGGTTCGACCACATGGCGGAATTCATCTAACTTACACATTTTCAGTAGAAGCCTCAATCGTTACCGAAGTCACGTCACTGGCAATGACCTTGATGGCTTTGCAATAAGGAAGGGTGACGTCTTCCCCAAGGCTGCAGCATCCTCCCCAGATATAGAAAAAACTGAGGAGGATAGGAAGAAGGTATGGAAGTGCTTTTTACTGCACCTTTGACACGCTTTGCATCAGCAGTAGAGCCCTGCACCTGAAGACTAACAGGGCGTTGCCTCTTTTTAGGGGCAGGTGCTGATGCTGTAGACGCGACGGATGCATTCCCTGACCCAGTTGGCTCTTGGTTGGTTCAGTACTTGTCTCCGTTAGTTCAGTGGCAGCTGACCCACTCAGTTGGGTGGGATCAGGCTTGCCATCTTCCAGCTCAACACAAGATACAAACAAAGAAGAAGAACAAGACAAAGGGGCGGGGTTATTTGATTAGGCCCACAGCCTCTGATTCGTTGCCATACCTTATAGTATTTAAAATTCACTGCTCGCAAGTCTCGCCCAGCACCAAGCCCAACATGGGGACGCCCATTCAGTGCGCCAGGATTCCTCAGCCAGGATACTGCAAGGGTGGCATAATTCATTAACATCAGGGTTGACTGCTGGTCCACTCACAGCAACCCTAGGGGGCATAAACTATGCACCCCTGGTCAGTTGACCAAGACTGGCCAAAGTGATGCGTTGGGGCTGTAGTTTGCAACCTTAGTCCTTGATGTCTGTCGGCCACCTCACCTGTGTGGCGTGGCTCAGAGACATCACAGGACATGTGCCTCCTCAATCACCAGGATACACTTTTCCAGGGGTACGGCTCTCCACGCATGGCTAACACGCGGGTAGGCGATTATTTATGGCCACCTCAGTGAGGAGCCTGCATCAACCAAGAACAAGTCAAAGTGTAATGGAGGTGACGTCCAGTAAAGGACACAAGTCATGGGCAATGACGATGGTGGTTTTGGTCAGTCAGCGGCATAAGAAGGTAACCCCTTTTAGTCGCCTCTTATGACATGCAGATATTCAGTGTGCCTATTCAACCCCATGCACACACAGGTAGAACAAAACACCAAAGAAGACGACAAAGGGGTGGGGTTATTTGATGTGGCCCCCACCCTCTAATTTACAGCCATACTTTGGGGAATTTACAATTCCCTGGAAGTGCTGCCAAGTTGCATTGGACACACCAGTTGCCGTGAGATCACTGACGTTCAGCAACACAAGCCCACATCAATACCAACATGGATGGTTGGTAAAGAACGTTGGGTGCTGCAAATCATCCCTCTCCTTCTTCCTTTCACCTACCTCCTCATCTCCCACGGGCAGCCTCCTAAAGGTTCGTCCTGTTATGGCTGCCTGGCTTACTCCCCAACCCTTGAAACTAATCCATGCATGCAGTCCTCACCCACCAGAGCCCAACAAGGGGATGCCCATTTGGGTTCCAAGGTTGATAGAGCAGGTAACTGCAGGGGTGACATAATTCCCAAGTTCTCGACCGATGGAATCGGTGTTGACTGCCAGTCAACTTACAGTATCCCCAGGGGCATAGACCTATGCATCCCTGGTTGGTTGACCAAGACATGGTATCCACTTTGGCCACCAATTTTCCCTTGTAGCTGTGGCCAAAGTGCCATGTTGGCAACTGTAGGTTGCAACCCTAGCCCTTGACGGTTGTGAGCTACCTCAGCAGTGTGGGGTGGCTGAGACCTCACAGGGCAGACGTTCTCCCTGTCACCAGGGTCCACTTTTCCCAAGGGTTTGGGTCGCCATGCATGGCAAACACATGGGTAGGCGATTTCCTGGGTCACCACAGTGAGGAGGCTACAGCAACTGAGAACCTGTCAAACCATGACTGCAGTTTCATGCAGTGAAAGACATTTTGTCCAGTCGAGACTCGATAAAGTCACAGGAGCAATTTTAATTCTCTCCTTCAGTCAGCACATTGAAGGGCTGGCTAAATCACCACACCCAAAGGCGCTGTGAGGATTCCCCTATATGCCACCTGGGAATGTACCAATGGCATTTTCCTCTGCCCATGGGAGACAGAGCGATGGGTTTGATGAGCACATATGGTATAAGGTGGTACACCAGAAGTGTCCTTTTTGGAGAGGGTAACACCATGGCGTCATGCAGTGGGTGATGGCAACCCTAGTAATGCCTTGGTCAGGGGTAAGACATACACTGGAGATCACAAAACCATATTTCAGACAGTTACACACCATTTAATCAATAAGGGTTCTATTCATTTAATAGTTCATGGACATCAATGACATCACCTACCTTTAGTAAATGAACATGGCTGCGAACTTTTAGCAATTCAGTTATTGACTCTATAAAGCCTTGATAATGAAAGTTACACATTCGCTCAATGTCCTTATCATGGCTTTTTATACGCCAATCCAATCTTTCCATGAACTTTTGATGGTTATCCCCATCATATATAGCCCTAGAAAAAAGTCACAAAAAGGTTAATACCAAGGATAAATACAGGATGTAATTTTAAATACAAAAGAGGTCGAGGATAAGATCTGGAAGATGATTGGCATCATTCCTTTGTCAACATTCATACCACCTGGTGTCAACGTTTGGAACTCCTTTATCATTTGAGATTCTTTCCATTTCCTTCAAGTCACCTTCCTCATGACAAACTTCAAGACTGAAAAAGATAGGAAATGGAAAGAATCTCAAATGATAAAGGAGTTCCAAACGTTGACACCAGGTGGCATGAATGTTGACAAAGGAATGATGCCAATCATCTTCCAGCTACCATAAAATGTATAAAGGAAAAAATTCTAAAATTAATTATAGCAAAATAAAAAATGCATAATAATCAATTATTTTACTAAAACAATTAAGCTGTATTAAACTGACGATTCTCCTGAAAAGATTTTTTATTCCAAGCAGAGAATGTGCACTGTTACCACAGAAGATAGGATGATTAAGATTCCTTAAAGAAGACACACCAACACCAAAAACATTAACCTTGATGAAGCAAGAACCTACTTGTGAAACGTTGGAACCTCTCCAACAAAAAGATAAGTATTGTTTTTTGATTCATTTGAACATTTTTCAGAAGCCTTTTGCTAAGAAGCCACAAAGGAGTGGACTGCAGCCTAGAAGACATCGAAAGCTAAGTTTTAAACTCGTTTTTCTTGTCTCTCTCTGTAGTTATTATCTCTGTAATTTTAAAGTAACCAATGCCCTTTTTTAAAAAAAAAAAAGTCTATGAGATATGGTATAAAATGCTTAGGAAAAAGTTATAGTTGATGAAGGTGGACATTCACTTCCTATAACAGTTCTGAAACTTTGGCAGTAGTTTTTTCAGGACAATGCAAAGTTACAATTTTTTCAATAGACAGGAGTAGTTTTAACTATTGCATCACACAGCTCTAAAAAATTGTAAAATTTTGATATCATGTTCCTACACCTAATGGACCTCCCTGACAAGAACCCAAACTGATTTCCCCAAACACTGGTTCTATCCCTGAGGTGACATTCCATTACTCTCTCCCAGAGTTTTATGAGCCACTCCATGAAAGCAGTGTCTGGGGAAATCAGTTTGGGTTCATGCCAGGGAGGTACACAATGGAGCCAATCTTCATTCTGAGGCAGATGATAGAGAAGTATAGTGGCACTAAGGAAGATTCCATTCCATCTTTATCTACATGGAGAAGGCCTATGATAGTGTCCCATGGCAGGTCGTTTGGGAGGTATTATGAAAAAGTGGGGTAGAAGAAGGTCTTATCCGAATAGTCCAAGATATGTATGAAGGCTCCAAAGCCAGGGTAAGAACACCTTGGGGGTATACCCGAAGCTTCCCAGTGAAAGTTGGGGGAGTGGCGAGTTGCATTGGACACACCAGTTCTCGTCTGATCACTGAAGTTAAGCAATGCAAGCCCAGTTAGTACTGACATGGGTGGTCGCTCGGGAAAGCTGGGTACTGCTAATACCCAATAATCATCGCATTGGTGTAGTGTCTGTGCAGCATATGCATTAGAGCTACGCAGCGGACGGGTCTCTAATGACCTTGTAGTTGACGGGACCTTAAACACCAACAAACAAACAAAAGTGAATGTTGGGGTGCAACAAGGTTCAGAAACTTAGTCCCTGCCTGTTCATCCTGGATTTGAATGAACTGCTGACAGGAGTAGGCGAATGAGCCCTCGGAGCTTAGCATTCGCTGACAACATCGGAAAAGTTGATGACAGCAGAGAGCAGATAGAGAAGGGCTAACCGACATTAGAGGAGCGATAGAAAAGGGAGGGCTAAAGATATAAATGAAGAAGACAGAGTATTTAGCTTTCAATTGGGAAGGACAGGCAAATAATGGTGACGTCCATTCAAGGGGGGAACTGGTGAGAAAGGTGCAAGACGCTGCAAGGACGCTGATGTGACCCATAGAATCAATGGGGCTTGGCTGAAGTGGAGGGTCCCAATCAAGTTGAAAGGGAGCTTCTACAGGGCAGTGGTTAGGCCAGTATGCTATACGGGTCAGAGGGTAACCATTTTCGACTTTGCATTGATGCCAAAAAATTTCTTTGAGAAGGATCATTTTGTCCAACAAGATCCTGATTATTTGGGAAGGTTCTTAGAGAATTTCTGTTTGTATGTTTGTTTTTAACAAAAGAATATTAATTGATATGACATTTAACTAATATACCCCTCTTGTTACTACCCGGGTACACATGTACCCACAGGAATATTACAGATGGTACATTTTCATTAACTCGATGAAACAAGATAATCGTATGTTTTAATTGTAGCAGTTTATTCTATCCTCAAAAATATATCATAGGATGTCATGTTAGTACTTAAGATTGTGGACAATTTTTACAAACTGAGAATGTCAAAAAATGTTCATTGCACAAATAGGTTTCTGACATTTGACACCTGATTTTCATGTCTCTCTTCTCTATTTATTAGTTGCTGCTTGATGAACCAACAACGATTTTATGTCCTTGTATATCATGTTGACAGGGCTGGATCCACAGGTGGATCAAGGGGAGCACTTCAAAAAAGTGTGCCCCAACTATTTTCAAATATTTAAGATTCCTTAGTATAAATCCACCTAGCAATTATAATAGGTCTTCTACTGCCCCTTTGACAATGTCCCAGGGACAGACCCGGAGGGGGAGCAATGCAGTAATTGCTCCTCCTCAGTGCCAAAAAGGGGTATTTTTGCACGTGGTGCATTTTTGCATTGTTTTCACAATTTCTATACTGCCAGCCCAACAGTTGCAGTCCAATCTGTAGTTGGCTAAACTGCTGAAGATAAGACAAAAAGGTTTTGCTCTGTATTATGCATACCTCTTTTATGAATAAAATGTAGGAGCAAGAGGCTTTACTCTTTGCTCTTTCTCTCTAAATAGTAAATGCTTATTTTCAGTGAGCATTTGCTTAGAAGTGAGCATTTCATATGCATAATACCAATCATTTGCTAGCTTAAATAAGCATTTGCTCCATAAAACAGGTATCTTGTCAGTAGACTGATTCCTGAATAGTGAAATATGGCATAAGTATCTTTGAGAAATGCAAAAAAAAAATACCTGGAGGGACAGATCACGGAGATTATAAAACTTCATATAGATTTAATGAAGAGAATGTGCAGTGACTTGTTTATTACTTCTTAGAGTGTCATCAAAAACAAAGAGGTGCAGTTTAATCAGTACACAAAATGAAGATATTCTTGTATTATCTAGCTGACCCTGGTTTTCAATCTAGCATAGGGGATCAAGTTGTGATAGAACAGGAGAAATAGCAGAATATGATCACTTTTTATCCACATTTGGAGTTTTAGACTAATCATATTTTCATTGAAAAGCCTTCTGTTCATAGAGGTAAACTATATTAACAGAAAAGGTTTTCCTGCTTCAAAACTTCAAAATACTGTTGTACTAGGCCAGCACAGATACCTGCAAATGTCACCACATATACCCATTGCATAATAGAGAGGGTTCTGCCATCATGGACCACATAGGGCACCAGTTTGACATCTTTTGCAAAACAAGGTGCATGCGGGGCCTCTCTCTCACCCAGAAACCCCCCCCCCCCCTTAGTCCCATATTGAACCTAGAACTACTGGGACAGGTGCCCAAGTGTGCTACCCACTGCACCACCATGGTGGATCAGTTTCAATCTCATACAATTGTAGTAATTCCTTTAAAGCATGTCCCTGTTTCATTTCAATGTGAGGCAACTGTGGGTTATTGAAATGGAAGAGTGGCTTATTGCATTGATAGACCAGTTCTCATGGGATCACTGAAGTTAAGCAATGCAGTCCAAGTTTGTACCATAATGGGTGGTTGCTTGAACGTTGGGTGCTGCTAATTCCCCCTTTCATCTGGGAGCAGCCTCCACAAGGTTTGGCCCATTATGGCTGCTTGGCTGACTCCACTGCAGGTTGGGGAGTCAGCCATTTCTACTCACATAAAATAAACTGATCATTTCCACAATCTACTTCACTATGCATAATTTATAATTTTGTCACTATTCTCAAGATGAACTATTTCAGTAGACATGTTAACACGTGAGTGTTGACTGCAATCTGACTGTTAAAACAATGCATTTTAATGGGGCGTCTGTTGAAGCAAATGCTTATATGAGTGAGTAAATGCATTGGAGGCGAAGGTTTTCATTATACATAAAGAATGAAGCAAATGCTTTTCCTCAAACTCCAGACTCCAAGCATTTGCTTAATGTGTGATCTTTTGCTTAGGAGCATTGGCTTCATTTTTATGCACACGGCTCATTATCTAGGGGGCAGGAGAGGACCTATTGGAATTGCTAGCTAGATTTATAATAAAAGGATTATGAATATTTAAAAATATTTCGGGCACACGGTTTTTGATATGCTCGCTCCCCCCCCCCCCCCCGATCTGTCACTACTAATGTCCTATCTTCAGTGGTTTAGCCAACTGCAGATTGGGTTGGCAGCATAGTGTAGATGTGGGAAATGCAAACGCTAAAATACCTCATTGGTATCATAGTTGAATGTTGTGTCCCACTGAGGCACTGAGGGTACACACTGAGGGTACTTTTGCAATGGGGTACACATGTACCCAGGTATTAACTTGTGTGGAAAATTTTGGGTAGTAACCCAAGGTTTAATGAGGTGCACCAATTGACCAGGTCTGCAGGATGTTGTCTCAATTATGGAGCCTAGCAAATTGTCACTCATAATTGTGTCAAGTTAGCTAGTTGAATTTTTCTAAGGTATGCAGCTCAGCAAATTCTCACTGTTAGCCGCTCCAACTAGCTAACTTGGAGCACAAGCCAAGGTGTCACGATCCATGTTACCTTAATGCTAGCTAGTGGAGCGTCTATGTGGTGGCAATTTGCTGAGCAAGCATTCAATAAGTAGTCTGACATACTACCTGGGCAAGCATTCCCCAAAACTACTGAAAACTATATGAAATAATAGAACAATTTCACATTTTACATTTCTTGCTCTACAAAACCACCCTCCAACATCAGGAGCAGCTTATTGCAATGGACATGCTGTCCTTGTCTGATCACTGAAGTTAAGCAATGCACCCTCAGTTAGTACTGGCATGGGTGGCTGCTTGGGAAATCTGGGTACTGCTAATACTCAAAAATAGATAGATTAGTGTAGTGTCTGTGCAGTCTCCACATTAGAACTATGCAGTGGACGGGGCTCTAATGACTCTAGTTCAAGGGCTGTAAAACACCAATAAACCAAAAGAATCCAACATCATCAGATACCCCCTAGAAGTCACCAGACCTGTAGGAGCAAAGATATGTGGGCATTTAAGCAACATTTCGCCTCTACGTCATGTGTTAAGCCAAATTTGCACTGGCATTTTTTCAGCTCCCATGTGTTTTGTTTAGCTCCCAATTGCATTTTGCTGATTTCTTTTTTAAAAAACGCACTATATTGATATTTTAGAGAAAATGAAAGTGAAATGAAAAACGAATTGAATGGCAAAAGATGAGCCATGGGCAGTACTTTAGAATGGCCACATAAGTTTCTAGGTTGGACAAGCAAAACAAAAGTGGGGCAAAGACACAAAAATGGTATTTTTGGAGGCCATGTCTTTAGTTTAGGTTTTACTATGGTTTAATACTACATTGTTCTGATAAATCCAATGTTAAAATTGATTGAGGGCATCATTCAATTAGACAACCGATTGTCCATTTAGCATTTGTGAAAACTTCACCTTCTGGCCACAGGTGGGCTCTGCATACCCCAGACCTACAAAATTGTGTCTTAACCAACCTTTGAATACCTCTTCTCCGATGTTTTCTTTAACTATCTAGGAAAGTTGGCAGGTCTCCTAAGTAATTAGCATATTTTATTTCTGGTTAAGCAATGAATCCAAAGTAAGTACCAACATGGGTGGCTGGTCAGAAACACTGGTTACTAAAGCAGAAATGGGAGCAGGATGTTAATAAGGATATGGCAGTGTCTGGGGTGGATGGGGATCTTGAGGGAGATAGGCAGGAGTGGAGGACTAGACCCTGCAGATCCGACCCTGTCATAGGTGGGATAAGGATAAGGTGATGATGATGTCTTGTTTTCTTGGGTAATATAGAATTTTTATAGCATGTTTCCAAATTATTTTCATTGCTAAAGCTTTTATGGATGGTATTTAATTTAATATCCATAATAATGCCCTTAGTCTGAATATTAATGCCTTGAAAATCAAAAAGTCTTTTTGGGGTCATCACAGACTGCACTTTGTAGTGTGTGCCAAAATCGTCTCCTTCTGGGTGGAAGGTTAAGATCATGGGTAAGGGCTATACTCATCACCTCCCTGGGGACGTCTTTGAGTACAGCATTGATCACTTATGACATGGCCTACCAATTATAAATTTATGTCTGGGAGCAGATAATTATCTAAGTAGCCAAGCAACTTTCCCATAATGCCATAGTCAGCTAATTTCCATAATAATAAAGTGGAACCTCCAACGTTGACCACCTCTTTAATTTGACCACACTTTTATGATTTGTTGGGCCACCGTTGGGAAGCATAGGAGAGTTCACAATATGTTGACCGACTCCATAAGTTGTGCGTTGACCACAATATTTGACACAGCCTGTTAATTACACAGTATTTTAACCTTCACAAGTTGACCAGCAGAATGCCATGAACATTAAGTGAGTCAAACTACTTAGGAGTCAAAGTACTTAGGAGGTCCCAAAGCAATGGGGAGCTACTCGAATGTGACCCATAGAATCAATTGGGGATGGTTGAAGTGGAGACAGGCAGGTGAAGTTTAATGGGAAGTTTTAATGCAGTTAGGCCCACTATGCTATATGGATCAGCATGTTATGGAGTGAGGAAGAAACACGTACAGTAAATGGAATAGAAGTGGCCAACAGGTGAATGCTGTGGTATATGGGTGCAGTGTAGACAGTTGAATGAGTAAATTAGAGGTAGCCTTGGGGCAGGGGACTTTGCAGAAAAAATAATGGACTGGAGGCTGAGGTGGTAGGAACACAATGAGAAGAGGGGAGGAGGAGCTTGTTAGGTCATTTCAGGGTCGATTAGATTATTTTCTATGTATGGTGCATAGCTTCACTGCAGAGAATACACACTATCCTACTAATACCATGTGATCAAATTTGACCCGGACTGGTCCATTTAAACCGTCCCTAGTAAACTGAATGGGTAATTTTTTTTCTCTAGGTTAGTACAACCTTCTTTGACATTCATATGAAGTTTGAGCAGGATTCATCAATTGGTGTGTGTTTGGCAGCCATTGTTTATGGTGCAAAAAGTTTGTCTGGCGATTTTTTTTTTACAATGGAAAAAAATTGAGCAAAGAGTTTTCTTGAAATTTTGTGTTTCCAATGGAATTACAGATGATTGTATTAGGATGAGTGAATGAAAAGTCAAACTATTTTGAGGGCAATAATAAAGATTTGGATTAAAATACATAAAAACGTTGCTTTTATTAACCAGTGCAGGTCAAATTTGATGAGCTGGTACATCAAATTTTGGGTATTAGTTGTATCGGTTAGCCGATATATTGATAAATCATGGCCAATATATCAGCTAAAAAATTCTCAGATATATCGGCAGATATAAAAAATTGTAGTACACACTACAGGATTGAATGATGTACTCTACCCCATGGTAATTTCACAAACTGTGCAGTCAATGCCTCATGGTGCTGAAATTCAATTAAGATACAACAATCACAGTCATATGAATAATTAGTCATGTTTTGGAAATGCAGGTTGCACTGCAATTAATGGAAATCTGCTAATGAATGGAAATCTTATTCACAGTACTGGCTGTTATTGTTCAAGATGGGCATACAGTGTTGCCAGATTGGGAGTCTTCCTTTGAGTTTCCTTATTTGATGTATTCTGACATTCCATGTGAAATACTCACTTTCTTGTGAAATTTTTGAAATTTTGAAATTAACAGCTAAAACCTCGCTGATACTGATATCACAAAAACAGGCCAATAAATTGACCAAAATATTGGCTGCCGATATATCAGTGCATCACAACTTAGGATCTGAAGTATCCCCTGATTTGAAGACTGGCACAACGTTTACCAGCCTCCAGTTAGATGAAACAATGGCACTGTCTAGTGATTTTTAAAAATTTCCACCAAATAGTAGCTACAATCCTTCACAATCTATGTAGAATAAATGAAATGTTATGAGGGACCCCAGCTTTATAACCACCAATTTATTAAAAAGTTTCCCAATCCCCTCTCTTGTAATGACAACGTCCTCCATTTGCCCTTGATGGTCATTTTCTGACACTCGAGAATAACACAGGGCAGCATTTTGGAAAACAAATTTTCTGATAATTTCAAGAATTCAGCTGATTCTGAATCGATTTCCGCTGCTGATTTCAAATATGGGTTTAGTATTTCTCAGGCATGTACAGATTTTTCACAAATTGCTAATAATTACATCAACTTACATAAATTTTGATTGACTTCTTGGAAATATTATTACACGAAAGCATCTCCTTAAATTATAATAGATTTAAGAGGAATGTTAAACAATATTTAGTCTGATTACTTGGAGTTATGGATTTGAAGTACTTTTATTCTACTTCAAACTCCCCTTTCTTTGACCTCGTGGAACATTTTGGAAGTTTCTTGCACTCTCGTTCGAAGTTCCAGCAGTAGTCCACCATCATGTTACAATTCCACCTTCCCTGGTACTTCTGTTCCATCTCTTTAATATCTTGGTGAAATCTTTCACCATTCCCCTCACTAAAATTTCCAAGGCTGTTTGGGAAATATTTCAAATATAATCAATTGTGAAAGTGTTCCAGAGGGAGTTTTCCAAATTTTTCTTAAAATAAATTTAATGGCAAACGAATGAACTTTCTTGGGACGTCCACTTCTGCAATACGTTTTTACTTCTACTGTAAATTTCAATGGTCCAACAACACTCTGTAGAGGTATTTTCAAAATATTGGGCATGAATGAATATAATTTTCCTGGAGAAGGCCTATGACAGTGTCCAACGAAAGGTGGCTTGGGAAGTATTATGGAAAAGGGGGGTAGAAGAAGGTTTTATTAGAATAGTCCAGGATATGTACGAAGGCTCCATAGCCAGGGTAAGGACACCTTGGGGAAACACTGGGGGCTTCCCAGTGAAAGTTGGGGTGCACCAAGGTTCAGCACTTAGCCCATACCTTTTCATCCTGGTTATGGACGAACTGCTGACGGGTGTAGGAGAATGGGCCCCACAGTGCCTGGCATTTGCTGATGATATAGGGAAAATTAGTGACTGCAGAGAGCAGATAGAGAAGGGACTAAATGATATAAAAGGAGCAATGGAAAAGGGAGGGCTAAAGATTAACATGAATAAGACTTTTCAATTGGGAGGGCCAAGAAAACGACGGGGACATACGTTCAAGGGGCGAACTGGTGAAAAAAGTGCAGGAGGTAAAGTATATAGGATCAACATTTCAAAGCAATGGGGAGATAGACTCAGATGTGACCCGTAGAATCAATGCGGGGTGGTTGAAATGGAAACAGGCAAGCGGAGTCCTGTGTGATAGGAGGGTCCCAATCAAGTTGAAAGGGAAATTCTACAGGACAGTGGTTAGGCCAGCTATGCTATATGGTTCAGAGTGCTGGGCAGTGAGGAAAAGCCATGTATCTAGAATGCAAGTAGCCGAGATGCGAATGCTGCGGTACACGAGTGGGGTGTCGAGAGCAGATAGAATTAGGAATGCGTACATTAGAGGTAGCCTGGGGGTAGTGGACATTGCCAAAAAGATGATGGAAAATAGGCTGAGGTGGTATGGTCACATAATGAGAAGAGGGGATGAGGAGCTTGTTAGGGCCATACTGGGAATGCAGTTGGTTGGGAGAACCCGGGGTAGGGGGAGGCCGAAGTTAACGTGGGAGCAGGTCGTTCGTAAGGATATAGCAGTGTGCGGAGTGGATGGGAACCTGGTGGGGGATAGACGGGAGTGGGGGGCTAGAACCCGCAGACCCGACCCCGCCACAGGCGGGATAAGGGTGTGATGATGATGATGATTAATGAATATGATTTTCCATAATTTTTGAGGTCTAAAATAGTTTTTCTCCCAGCAGACTCAATTTTCTTCCATTTCGGTAGGCCGATCAGCGATAACTTTCTACAAAATTTTATCTAAATATTTTTTTCTCACCAAAACACGTAATTGGGAAACGTTAATAAATAAAGTAGGATGATGAAGAAAAAAGTTTGGAAATTAAGAAAACACTTACAAATACTACAAATATCTCCACTGTATTCAGACTTTTTCAATGCCGATTTTCTATTCATTATGACTATTTTGAAATTTTAATTATTAAATTGAAAATGTCAATGAAAATTACTACTGGATTGTAAGTAGCAAAGCCCAATAAGTGTATCAATTGATGTATTTTACAAAAAACCATAATAATTTTGGAATTTTTGATAATGTTTTTTTTTAGAAAAACTGTAGGTGTATTTAGACTTTTTCAAAGCACTGTACATGCCCATTGTGCTCCTCATTTTTAATTTTCATCAACAAATAAACTACTTATTCCTATTATGAAGAAGTATTGACCTTTAAACTCCTTTTGGAGGAGTCAATGCAGAGCCTTCAATCAGAAGCAGAATATTGGAATTTTTAAAATATTTCATGAGGCCAGCAATGCCACAGCAAAGCACTATTGAGTGTTCCTCAGCAAAGAATGGCAGTAGCTCTTCTTCCAGATGGTGATATAATCAGAAAAATGCCCCTGGTGCTGAAAGGTTTTTTTATTTTAACATAGAACCCAGAACGTCTGCTGCACTTAGATAAGTTCAAATCATCATCCCACCCTTATCCTGCAGAGGCAGGGTCTGGTCTATGGGTTCTAATCCTCCACTACCGCCTATCCCCCACTAAGTCCCTTTCTATTCCATATGCCCTTTTCATAAGTCAAAATTTATCACCAAATCATCATGTTCTGCTTGAATGAATAGATGAGTTATTTGGGCCCAAAACTTCACCATGGTGCCAAATGCTACGACATCTCCCAACTTCATGCAAGTAGCTTTATTTCACAGCCTTTTATTCTTCAAGTTCAGCACAGAAATGTGGCCTTCTAACTGTTGTAAACTCAGACGCCAAACAATAATCTTGAAATATAACATATCTCGGCACATCACTAAAGCAGATTTGTTGAAAAACTATACTTCATGGAAAAAAAAATAATTCCATTTTTGAAATCGGCATAAAACACTACTTTCATATCAGATAACATCATAAAGACATGAAAAATGATGCTGAGCAGTGCAATCATCTCTACTATTTGCAAATGTTTTTGAAAAAATGAATCTTTAAAAATGTTTGCATCTATAAGGCAATCATTAACTAGGTTTCCTGACCTGTCCTTAATAGCTGGAACCCTATAAACCCCCTTTCTACACATTTTGAGGTAGACCCAGATAGCTGTGGACTGTTCTTGAGCCTTTCCCCCAAAAGATCCCTATGGAATTTCTTGAAGGCCTTTTTAATAAGCTTTGCCCTTTTCCTGGCTTCCTTATGAGCGACCTCACTATCTGAATCCCACTTCCTCCTAAATATATTTCTCAGTCTTCTCTCCCTATGCAAAGCTGCCTTCACTTCCTGGGTATACCAGTGTGGAAAACCATTGTCCGCCTTCTTCTTAATAGGGACAGGCTGTCTTGTAACTTCTTCTAGAAGTGCAAAGAATGTTTGCCAAGACTCTTCAACACTGCAAACATTGGCAGTGACCTGAAAATCATTCAACTGGGCTTCTAAATAAGACCTAAACAACTCCCAATCAGCCCTGAGAAATTGAAAAGTCTCCCTACATACTGTGCAATATCTTGGTGGCCTTCTCACCATCTCAACTCAAACTGCAGCATGGTCCCTAATTTCCTATATGCCCCTCACATTCTTGATGGAGCTAGGCACATTACTAAATACTAGGTCTAAAATCCCTCCCCTCTCATGAGTTGGCATGGTAACAACCTGCTCTAACCCAGTACAACACAGCTGCTCCACGAAGGAATTAAGAACGCCTGAAAGAGCAGGATTTCCAACCAACTGCATGCTGTCCCACCTCACCGCTGGAAGATTGATCCCCAAGAATAACTGTTGTGACCATCCTCCGATGATTGATGATCTCCAAAGAATGTGCCAATCACAAAAATGGATTTGAATTAACCCTTGTGCTACTACCCAGGTACATATGTACCCATTTTCGACTTTGCATTGATGCCAAGAAATTTCTTTGAGAAGAATCATTTTGTCCAACCAGATCCCCATTATTTGGGAAGTGTAAGAGTGAATTTGTGTATTTATGTTTGTTTTTAACAAAAGAATATTAATTGATATGACATTTAACTGATATACCCTCTTGTTACTACCTGGGTACACATGTACACTTAGGAATATTACACATGGTACAACTTCAATAAATCAATGAAACAAGATAATGCTATGTTTTAACTGTAGCAGTTTATTGTATCCTTAAAAATATGTCAAAGGATGTCATGTTACTTAAGATTGTGGGCAATTTTGACAAACTGAGAATGTCAAAGAATGTTCATTGCAAAAATAGGTTTCTGACATTTTACACCTGATTTTCAAGTCTTTCTTCTCTGTTTATTAGTTGCTGCATGATGAACCAACAACGATTTTATGTCCAATTTTATGTCACTGATGACAATTTGTTTTCATCTATGGAACTCGTTAATCAACTACAAACCAAAGGCCTTACATTTGTTGGGACACTTCGTAGGAATAAAACAGAAGTCACAAAAGAATTTTTGCCACACAAATCAAAGAGGGAAGGCGATTCTCTATTTGGATTTACAAGAAATATAACACTTGTTTCCTATGTTCCCAAGAAAAACAGAAGTGTTATTCTCATCTCTACTATGCACCATGACAATAAACTATTACCAAATAAGAAGCCAGATATGATTGACTTTTATAATGCCACAAAAGGGGGAGTAGATCTTCTAGACAAACATTGTGCCTGCTATGCCACTGGAAGAAGAAGTAGATGGCCTCTAACAATTTTTTACAGACTTCTTGACATATCAGTAATAAATAGCTACATTATCTGGAAGGCAGCAAATTCAGAAGAAAAAATGACAAGATTTCATTTTATAAAAGAGGTTTCAAAATCTCTATTTAGGAACCATGTGCAAAAAAGGACTGAAATCCCAAATATTAGGCATGATTTGAGACCAATTATGCACCAACTTGCTGCAAGTACCAGCACATCGGGTATATCAACTGCCCCATCAGGAAAGAAACGCAGGAGGTGCTATACGTGCCAGAAAAGTGATCTTAAGCATTCAACAATATGCAATAAATGCTCAAACACTATTTGCAAAGAGCATTCTGTGGAAAATACATTATGCCTGAAATGCAGCAAACTGTGAACATAGGTATGAGTTTTTGAATAAATATAGTAAGGGGCTAAAAAGGAACCTGTCAGATTTTTCCTTGTGCAGCTATTCTGATAAATTATTTTGCCAAGTTACTAACAGTGATGTATTTTACTTATAGCACTAAATATGATATCAATCTGATGACTTCAAGAAACCAAAATAGGAGCTTAAAAAGAATGTAACAAAATGCTACATGTTTCTGCATTTTGATTTTAATTTTTCACCTTTAAATATTTTTTTTCAGATTTTGAAGTTTGTATACTATTAAGACATGTTTTTATCAATAAAAATAATTATTGTAAAATTTTAGCTAATTTTATATTTATTCTGCAAGGATAGAAAGAAACTCGGGTCACTTTTGACCCATGATAGTAGTTAAGGGTTAAAGTCCCATTGAGCTCTATGAAGAGCATTTCTTAAGTTTTTTTTAATATTTTTCTTGAGATTGCATATACTTATACACCTGATGTCAAGTTACCTGCATGTATAAAAATTGTGATTGATGAGAGCAATGTGCTGGAACAAACATATTGAGATGTTTCAGGAGTTCCTGACAATATATATCATTGAGTTTTTCAAAGGGTAAACTGTTGGCATTAGTATTCTTGGCCATAAGGCTAGGGCCAAGTGAGAGTGCTCTATTGTGAATGTTAGTCAAAGTGAGAAAATGAGTATGACTACACCCTGACCAACAGATAATACAGTAGGAAATCAATGGTTTTACCAAGAACTCATACAACCATGAACATAAACCTGGAAATTGAATCATGCCTTTAATGTATCTAATAGCATGGTAGGCTCCTTTTACCTTTAAGGTATAAATGATGGAGGTAGAATTGAAACATAAGTTTTGTGTCTAGAAAACTGCCAAGGTCTTTAACTACCACAACTCGTGAAACTGATGAACCATCAAGAAATGTATAGGGATAAACTAACGGTGTATGTGTCCAATAGAAAGAAATTATTACCAGTTTGGTATGATAAAGAGCTAGATTATTAGCCGATAGCCAGTGCTGTTAGAAATAATGAATTATTTAAACAATTTGCAGAGACAATATTAGTTACCTCCTTATGAAGCTTAACGTCATCTGCAAAGGCAAGAGCCCCTACCACTTGGTTCAGGCTCAGGAATAGGTCATCAAACAATAATAGACTTAGTGCACTTCCTCTGGTAAGCCCATGTTCTGCAAATAAGAGTAGAAACGTTGGTTTTCGGTGTAGCTGAATGTAATTTGTTGGTCTGCAAGATAATTTTGTAAGAAGATAGGCAGTTCCCCAGCTAGTCTACAGATAACAAGTTTATATAAAAGTAATGTAATAGACACTGTGTGACCCTCAATTTTTTTGTAATTCCCCTTTTTAAAACTTTAGTGACAGTTGTCAATAAAGCAGTAAATGACATACAGCATGAAAGAAATTTGGCTGTAATTTGGCCAGCTATTAGTCCTAGGTAGGCCTACTAGGATACAGCTAGTAACCAGTTGCTAGTGGAATTTTGTTTCCCTGACAGATTAGTAAGCCACTGGGAACATGATTGTGTTCTAATTTAATTGAATGCACTGCAAGCAGCCCTTGTGCGTCAAATTGGTAGTGGAGAGAATGACTCATTTCTAATTTGTAACCCACCTGAAGCATAGCATCTACTGTCATGCATTGCCTACCTGCTGTAATGGCACTTTCTTGCAGAAAGTTCACCACATTATCTTCACCGAGAGCATTCCATTGCCAAATGACCCTTGGAAAAATACCAGTAATACAAGTGTGTTTGTGCCGTGATCCCCTTCAATTTCAATGGATGATAATTTCTCCCTCTATACTCTGCAAGGGATAAGCTGCCAAAACTCTCTGCGATCATGTGTGAGACACTCAATCTTTGAGAGAAGTGATTTAACACAATTCTTGCTGTCCTCCTTTGAATCATTTCAATTTCCCAAGATAAACCCTGCCTAAAAGGGATACCAAATTGGAGTACAATACTCTGCAATTGGCCATATCAGTGAAAAACTTTCCTTTGTGCTGTCCCCTAGGACTCTACTATTCAAACGGAGGGCATGCCCAGTATTCCAAATCAATTTGTCAGTATGCTCCCTCCAGATGAACGTTGTATTTAGAATAATTCCAAGGAACTTCTGGATCTCTGGATCAAATCTCCTTCATAACCTGCTTATCGTAAGAAAGCTACATTTGTGCATGTTTAATGGCAATGACTCCCCCTTTATGCTCCAAGTATACACGTCTTGTTTAGGTCCTGTTACAATTCTGCACAGGAAGATAACCCTTCATCCACCACCCTTGCAATGCAGATGTCATCTGCAGATAGCCCTATGTCATTAACATAAATGCCCTATACTATGTCAAGTCCTATATTATTAACATAAATTACATAGAGTATGATATCTGATGTATGATGTCCATTTGAAATTAATGTGTTTTTTTGGAACTGCAGCCTTGTGAATTACCAGAGAACCTGACGTCTTAGGGCAAAATGGAGACAGATAAATAATCTGCATAACTCATCCAATAAATCTAGCACTAAGTGAGAAATGTATCTTTTCCAAAGTAAAAATTTGTTGTTCAGTGTAATTGGCCACATTCTGCCTTGATCCATTCTTATAGATAGGGAGAACATCAACTGATCTCCAAATCTGTGGAACATGATGGTTAAGGCAAGCTATAAATAGCTTGGCTAGTATAGGGGCTAAAACATCACCATATGCCTTGATGATCACAGGGGGCAATTGATCAGGTCCCAAGGTAAAGAAGGGTTTAAGTCTCCTAATAGCATTCTTGACTTCTACTGTGATTACTTTGTGTACATCCAGGTGTTGGCCAGCATCAGGCAAAGTAAATGGATAGTTATTAATGTCCTTCATACAGTCCCAGGCCAATTTATTAGATGCATCATGTGTTTCTCAAATTTTTCAACTTTAGATGACCATTTTCTGAATTTTGGATTCAGATTCAGTAAAGAGTTTACAGTTGTGATTCATGTGATCATGCCAAAATAAATTTAAAAGGATACAGACCAACCAGGAAGCCAAAATTGACAGCAGTCACGGAAGTCAAATGATTGAAATGGACAAAACAAAATCAGGATTTAAATTTGCACTTCTATAAATAAGTAACTATTTAAATTGCTCCATTTCTCAATATTATTCATTATATATCTAAGTTAAGGTAGTGAATATTTAAAACTGGGTTAAAAATTTTATGTTTGCTACAGTGATAAAAGCACTTTTCAAATTTTGGCCAATAAATCTCAATATGTTAGAAGGAGACCAAAGGAAAAATTTTCTCATAGATATGTTTTTCAGCCTGTCAAGCATCCTTCAAAAGTTGTGATATGGTCTGTAATCAGTGGAAAGGGCACTGGACGTTTGTATGTGGCACAGGGCATCATGAGAAAGCACCAATACAACCAAGTGCTGATTAACTGACTTTTGCCTCACTGAAAGTATTACTTTTTAAATGGTGAATCATATACATTTATGCAAGATGGAGCTCCCTGTCAGTCATACTGCTAAGTCTATAAAAGCACTTTTAGGCGCTTGTCTGCTTTGTGTCTGCTTTCCATGTGCTACACACATTTCAGCAAAAAAAAATAAGCTTCAGCCGTTTTTCTAAGTGGAAAACTCGCCTTTTACAAGGCATAAACCCCCAACGTTACCAGTCAAAGGTAGGACTGTGTGTGTTGGGGCCAAATTTTTTGGCGGTGGTAAACTCTGCGAGGTTTGGCTACATAAGCCTAACCTCGTGGCATCCCTGCCAATAACAGCGTGCATGCTGTTTGTGACTACGTGGGGCCATCCACCAACTACCTACAGTTATTTTTGGTTATTTTTATTTATTATTATTATTATATTTTTTCTCTTTTATTTTTATTTTCACTTGTTTATACCTACAATATTACAGTTAATTATTTAAGAATTTATTATCAATTATTATTAATCACTTAAAATTATTATTATTAGTTGCTTTTATTATTAATTATTAATTTAGAATAGGCTAGTGTGCTGGCATAATATGCTAGTGCACTGGTAGGTATTTCTGTTGTGTGTCTGGGCTTTATTTGGTTCTGGTTATGTACTGCTAGGTGAGTGTGAGACCTCCACTCACCTGGCAATGATAAAGCCTTTAATGAGTGTCTCCTGTGGGGTAGGACGGCACCCCCCACAGGTAGCCCTGCTTCTATTGCTGTGGGTTCAGGACATCTGACTGGGATGCCCCCAGTCAGAGTAGTCACACAACATAAAGGAGTTAACCTCAGATTAGGGACTTGGAATGTAGGGACCCTTACAGGGAAAACGGGGGAATTAGTCGACACCCTCAGGCACAGGCGCATTAGCATTGAATTTCTGCAGGAAACTAAGTGGAGGGGAAAATGATCACGGATGCTGGGGGAAGGATACAAACTTATTTATACAGGCAGTGAAGAAGGGTGAAATCGGGGTTGGCATTGTATTGAGTAGGGAGTTGCAGCAGGGGACCACCTCAGACACAAGAGTTAGCAGTAGGATAATGTTAGTCACAGCAGTTTGGCAGGGTATAGGGCTACATCTCATAAGTGCCTATGCCCCCAAGCAGGCCTGGGTGACACAACTAAAGCAGATATTTGGAGTGACTTTGACGAAGTAGTACAGTCAGTAAACAGCAGAATTAGACAGGGCAAGGGAAATGAGCACTTAATCATTGGGGGTGACTTTAATGCCCACGTGGGTAGGAATGGTTCAGGGTATGAGGAGGTACATGTTGGGTGGGGGTATGGCATGATCAACCCTGAGGGGCAGAAGCTCCTTGAGACAGCAAGAGCACATGGCCTTGCATTAGCCAATACATGGTACAAGAAGAGGGAGAAGCACCTAATCACTTTGCAGTCACCACAAGGGAGGTCCCAGATAGACTTTTTCATGGTTAGGAAGCAGCACAAGGCAGAGATTCAGGATTGCTGGGTGCTACCCAGTGAGGATTTTCAGAAGAACAGTGGCCATAAACTGCTTATGATGGAATTACAAATGGAGGGGAAAGTTAGGCAACATACCTGGAAGGGAGAATCAGTTGTTAGGTGGTGGAAGTTGCCCACCAAGGCAGTGGAATTCCAGCAGGAAGTCCTCAGCCAGGTTGACTGGGACTGGGATGGGTCAGCCAATGCCATGTGGGACAGGGTTGCTAGGAAGATTAGGCAGTGTGGAGAGGCACTGTTAGGTAGGGGCAGAATAGGAGGAAGTTATCAGGGTAGGCAGACATGGTGGTGGAATGAGGAGGTGGAAGCTGCCATCAAACTAAAGAAGGTAGCTTTCCATAGGTGGATGGAAATAGGGGATCACGTTTCAAAGATGAACTATGTTCAGGCAAAGAAAAATTCCAGGAGGACCATTGCCCTGGCCAAGTACCAGAAGTATGAGGCCTTATAGACTGGCTTTTTAGACTGGCTAAGGCCTGGGATAGAATGAGTAAGGATGTTACCAGGGCTATAACAGTCAAGGATACCAATGGTAGGGTCCTGTTCCAGCCAGCAGAGATAATCAAAAGGTGGGAGGAATACTACCATGGCCTCTTAAATGCAGCCACCTGTGCTACAGCCACAGATGGCAACGCAATCACTCCTCAGGCAGTGGATAGGGTGAGTGAGGCTGAAATTGTCAGAGCCCTTCAAAAAATGAAAGGTCACAAAGCAGTTGGCCCAGATAAGATCCCTATGGATGTTTGGCATACCTTGGGGGCCATGGGAATTACATGGCTAGGGAAGCTATTTAATAACTTAGCAAATGGTGATAGGATGCCATCTGCATGGAGAGAGAGTTGGATAGTTCCATTGTTCAAGGGCAAAGGTGATGCACAGGACTGTGGAAACTATAGAGGCATAAAGCTAATGAGCCATTCTATGAAGCTGTGGGAGCATGTCATAGAATGTCGCCTCAGAGACCAAACAAGTGTCCGGGGAAACCAATTTGGGTTTATGCCTGGTAGGTCCACCATGGAACCAATCTTTATTCTATGACAGGTGATAGAGAAGCATAGAGCAGCAAAAAAGAACCTCCATGCAGTATTTGTTGACTTGGAGAAGGCCTGTAATAGTGTCCCTAGACAGGTACTGTGGAGCGTTTTAAGAAAGAAAGGGGTAGATAAGGGCTATATTAGGATAGTGCAGGATATGTATGAGGGTTCCACTGCTAGGGTTAGGACAGCATGGGGAAACACTCCTGGTTTCAATGTGCAGGTGGGTGTGAATCAAGGGTTGGCACTTAGTCCATATCTCTTCACTCTAGTAATGGATGAGCTGCTGATGGGAGTGGGAGAATGGGCGCCTCAGTGCCTGGTGTTTGCCAATGATGTAGGGAGGGTAGAAGAGTCCAAAGAGGATGCACAAAAAGGCCTACAAGACCTTAAGACAGCAGTGGAAAGAGGGGGCCTTGAGGTGAACATGAAGAAGACTGAGTACCTAGCTTTTAATTTTAGTGACCAGGAGCAAGGGGGAGAGATTCGTTGTGGGGGAGAGGGGATTCCAGCAGTGCAAGAATTTTGTTATTTAGGATCAGTCTTCCAGAGCAATGGGGAAATAGATTCTGATGTGACCCACAGAATTGATGAAGGATGGCTGAAGTGGGGTCCTGTGCGACCGCCGGGTCCCAGTTAAGTTGAAGGGTAAGGTATACAGAACCGTCGTTAGGCCCGCTATGCTATATGGCTCAGAGTGCTGGGCAGTTAGGAAGAACCATGAAAAGCAAATACAAGTGGCTGAGATGCGAATGCTGGGCTACATGTGTGGGGTGTCAAGATCTGACAGAATTAGAAACGATTACGTTAGAGGTAGCTTGAGGGTGGGAGATATTGCAGAGAAGATGAGAGAGTAGGTTAAGGTGGTATGGGCATGTGATGAGGAGGGGAGAGGAGGAGCTCACTAGGTCCATTGTGGGACTGCAGGTAATTGGGGGCACCAGGGGTAGGGGAAGACCGAAACGGACGTGGGAGCAGGTGGTGCTGAGGGACATGGAGGTGTGTGGGGGGGCGGGGCTTGGTCAGGGATAGGCGGGAGTGGAGGATTAGAACCCACAGACCTGACCCTGCCTCAGGTGGGAGAAGGGTGACATGATGATGATGATGAATCAAGTAGAAAATTCTTGGGAGTTCATTAAGAGAGAAGTAGCAAAACAACTAATTACCAGCAAGGAACAGCTAATAGAAAAACAAATATGTGGAATCATTACTCAAATATACAAGAAACACTGCAAAAGTATACTGAGAGTATGCCAAGGTGAATTTGTTTGTTTGTTTGTTTGCATTTTAGGGCCCATCCACTACAAAGGTCATTATGGCCCAGAAAGACAGTCGCCATGGTGGGAGTGTAAATGGCCATCCCACCATGATGGTTATAAAGAAGGGCAAACCCCCCATAAAAGTAATAAGAATAAAAAGGCAATAGCCAAAACAGACATAGAAATAAAAGTGGCAAAAGCCAATAGACATAACAATAAAACCAGCAAAAGACAAAACAGACATAACAATAAAAGTGGAAAAAGCCAAAAAAGACATCACAATGAAAGTGGTAAAAGTCAAAACAGACATAACAATAAAAGCGACAAAAGCCAAAACAGGCATAACAACAAAAGCAGGAAAACCAAAAACCAACACAGAAATAAAAAGGCAAAAGCCAGAATGTTACAAGAATAAAGAGAAAATTTCCAGAAAGGTCAATGAGTATAAATCACATTGTGTGAAGGAGGCTGGCCTCTTTCATAAAGACCAGTGAGCTCTCCACCGCCTGAGGGTTATCCCCAAGTGATGTGGAGAGTTTTGGACTGACTCCCAGTTGGCATCTGAGTTCACGGTATCTCTCACAGTGACTAAAGATGTGTGTCACTGTGAGAGGCTCCCAACAGCAGTCACACCATGGTTGTCACCCATTAGAATAAAGGAGTGGGTAAGGACGTGTGACCGATTTGCAGCTAAGCAACGACAACCTCCTCCCTCTGCGACTTGCAGCACGAGGACACCCAGTGCACTGGAGTGTCCTTTGGTGTGCAGTTTGTTGGTGGTCTCTGCAAACCACTGCAACCTCCATTATTCATGGTCGGTCTGCTGCACCATCAGGAGAGAATCGGAGGAGGGGACAGCAGTGTGAGATTTACCTGGTACGTGGGCCACCTGACTGGCATGAGCATCTACCCTCTTGTTGCCCTGTGACCCTCATAAATAACTCTGTATTGCTCTGCTTACAAATCACAAGCAGCAATCTGTGCACACCTAGGACGATGGCATGTCTGCCATAAAGGGTGTGCAACAGGAGGATAGGGAGTCAGTCACAATAAAAAGCAAGGAAGGATAGGGAGTCAGTCACAATAACAAAGTGTCTGTCATTCAATAATTGGATGAGTTCTTGTGCCCTGTGCAGTGCTGTGAGCTCTAGGCGCCTAGAAGGTGGCCCCGATGAGTTGACCAGTAGTAAAGAATGACCAACCCACCGAGGAGCCATCCTTTGACACATCCATGTAAATAAAAACATGGCGCCAATAGGTCAGAGAGAGGCGTCCAAACTCTTGTTGGTACACTGACCTATCGGTACTGGTTTTCAGGAAGGATGCAAGCAGAAAATCAAAACTGGGTTCTGGCACTGTCCAGGGTGGCACAGATGCCGGCATTACAGGCTGCAGCCCAGGCAGAGTCACGCCCAGGCCAGTAAGACCATCCATCCACAGCAAACCAAATGGAGGGGTAATCCCCAGGCGGCGGTTGAATGGCAGTCTCAGATTGTGACTAAAGACCACTGGGTGTGTAGGGTGCTGTGGCTGACCATTCAGCCACAAAATGTATGCAGCTGCCAAGTACTGCCACCACACAGTCAGTGGTGGTTTACCAGTCTCAGCATAAAGGCTGAGTACTGGACTTGTGCGGAACGCCCCATTGGAAAACTGGATGCCAGCGTGATGAACACTGTCCAGCAACTGGAGAGTAGACGGAGCACCAGGCCATAAACTCCACAGCCATAATTGAGATGTGATCAAACGATTGATCTGTAGAGGCGAAGCATCACCGTTCTATCTGCCCCAAAACCAGTTCCCTGCAGGCACCACAGAATACTTAGGGAGCGAAGGTACTTTCCTTTAAGCTCCTTCAAGTGCGGGACCCATTTCAGATGGCTGTCGAAATGGAGACCAAGAAACCAAGCCACCTCTACAACTTTAGGAGGCGGCCGACCAGGGTAAGCTGAGGCTCAGGGTGGAGCCCTCGCTCCTGACATAAGTGCATGACCATTGTTTTGTCAGGGGAGCACTTATAGCCACGTGGCACGTTGGCACTTATGAGTGCCAGTTGCAGCTGATGCTCAATGCTGTGCATCGTGGCAGCCTGGTACCTGATAGAAAAGTCGTACACAAATAGGGACGACTGTACCAGGGTGTGAACGGAGGATGGCAAGCCATTCACCACAACAGCAAAGAGCGTCACAATCAAGACGCTCCCCTGTGGGACACCATTCTCCTGCAGGAAGGCCGAGGAGTACGTGTTACCCACAGGCACTCTGATGGTCCAGTCAGAAAAAAAGCTATGGAGGAAGAGGGGCCGATTACCCCTTAGCCTCCACTCGTGCAAGGTCTCCAGTATACCATGGCATCATTTGGTATCATCGTCCTTCTTCACATCAAAGAAGACAGCCACTAAGTGCCGTCTGTGAAGAAAAGCTTCCCCTACTGCAGTCTTCAGGGAGATCAAACGATCCACTGGAGACCTGCCAGCAAAGAAGCCACATTGGGCATTGGCGAGAAGGTGTTGCTGTTCTAGATACCACACCAGGCGCCATTTCACCATGTGTTCCATGGCTTTACGAAGACAGCTCGTCAATGAAATGGGTCTATGATTTGTTGGAAGCCTACTATCCTTCCCAGGTTGTTGGAGTGGGATTATAGCAGACTCTCACCAGCCTGAAGGGACTTCATGCTGCTAATAATGCAATTGAAAACCTCAAGGAGGTAGCTAACGCCCTTCTCTGGTAGATGTTGTAGCATTTGATAGTGGATGCTATCTGGACCAGCGGCAGGGTCCCTGGCTCTTGCTAGAGCTGCCCACAGACTCCAAGGGGTAAGAAGTTCATTGGATGGCGTTCTGCAGCCTGCTTCTTTTCAAGAAATGTTGCCGTGTAATGTCGGGAACTGGAGACGGCTGCAAACGTCTTGTCAGTTCCTCAGCCCCTCACACGGCAGAAGGAGATGTCTCCTTTGTACAAGGAGACCGGAGCCACATGATGGTAAATATCTGCCTTGGATCTTCCTAAGCTTGTCCCATACTTTCTTGGAGAGCATGTGAAGGGTAAGTTAGGAGATGTACTGGCTCCATCAGAAGCATTTGGCCTCCTCGATTACCCATCATGCATGTGCCCGGGCTCGAAGATAGTCAACACAATTGACGTCCGTAGGACGAGACTGGAAGATGTGCAGGGCTCTCCTGTGAGCCCCGAATCGCTCTCCGACAGTCCTCCGTCCACCATGGCACCCGTGCTCATGGTGGGTTGCACGCACTCGGGGGATGGATGCCAATGCCGCCCCGACCACCACCTCTGTAAAGTGACTCACTTGTACGTTGACCCCATCAAAATCACACAGTGGGCAAAAGTAGATACGGTGGGTGAACTCCTCCCAGTCTGCCCAATGCAGACAACACCATGGTGGATGTTGGGGCAATGTGCCATCTTCACTGCTAATCCTGATGGGGAAGTGGTCACTTCCACAAGGGTCAGAGAGAACCTCCCACTGCAAACCTGGTGCCAACCCACTAGAGCAGATGGAAAGGTCTATACATGAAAGACCACCAGTGGCAGTCATCACATGTGTGGGGGCATCTGTGTTATGAACAATGAGGCCATTGTGTGGCACCCATTGTTCCACAAGTTGCCCTCAGGGGATTGTGACTGTCCGAGCCCCATTGGGGATTATGGGCATTAAAATCACCCATAATCAGAAAGGGTCTTGGAAGCTGGGCACTGAGGAAGTCGAGGTCTGCCCATCGGATATCAATCCCAGGAGGCATGTAGAGGGAACATAGAGTGGTGGGCACATCCAGTTGATCCAGCACATCCACTGGCACATGCATGCACCCATTCCAGATAAGGATAGCCACCCCTCCCACAGGGTGGCACATATGTAGTGCAGCATGTCAATCTGTCTGCATATGTGGTGCACCCCCATATTGAAATGGGGGTATCACTATGACACAGGATCTCCTGGAGGGAGATTAAGACAGGGTTGTGCCTGGAGATCAGCCGTGTGATCGCATCCATCTTGTGGGAAAACCCTCGACAGTTCCATTGTAGAAAACTTACCATCACGTGGACTTAGCTGGCTTATTTCTATCTCTCCCCTTTTCTGCATCCAACTGCAGAAAAGGGAGGTCGTCTTCAATGGGGTCGTCCTCCTCCATACGAAGGAGGAATCACCATTGTGCTCCAGTTGAGGCATGAAACAACCCCGTGCTCTCTGCCTTTCGCCAGCGAGCCTGGGTGGACGAACCAAGGACGCACGCCCCACTGAGGAAGTGGTAGGTGTCCCTACTTTCTTTCCTCCTGTCTCACCCACCACCTCCTCCATGGAGGGGACTGGCTGGGCTGAGACAGGGAGGGAGGCCTTCAAGGAAGATGTCTCATTGTGAGGAGAGGCATCTGGGGCCTCCAAGGAAGCTGGCACCGCCATTATTGGGGGCCCATGCATGGGCTAGAGGCGGTGGTGGAGCCAGAAGAAGCCATGGAAATGGGGCCAGGCTCCATCTGGCAGCCACTGCTAGCACAGACTGGCACCCCATTAACCCCACAGGCCCGAGTGGGCACCAAACGGATAAGAGGGGGAGCTGAGGTAGCATTCTGTCTTGGTGCAGACGGATGACACAGTAGCGAACTTCATAGCACATGCATAGGAGACTCCATGACTGGAGGACCTTCGCAAGGCTAGCAGCCACCATGCATCCTGAAAGCTTCTGGACACACAACTCCTTGATCACGCATTCCTGCAGCCAAGTGGGGCAATCCCCAGAAGAGGCAGGGTGGTTGCCCTTACAGTTTATGCAAAAAAGTGCAGACTTACAAGATTCTGGGGAATGCTCTCCCTGCCCGCAAGTTCCACACATGGCCTTGGCAGAACAGGAATTCTGAACCAGGCTCGAAGCAGGCTCAGTATAAAGGCAAGTACTGGTAAGCAGAGGTAGCCAGCCATAAAGTACTCTGGCAGTACATGTGGATCAAGAAATGGAGAAGAAATGATCTATCCTACTAACAGTAGACAACTGCCCTGCTGAACTGCTAGTCAGTCATTTGACAATTTTGACACTTAACTTTCTTCTTCCAAATGCAACCTCAAGGATCCAACCTCTTGACCAAGGTGTTATCAAATCATTGAAAGTGTTTTACTAAACCCAGCTCCTGCAGTGGGTTATTGGTAAAACATGTGTCACCAGCCTGTGGAAGCAACTTCATTTGCTGCATCCATTAATGCTCTGGGTCCTGTCCTTTGGATAATGCTGCTTGGAAAATTTTAAGCAGAAACAATGTTGACATGTTTTAGGAAAGTTGGATTTATCACAATCCAACAGACAATATTTGGCCTCATACAGCCCATCTTCCATGGCAGAATTTTAAGGAGTAGCCTTTGAAAGTATTGTTAAAATAGGCAATGAAGTGTAAACCTCTAATGAATCTGATGCAGCTAACTGCTGGGGGGGGGGGCATAACCCCCAACAACCAGATCAATGGCATTGGGGGCTATCTATGCTGATCCACTAGCAATAATATTTTTGATTATATAGCATTTCATACAGTTGTATCCAATAAAAGCAATAATACCCATTTATCAGTACAGCACACCCAGTTCTCCATAAGTTTACCACCTCCCTATGTTGACCACTTTTCTTCTGCCCTTTGGTAGTGAACTTACAGAGGTTCTACTGTATTAACTTTTAGAACTTATGGATGCCTTAGAAGGAAAAATCAGACTTCCAATTATCATAAAGAACAAAAAAGTAGCCAACTTTAAGAAAAAAACATTAGTTATTCAATAAATTCTGTTGGTGGGTACCCAGGTACCCTGGTAGTTGAATAACGTAGTGAAAGTTGGTTGTTGATATAAGGGTTAAAGCTATTAAAGATTTATCCTGAGGTAAAGAAGTGGGGACAGTTTTTCTGCAGTCTCTAATTCCTGCAGAGGGAGAGGATATAGTAATGGTGGGGTGAATGGGGGATCTTGTGGGAGATAGGCAGGTGTGCAAGGCTAGAACCTGCATACCCGACCCTGCCACAAGCTGGATTAGTGTATGGTGGTGGTGATGAGAAAATGAACATGTCATTTGAATGTACCAATGTATCAATGAATGTATCATTTTACTTCCTCAGCCATTTCTTAGATTTGATGGTGTAATACAGCATGAGAAGTAGTAAAAAAAATCTTCTCATTGGCCAGTGTGCATATTTTTGGCTTAGTTAACATTACTATGGTGAATAGTTATGTTGTTTATTACCACAATTAATATAAATGAAGCAAAATCCAATTGATCATTGAGAATTTGCTCATATGTCAAGGTTGGAACTGTTGAAACCCTGAATCAGAATGCATCTCAGGAGCAGAAAATTACCATGATTATTGAGGACTTCAATAATAAATATCTTGAAAGAAACTCTCCTAGGGGAAATCCCATGCACCTCTAGGACAAGAAAAAGCAGGATTTGTGCATTCTGCTGTAGTAGAATAACAAGTATGAAAAGGTATTCCTGCCAGTGGTGTTCAATTCATTATGTGGTAACCATTGAGGAGAAGTCTATGTTAAATCTTTAAATACAAATATTTTATGATTGCCTTAATATAAATATGATTTGGATATGTCTAATAAAGTTTTAGGGCTAAAGATGTTTATTTGATCTGTGATTTAATTACAAAAAAATGTGTTTGATTTTGGTAGTCTGAGAGACTACTGGTTAGCTACAGTGTAATAGCAATCAGATGGTTATCTCTCTAGGGTTAATAGCCATTAAGAAGCTCAAGCCCTCCTTTACTACTTGGACTGATGTGCTGCCTCCTATATTCATCAAGGGCTTCAAATCCTTGTTGGCTGCTATTTTTAACTAAACTTTTTAATTCATGTTTAGCAAATGCATATGTTCCTCTGGTTTGGAAGACCGCCAATGTGGTTCTGATCTTCAAATCTGTGACCTGTAGTGATCGAATGAACTATTGGCCGATTTCTCTTATCGCCCTCTCTGCCAAAATCCTTGAACTAATACTTCGTTCCAAGATGTGGTACTAGAGTAGACGGTTATTGGCTCCGTAACATCATGAGTTTTGTCCTAAACGATCTACTGAGTCCAACCTTCTTACGCACTTTCAATCTATTCATTCGGCTTTTGATAGTGTCCCTGTATCCCTGCTTTCTAAGCTCTTTGTCTATGGGATGGATTCGAAAATTTGTTATTTTTTAGAGTTACCTAACTAATCGTGTGTAATTATATCAAAATTGGTTTGTACATTAGCTCATGTTATTTTTCCCAATGAAGAGATGTTCCACAAGGCAGTGTTATTAGTCCACTTTTGTTTACTTATCTATAAATGATTTGTTTACAACTTCCTTACTCAATTTGGCAGTTTTAGCCTTTGCTGATGACATTAAATTGTATAAACCAGGGGTTAACAGGGGTAAGACACTGTTGGACATGCTGTTAAAAAGTCAAAATAAATTTTATACTGAAAAAGAAAACAGCACCACCACTGCAAGTGCCACAAAGAGAAGCAACTACAGTGGGCTAAAGAACACATGCACTGGGTCAATGATTGGCAGAAGGTGATTTTCAGTGATGAAAAAATTTTAATTTGGATTGTCTGGATGGATGGGCTCACTACTGGCATGACATCCGGGCTGATGATAACATCTTCTCTAAATGACAGCAACGTGGTGCTTTGCTAATGGTGTGGGGTGCACTTGCATTCAATGCGAAAAAACACCTTTAGCCTTTTCCAAAGGTAGACTGAATGCCCTTGCATACCAACATGTACTTGAGGACAATTTGCTGCCATTTGCTGAGATGACTGCAGGCCCATTCTTTGAATTCCTGAAGGACAATGCCCCAATTCACACTGCAAAAAAAACTTGGCAGTCGTTTTTGGAAAATGGTGTTCAAGTAATGGATTGGTGTGCCCTTTCACCAGATTAGAACCCACTGGAGAACGAATGGGCTATGTTAGCTTGTTCTCTGTATGCTGGTGACAAGCAGTATTACTCTAGTGATGAACTTAAAGCCGCAGTCAATTCCAATTGGGAAAAACTTGAGCTACCTAACCTAACCGCCTAACCAGATTTACAAAGTTATTGTGAAACAGGGGAAGTTTATTGGCTATTAATTCCAGGGTCTTTATAAATATGAGACAGTTCTTTTTGCGTTTGTTCCACTTTTCTTAATTATTGTTATCAATTGTTGACTTAACACCCATTTAAATGTTTACAGTTGTTTTATAACGTATAAGAATGTTTACAATTTAATTTGATATAAAAATAACAACTGGTTATTTTAATTAGAGACACACCTTAAGATATGCTAATTACTTAGGAGACATGCAAACTTCCCTAAATTGGTAAAGAAAACATCAGAGAACAGGTACTCAAAGGTTGGTTAAGGGTGGAGGAAATGGTACATGTGTAGACACAATTTTGTAGGTCTGGGGTTTGCCGAGACCGCACCTGGATGGAAGGCTAATATAGTTTGAGGAGTGAAGGATTCTTCACTAAATCACATTCCCTGCATGGCTCGTTCATTGTAGTTAGTCATTAATGATGGAATATTGGCACAAAGGAGTGTCTCTGACATTTTAGCAATAAGAAGGAAGCTGGTTGGACATTTCAAGCACTCACACTTGGCTTGCAACCGTCTCTAACAAATCCATGTTGGCTTAGATGTTGCTCAACATATCCTCATTCAGGACATTTGCACCAGGTGGAATAGCAGATTCTACATGCTACAAAGATTACTAGAACAGCAGGAAGCATTGATGACATATTGAGTTGAAAATAAGCTAACTTGTTTAAACCAACATCGTGGTCACTGATTGAAAAATATCATTAAACTGTTGCAGGCATATGAAGAACTAACCAAACAGGTTTTTCAAAAAGATGCTATCGTGTCAATGATAATACCAGCTGTGTATGCTCTGTCAAAATTTTTATCTGGTAATGCTAGTGATTTCAGTGACATTCAAACTATGAAGTCTGAATTATTGCAAAAACTTAGTGAGCGATTTATTTCTTTAGAATCAAACAAAACTTGCATTATTGCAACTACTCTGGATCCTCCATACAAGAATAAAATTTTTCAAAGCCAAGAAAGTGCTGTGATTGGTAAACAGTAGTTGACTGACCTAGTGAAAGAAAGGAAGGGCAATTCGGATATAGTTGCTTGCCACCCCCCAACATAAGCTAAAAAATTAACTAGTTTATGGAGTTTTCTAGATGATGTGGCTATCAATTTGAATGATCCCAAATCGGGCATAAATGAAACTGCAGTGACCACAGTTGTCAAGTCAAACCTGGTGCCAACCCAGGAGAGCAGATGGAGAGACCACCAGTAGCAGTCATCAAATGTGGGGGCACCAGTGTTTAGAACAATGAGGCCACATAAATAAATAGGCTGGAACGTCACTATTCAATTATTTTACATTTCACTTAAAATTACTGATATAACTATATGAATTTGACATTCGATTACTTGATTACTTTGCCAGAGCTAATTGTGTTAAGCATCCAAGAACAGTTTCAGCTGTTTAAACAGTGAAACCACTCACTATCACAGCATTCTGGCTTGAGAACCATAAATATACCAATTTTAAGCTTGGAATCTGGGACTAGGACTCCACATTAGGCTTCAGAACCTGCCAGATACCCAATGAACAGTTTTGGCAACCTGCAAGATATCCATTAACAGGCTTGGGAACCTGCAAAATGTGGCCCACCCATGGCTAGCCTTGCCTGGCTATTAGGCTTGACCCCTAAGGTGATGAGCTTGCCAATCTTTTAGATTGGTAGTGGCTCAGTCACTTGGACCATAGCAATGATTACAGTAGCACTCTTAAAATCAACTTTCTATGAATTGGCAATCTGCAAAGCACATCACATGTCAATAAAACTGTCATTTTCAGTGCCATGTGGCTGCCCTAGGAACTTAGATACCAATGTAAATGAACATTATTCTTGATGAAAAACTTTGTGCTTTGTAATGGTACCATTGAAAACCAAATTGGAAATGACACATTTGGAGATATGCATAAGCTTTTTCATGCAAAATGCTTTTCAGTAACTTTCATGTGCAACATCTCTAAATGTATAAATGAAACAAAGTTGTCATTTCAACCAAGATTATTGTTTCTTGGATTACATATAGTTGCAAAACATCAAGGCATATAGCTGTTTTGCTGCTGAGCAACTGGTGATGACTTTGGCTTGGATAGATAGTTGAACAGCCAATAGTAGTATTTTTTGACATGCCACAATATCCTGCACCAAACGTGCAGGTGAGAGTTGTAGATGAGAGTTGCTGCACTTAAGCATGATTCTCATATCCAACTGTACAGCTCATGATACTGCAGGTATTCACTTATTTCAATGTCTCATGTTACAAATTGAAACTGTCTCAGAAACTTTGAAAACTAACTTGATTTTCAGATGTTGCAGCCTCCCAGTACAAAAATAAGTTCAACTTCATTATTCTTTGCCATCACAAGAAAATTTTGTCATTAAGGCAGAGTGTGATTGTTTTTCCTTCTTCACGTGGTCTTTATACAGTCTATCATGAACAAATCATGACCCCTCACCAACTGTATAACTCAAATAAAGACAATATCACCAACAATGGCTTTTATTCCACTACAGGGGACCCCAAAACACAGGAACAGTTGTTGAAGAAGTTTCAATCAGCAAAAACTCTAAGGGGTACCCAAACGCTCCATAGTTAAAATTTGGTAAATGAGACAAGAATGTTAGTGAAAAGTTACACATTTTCAGAGGACTCACAATTATATATATTTCATATGACATTGATATTCATGATATTGTTGGTTTTGTTACATGAAAATACAGGGTGGTAGTTAAGTCTATTCCCCCCTCAAAAATTCTAAACCATGGGAGAAATGGAAAACGTTTAAGGGTACAAAAGGTAAGTATGTAGGTCTCCAACAATGGTGTCCTCTTTCTGAGCCCTATCTTGGGACCCATATGCAATACACCAAAATAGTCAATTTGAAAGTTACTAGGTCTATGAAATTATGCCCAGCGACAAAACAATAATGCGAACTAGACCAATGGTCACCTCACAAAATGATAAAAATTTCATGAAGGTCAGCTGAAGGAGGAAAAGTTGCAAAATTTTTATAATAATGAATGACAGTTGAAAAGTATTATCAGGAAGTTGTGCTGTCATTCCAAAGCCCATGTGACATCATTCACCTCCAGCCAATTATGGTGAATAACAGTTTGTCAACAACAAAGGGCATGAAGGTGCTTCAGACAAAAAGTGAATTTTCCGTCTTTGTTCCTCCACACTTGGTATGGTACAGAAACTGGCAAAGTGATGTTTGGTCCTTTCTGGGACCTATCTTCAGACCCAAATGTGATAAACAATAAACGTCAATTCCAAAGTTGTTGGGGACATCATACTACTCAAGAAAAACCTCCCTAAAACGAAACCTGATCGTTCCCATATTTTTTTCCGTTTTCACAGGTTTCCGTTTCACAAAGGGTTATGTTTCAATAAAACAAATTATTCCATCAAAAAATTTATTTTCCGTTAGCCCAGGTTTCTGGTTTATATGAGGTCCAGTTTAAGCAGGTTTCACTGCATTAATTCCGTTTAAAATTAGGTATAGAAGAACTCTATGACTTATAAAGCCTGAGTTATTAATGATAGAAAACGTTAGAGCAAACAAACATAAACCACGTCCTTTTCCTGAATTTAAAAATAAGCTGCATGAAGGCCTAACAAGATTTAATTTTCATAAAAAAAACTCCTTTTAATTTAGAAACCTGAGAAATATGATACCATAAAACTTCTAAAACCCTAACCTATAATTCCTGTGGTCCCCCTACAATGCTAGCAATGGTGGGTTTCCCTTTGAGGAAGCCATCAATTTTATACTCTACAACACTATTCCATTGCTGAATGGTCTTTCATAAGAAAGACCAGTACTATAAGTTAGACTGTGCTGTAATCTTCAATTTATATGAATAATTCTTTCTCCCTTCTACTCAACTTCCAACTAGAGGTCCTTTGCACCAAACCAGCAGCAGTTTGATGCTGAGAGATATATGCCACTGACAGTGTGCCTCACCCTAATTCTCTAATTAGGTCAGACACACTCTCCCTACAAGAAAACCTGTGGAGTATACAATTCCTGCTGCCCTTGATTGGATCCTATCAATCTCACAAGATAAATCCTGCATGAAGGGAAACCAAATTGGACTATCATATTTGAAAATTGCTCTCATACTGTTTTTTTACCTCCTGTGTTGTCCCCAAGGACCCTACAAATCACACGGAAGAGTTGGCTAGCCCTCCCAATCATCATCATCATCATCATCACACCCTTATCCCGCCTACGACAGGGTCGGGTCTGCAGGTTCTAATCCTCCACTCCCGTCTATCCCCAACCAGGTTTTCATCCACCCCACATGCAATCATGTCCCTTTGTATAACCTGCTCCCACGTCTGCTTGGGTCTCCCCCTGCTCCTGATACCACCTCAGCCTACCGTCCCTCATCTTTTCCGCAATGTCTCCCACCCCTAAACTGCCTCTGACATGTTCATAGCAGACTCTGTCAGCACGAGACACCCCACTCTTGTACCGCAGCATTCGCATCTCAGCCACTTGCATTCTCCTCTCGTGGTTTTTCCTCACTGCCCAGCACTCTGATAGATATAGCATAGCGGGCCTAACTACAGTTTTGTAAACCTTGCTTTTCAACTTTATTGGGACTCTGCGGTCACACAGGACACCACTTGCCTGTCTCCACTTTAGCCATCCTGCGTTGATTCTGTGAGTAACATTGGAGTCCATTTACCTGTTGCTCTAAATCACTGATCCTAGATACCTAAACTCTTTCACTGCTGGTAGTACCTCATTTCCACAATGAACTACACCCCCTTGGTCCTGGCCACTCCAACTGAAGGCTAAGTACTCTGTTTTCTTCATGTCCACCCTCAGGCCCCCTTTGCCATTGCTGTTCAAATGTCCTGTAAGCCCTGTTATGTCTCCTCTTGGGACTCCTGTAACCTTCCTACATCACCGGCAAATACCAAGCACTGGGGGGGCCCATTCCCATACTCCTGTCAGCAGGTCATCCATTGCCAAAGCAAATATTTATATATATATATATATATATATATATATATATATATATATGGACTGAGAGCCGATCCTTGATGAAGCCCTACCTCCACCTTGAAGCCACTAGTCTTTCCCCATGCCATCCTTACCCTAGTGGTGGAACCATCATACATATCCTGTATTATTCTGATATACCCTTCATCCACTCCCTTTTTTCTTAGAACATCCCATACAACCTGTTGTGGGACACTATCATAGGCCTTCTCTAAAGCGGCCCACAGATGGTCAACTTGTTTGCCACAGACTGAACAACCAAGTTGACAACCTTCTCATAAACATCAGTTTTTTCGAAAAATTTGCAGCAAAAAGGTGTAGCACAGCTTCCTCAAACTATGGTGCGGCCGAGTTGCATTTAATGCGGCAAAATTGCATTGGAGTGCGGCCGAGTTGCACTGGTGTGCGGCTGAGTTGCATTGGTGTGTGGCCGAGTTGCATTGGTGTGCGGCCGAGTTGCATTGGTGTGCAGCCGAGTTGCATTGGTGTGTGGCCGAATTGCATTCGAGTGCGGCAAAGTTGCATTGGTGTGCGGCCGAGTTGCATTGGTGTGCGGCCGAATTGCATTAGAGTGCGGGCCAAGTTGCATTTGAGTGCGGCCGAATTGTGTTGGACACTCCAGTTCTCAGCAGAAAACATTACATTAGTTTTGGTGGTGTCAAATATTTAAATAAAAGCTTTAATACAAATCAACCCCTAACTGAGTTTTTGCGGTGGGAGCAGATGCCCGGGTGCCCTGTACAATGGTTGTGAGGTCTGTAATTTTGCGCTATTCAAGCATTGACTGTAGGATGTTATGTGTGTATTTATTAATATGTATTCAAGGTGTTTGTATATGTTTTGTAATTAGTGCCCGGGTGGGCATGGAATTAAATTAATAATAATAACCCCTTTTTCGCCTATGGCAAGGTTGGGTACCCACCTTGTCCCTCTGAATTGACACAACGGTGATGTATTGGATGGTGCTTTGCCACAGCCATTGCCGACCAATGCTTATTTACCGTCGCACAGTGGAGTATTTGCAACAAAAAGCTGGCCAAAAGTCCAAATGTCAAACATTCAATTACATTGTATTAAAAGCTATTTTTGTAACAATAAATAAATGGTAAATCACGTGGTTGGTATGTTTGGGTCCAAATGTCATTACCTATTGTTTCCTGGGCATTTAAAATTGTGGTTTGTTGGAGTTGTGAATTAGTGTAAAAATTGTGGGAAATTGTGATAGGATAAGAATATTTGTTTTTCAAGAATTTCAACAGATATTTTAAAAAAAAACTTATGGAGATTATAGAAGGAGGTATGTTTTATAATATGCATGACTTTTTTATAACTTTCTAGAGGAAATAAATTTATGGTGGGCAATATTGTTAGGGTAGTAAAAAACGGCACTTGGCAAATATAAAGTTGAAATAAGAAGGGTTTAGTTTATGTGCCAAGCCTTGTCAAGCAAAAATTTTTGCATTGCAAGAAAATATAGGCCTTCCTTTACAAATTAGTGAAGAAAATTGTCCTGCATGTACTTGCCATTTTTTAAAAAAATGATTTGAATTCAAGATAGTGTTTTTGTCATATAAAAGGGTATTTCCTTTCATCCCCAGAATGTTCAGAGAGAGTTAATGCAACGACCAGAAAATCATTATATGATCTGATAAGTGAGTGTTCCAAAAGAAAGCTAGATGACAAGTTGAAATACTTGGAAGATAAGCTTATGGAAATTATGAAATGCCCTGATGACCACCATAGTCAACTAAGGCGTTAATTAAGATGGTTTAAACACCAATTTAAACAAAAGTGGGCAGCTGCAAATAACAAAGAGGAACGTTTCATTAAAAAAAATGAACAATGGCTCAATGCCTCAATTAATTTGCCAACTTGGATCACTCCTAAACCTGGTCGTCCAGAAAAGGAATTCACCGAGTCAAGTGACAGAAGAGGGAGACGTAAAACAAGACATTTGAGAAAACAGGCTCCTGCTGAAGAATTCACATATTCAGCTCAAATGAGCCAAAGAGCAGCAGGAAAAGCTGAGGTGTCTAATGTGATAAAATATATAACAGCCACACCAACAAGAGCCAAGAAAGCAAGAAAGGTTCTGTTTTCTACTGGAAAAGATGCAGTACAAAAGCATACACCATCAGAAGCTTTGGCTATATTTGTAGAAGGTGATTTTACCAGAAAGCAATGGGAGATACTGCATAGTGCAAACAAAGGTATATTTCCTTGCTATTCATTAATAAAAGAAGCCAAAAAACAATGCTATCCAAAGATTGAATCATTAAGAGTGACAGATACATATGCTGAAGTCATTTTACAAGATCTGCTTGATTGTACATCATCAAGACTGTGCATGTACTTAGAAGAAGTTTTGGAAAACTACTCAAATGATGAAAGGCAGAATCTAGAGCTCATATGTAAATGGGGCTGTGATGGATCTCAACAGTCACAATTTAAACAAAAGTTCCAGAACAATGCTGACAGTGACTTGAATATATTTCAAAGTTCACTTGTTCCTCTAAGACTGCTAACAAATTTTGGTGACCAGCAGAAGACAATATGGCAGAATCCAGTTCCATCATCTACAAGATACTGCAGACCAATGCGCATACAATTCGTTCAAGAAACAAAAGATGTAACAAATGATGAAATACAGTATATTGAAGGACAAATTAATCATTTAAAATCCACAGAATTTGCAACTGTCAGTGGTACTATGAACATAAGTCATAACTTGTTACAATGGTGAATGCCAAAGTATGTAATGCTGCTACTAAAACGTTTTCAACAATGAGATGCTATATTTGTGGGCAAACCTCAAAAGATTATAACAACTTAAACATAAGAAAGAATGAAAATCCTGAAGCCCTGGGGTTTGGACTCTCAATACTTCATACAAGGATCAGATTTTTTGAGTCACTACTTCATTTATCTTATAAAATCCCAATAAAGAAATGGCAGGCAAGATCAAAGAATGAAAAGGCTATAGTCATGGAAACAAAGAAGATGATTCAGCAAGCCTTCAAACAGGAAATGGGTCTTCTGGTGGACATTCCAAAACCAGGATTTGGCAATTCAAATGATGGAAACACATCAAGAAGATTTTTCTTGGATCCTGAGACATCTTCTCAAATTACAGGAATTGACATAAAGTTAACAAAAAAGTTTAAGGTAATCCTTGAAGCAATATCAAGTGGTCAAAAAATTGATGTAGTGAAGTTTACCACATATGCACAAGAAACAACAAAACTGTATGTGAGTTTATATGGTTGGCATCCAATGTCACCCACAGTTCACAAAGTTTTGATTCTTGGGGCCACAGTTATTGCACATGCAATCTTGCCTATTGGCCAATTATCTGAGGAAGCTGCTGAGGCAAGGAACAAAAATTTTAGACTATATAGGCAACACTTTTCAAGGAAATGCTCTCGCCAAGCTTGCAATCAAGATGTGCTACACAGGCTACTTTTAAGTTGTGACCCACTATTAAGCAGCAACAGACCACATAAACACAAGAAAAGTAAGCCATTCTCACATGAAACCATTAATTTGTTAGTCCCAGAATCACCACATGTGCCTCTAAATTTTGAAAGCAGCAATGATAATGAGGAACCTGAAACTGAAGATTGTGATTAAGTTCTTGTAATTAAATGAGAATTTTATTTGCTTTTTCAACTTTTCTTTATAAAATCAGTTTTATTTTAAATTATCTGTAATGGAATACTACTTAATTCTTCATTTTCAAATAAAAATAAGCATAAAATAATTTTGGCCAACTATTTTAGCAAAATACTCCACTGTGCGTCGGTCTACTTTTTGTTGGAAAATTCCACCGGCACCAGGGGGAACTCCTGCATAGCAGAGGGTTCTTTTTCATGCAAATTTCATAGTACACCACACGGGACTTCAGTTTTTCCTCTCATCCAAAGGAAGGTACACTCGGGGCATCTATTGTCCGAAGGGGCCCACCAAATTCAGTCCGGTATCTAACCTAGAACCACTGACGGAGTTATCAAGTCACCATGATAGGATCCTAGCTTCTCATACTGTGCACGAATTGTACCCCTTTAATAATTTTATGCCTCACTTTTGGACACTGTATCTAGATCATTCCACACCAACTTCACTCAAAAATTTGCACTAAAAAAAGTGCACTAATGTTGACAGTGAAGTTGACAACGCTGCCATAGACGAAGCAACTTGGTTGACAACAATAGGCTCCTCCCATGAAAAATCTAAAGTTTTTGATTTTACTTCAATCGTTACCTCAACTTGACCTTTCAACCTTCAACCTACCCACAGACGATCAATTTTGTCGTCAACATGGCAAGTTGACGGCATGGTTGACAACCAAGTTGACCGTCTGTGGGCCGCTTAAGTCAACAAAGATCACATGCAGGTCCTTCTTTACCGCTATGTTTCTCAACCATCTGTCGTAGAATAAAAATGGGTTCCATTGTTGACCTACCAGGCATAAACCCAAACTGGCTTTCTCGGATACTAATACAATTTCTGAGACGACATTCTATGACCCTCTCCCACAGCTTCGTAGAATGGCTCATTAGCTTAATGCCTCTATAATTCCCACAGTCCCGGGCATCACCCTTGCCCTTGAACAGTGGGACAATTCAACTTTCCCTCCATGCAGATGGCATTTAGTCCCCACTGGCTATTTTATTGAAAAGCTTCCCCAGCCATGTAATTCCTGTGGTCCCCAAGCTATGCCAAACATCAATGGGAATCTTATCAGGACCTATGTCTTTGTGACCTTACATCTTGCAGAGAGCCCTGACTATTTCCACCCCACTCACCCAGTCCACAGCTACTGAGGTGGCAGGGGTGTTGTTCCTGACCCTTTCACTGGTATCTGTGTTTAAGAGATTATTGTAATATTCCTCCCACCTGTTCATTACCTCTTCTGGCAGAAATAGGACCCCACCATTCCTATCCTTGATCGTTATGGCCCTAGTGACATCCTTACTACTCCTATCTCAGGTCTTGGCTAGTCTAAAAACTTCCCAATCTCACCCTCCTTAGTCACCAAGCTCTCATATAAAGTCTCATACTTTTGGCGTTTGGACTGGGCGATGGTCCTGCTAGCATGTTTCTTTGCCTGTATATACTCTGTCTTTGAACCCTGGTCCCCATCTCCTTCCACCTTTGAAATGCTGCCTTCTTCTGATGGATAGCTGCTTCCACCTCCTCATTCCAGCACCAGGTCTGTCTACCCAGGTATGAGCCTCCTACTCTAGCAGTGCCAAACATCACCTTTCCACATTGTGTAATCTACCTGGCCACCCTGTCCCACATGGCATCAGCTGACCCTTCCCAATCCCAGTCCACCTGGCTAATAATCTCCAGCTGGAATTCATGTGCATTTGATGGTAACTTCCATAATCTAGGTTCCATAATCTAGGTTCACCTTTCCATGGGTGGTTCCTAAATGCACCCCTAACAACTACCTCCATCATGAGTAACTTATGCCCACTTTCCTTCTGGAAACCCTCACTGGGGAGCACCCAGCAATCTCCAATCTCAGACCTATGCTGCATCTTGACCATAAAGTAATCAATCTGGGACCTCCCCTGGGGTGACTGAAAGGTGACGAGGTATAGAAACTTTTGAAACCACATGTTGGCCAATGCAAGGCCATGTGCTTGAGATGTATCAAGAACGTTTTGTCCCTCTGCTGAGAGTTGGCCATAGCCCCATCAACCATGGACAGCACCATATCCTTGCCCCTTCCTGCCCACATGGCCATTAAAGCCCCCCCCCCCCCGCTATAATCAGATGATGAGATCCATTTCCCCATCTTATCTGTTTATCTACAGACTGTACCACCTCATCAAACTCCCCCCAAAAATCCCTTTTGGTGGCCTCGTCACAGCCTGCTTGGAGAGCAGGACTAACATAATCCTGCAGCTAATTCTACAGACCACTGTGATCCCCTGTTGCAATTCCCTACTCAATACAATACCTACCCCATTTTGCCCCTCCTCACTACCTGTGTACAGTAATTTGTAGCCCTCGCCCAGAGCCCGTGATCAGTTTCCCTTCCACCTCGTTTCTTGGAGAAAGGCAAAACTAACTCTTCCATGCTTCAGGGTGTTTACTAATTCCCCTGCTTTTCCTGTAAGGGTCCCCACGTTCCACATCCCTAACCATAGCCTAGCCCTCTTACTTAGTGGGACAGCTCTGCCTGGGGGCTCCCCAGGCAAATGCCAAGGACCTGCAGCAACAGTGACAGGGCTACCTGTGGGGGGGCCGTCCTACCCCACAAGAGACACTTGGTGATTTATCCATCTTTGTCATGTGAGCAGAGGTCCCACATGCACATGACACTCCACCACTCACACCTTACAATGTGGGGTTGCAGTCCTATGGCAGCATACCCCCAGCAAACAAATTAAGCAATAACAATAAAAATAACCCCCAACACCCCAACCCCAACACCAAAACAAAAGCAGCAGGAAAAACCACCAACCCACCCCCAACACCACACAATAAGAGGGGCAAACAACAACAAAATAAAATAAAGATAATAATAATAATGGTAATAATAACAACTGTAATAATGTGACACCAATAAATAATAATAAATAATAATAAAAATAATAATAATAATAAATAATAAAATTAATTCTAATAGGTTTAGAAGAACTTTCCACTGAGGAAAAATTAGCACCATGCTCTGTATGGGGCATGGTGATCGTCAGTGCAGACGACACCACGCTGTCCAAGAGCACGATGAGAGCAGTAGGAATGCCACGCGATTAGGCTTAAATGTCTAACCACCCATGCAGTTCCCCACACTGTTTCTGGGGCCAAAAACCTCAGCCTTACCATGACCTGGAACATTTTTGTTGTCTTCTAAAAAATGCAGCTTTCTAAAAAATATAGATGTCTGGAAATATAGATGTCTGGGACTGATGCAGTGGGAGCACACAATGGCTGACAACAGTGTTGCACGCCACCTAGCGACCGATCCCCCAGCCCTCCCAACCAATTTACTAATATGATCCTTCCAGGTACCTTGACTATTTAAAATAATTCCAAGGTACTTATGGGTCAAAACACTCTCGACCCTCACTCCGCCTATATAATTATCAAAATGTAGGAGCTTCATAGATTTATTATATATAATTCCTCCTTTCTCATGTGCAGGCATGGTCATAATCTGTTCCAATCCATTACAATACAGTTGCTCCAAATAGAGATTCAGAGCCCCTGATAACCTGGAATTTAAATTAAGCTGCATACTGTCCCAATCCAACCTGGGTAATTTGAGTTCCCAACCAAGAATTACTTTTGGTACCTTTTTCCTTCGATATAGAAGCTCCAATGATTGTAACATGACTCCTCAGTGCAAGTGAATCATCACATGGTGGATGATAGAAGCCAACCTCATCAATCCCCCAACACGAGAGCTAGCAACAAGATTCTAGCACAATCTTCCTCAAAACCCAATCTCTGCTGATTTAATGTCTCCCTTCAATCAGGATTCAGTGCCAAATATGATATCAGCATCTGATGTTGTGACAAGGGCATTCAACTCAGTCATGTTATTGACTATGCTTCTGCAGTTTACAACAAGCAAAGTCATTTGATCAGTTACTGCTAACTGCTTACCTATCCCTCACCTATTAATGCCTAGCAGTACTTTCCCACTGGTATTGTGCCTTAACCTGCCATCAGGTGACATAGTACTTTTCCTAAAAATGAACATCAACAATAATTACAATCTTTGAGGCAGCCTTTGCATTAACCCTGCAACTATGGATAGGGTTGATTGGACCCTAATGATGTTTTTAAATGATGCTATTACAATTATTTATTTCTTCTGTTTTTTTCCATACATCTTGACTCTGTCACTCTAGGTTGTATCTACACAAATTTTGCATTTTCATGTTTTTTTTCTTTTTCTTTACATTCCTACAAAATTACTTTCAGGAACTACTGAACAGGGTCCATTGGACCCTCATGTATATTATATATGGATTTATGATTTTGCAATGTGATTTGCCATGTTTATTTATTACTGTTTTGTAATGATTTATTACTATATTTTTACATAGTGTGAGATTATTTACAAAAAACGTGAAGCTATGCAGGAAGTTATAAATGCATGTTTCAACATGTCTGTGTGTTTGTGTCAAACTATTAGCCTAGAGGCACTGACATGCTATTGCTTTGCATTTTTCGTTTATATTGATACCTTTGATATTGGAAGCAGGCAATAACGTGATTGCATCAAGAAAGTTATTTTGGTTTTACAGTTGGCATTTTGTGTTGTGACATGATAAAGAATTACATAATATTTTTGATTTTCAAACAACATGGATTATCGAAGAGTGTTATCTGATAAAGAAGTAGAAGGTGTTGCTGAGGATTTTAGCGATTTTGATGACTTTGGAAGTGATTATGTACCATCTGATGATGATGGTGAATTAGATTGTGCTCCAAATGAAATAAATGAAGAAGATAATTCAGAAGAAGATGCACAATGACATGGAGAATCAAATTTGTATACAACAAAAGATAAAAAGGAAATTTGGATGTCTCCACCTTTCACATCTCTTGGTGGTTGAAGAGCAAGTGTCATAATGTACTGAAAGAAAAAATGGACCAACACGTTTTCCACACAGAGAAGTAGATGATGTTGAATCTGCATTTCTTTTATTCCTCAGAAAACCATTATTAGATATTATAGTAAATTGGACTGATGCAGAAGGAGAAACTGTGTATGGTAACAAATGGAAAAAAAATGGATATTCCAGAATTGAAAAAATTTATTGGTGTACAAATTGTAATTGGAGTGTACAAATCAAAGAATGAGGAAGTCTCTCGACTATGGAGTAAAGAGAATGGCAGAAATATTTTCAATTACTTGATGAGTGGAGAGCAATTTCAAAACCTCCTTTGAGTAATAAGGTTTGACAATGCAGCTGAAAAAACATTACGTGGCCATTCAGATAAACTATAGTCGTCGCCATATAACTTGACACATCGGTGGGAGTGAATGAACGAGTCAATTTAAAAAAATAGGGAACCACATAAGTAATGGTAATGCAGTGAAGGCCACCTATTGGGATAGCAAGGGGACCTGTTACTTTACCTAATAACAACACACTGATCACTTATAACATTAAAGCATAATTAGAAGTAACATATTATTGGGCTCAATTTATATTTTATTAACAGCATTCCTAAGAAAAGAAAAACTTATTTAAAAGTCATGAATTGTTCTCTTTCATTTGTTTGAATTTAACTGCTTAATTTTTCAGTAGGCTAATCTGCATAATTCTAGTGTTTTTACCTGCCAAAATTTATATTTTGGTTGTATAATGCAGTGTTGGAACAGTTGGATAGGCCAGCGTTATACCTCAAAGTGTCCTGGGGACGCCCATAAAGGACGTCACGCTTTATGGAGGAGGGGGGGTAATGCAATGTTTGACAATAAGTGACACAGGTGTGGGGGAGGTCATGACTAGAGGACATCACATTTCTTTAATTATAGATTTGAACCTTCAGTGCAGTGTTTTGTAAAATATTAGTTTGCAAAATATTTCCTTTTGCCCAGTGTTTCTGATCACCTGCATTCCTGAGATGAACCTAACAAGTTCCTCCTCTCCTCTTCTCATTACATGTCCATACCACCTCAACCTATTTTCTCTCCTCTTTTTGGCAATGTTCACCACTCCCAGGCTATAATATACTCATTTCTGATTCTCAAAGCTCTCAACACCCCACTAATGTTCCAAAACATTTGCATCTCAGTTACTTGTATTCCATTGACGTGGCTCTGCCTCACTGCCAAACACTGATCCATATAGCACAGCATCATGAACACAACAGATCACAAAAATTAATTATAAAATTCACAACAAGATAAACATATCGGTCACTGTGTATTGCATGAAGTTCATGTCGAATGCTTTAAATGTATCCGCATACAATGTCCAAAAATCTAGTACAAAATTATAAAAGGGGCACAATTCGTGCATAGTATGAGAAGGTAGGGTCCTACCATGGTGACTCAGTAACTCCGTCAGTGGTTCTAGGTTAGTGTGCCTTCCTTTCAGATGAGAAGTAAATCCGAGGTCCAATGTGGTGTATGATGGCCTTTCCCTGGCCTTTCACTTCCCCTGAAGTTGATGGAATTCTCCAACGAACAGTATAGATAGGTACAACCCTTGTGTCAATTCTGATTGGGGACACTGCAGTCAAGCGTCTGGAAAACACAGGGATGTTGGCTGGGTTGTCTGTGGGGGATGCTGGTTTCACACGTCAAAGTGTCTGGGGGCTTGAAAGTGTCCAGCGTGACACTTTAAGGCAAGACACTGAGAGAGCCCACCATCTAGGTCTGAATGCAGATGCCCGAATTTTCTGCAGAGCACATATGTAACGTCATTCAATGCATAATTTCTATCGAAATAACCTAACTGGGTAACGGAAAAAAATGCTTGAGACACTTTCAGGTATGTGTGAAATTACCTCAAAGTGTCCCTCCGTCCCCAGACACATTGAGGTACCTCAGTACACTTTGAGGTATGACACCAGCCTACCCCACTGTACTAACACCACATTATGCAACCAAAACAGAAATTTTGGCAGGTAAATTAATTGCGTGGTGCATATTGCATGGTGCTGTCCCATTGCATAACTCTTAAAAGGAGTGTTATGTGGCTTCCGTACTTTAAATTTTCTGTACAGAAGACTTCCTGCTGGTTTAATGACAATGTAATTAGTAATTAAACTTTGTGATGACGATTTTACCAAATTTTTATACAATTCATGGTATGAAGAAACACTGTTCTGCAGATGTTTCAGAATTAGCATCATTAACACTAGCAAGTGATTTTTCTAATTCACTGCAAAGACGAAAACCATCATGAATAAATTTTGCTGTGAGAGGGCCTGGTCTTCTTCAACATCATTTTCACTTTCGGGATCAGCTACTGTATCTAAAGTTAGTTTAATAATATCCTTCCGTCCACAAGGTGCGGTCTTGGCATACCCCAGACCTACAAAATTGTGTCTACACATGTACCACTTTCTCCAATCTTAACCAACCTTTGAGTAACTGTTCTCCGATGTTTTCTTTACCTATCTAGGGAAGTTGGCAGGTCTCCTAAGTAATTAGTATATTTTATTTCTGGTTAAGCAATGCCACCCAAGTTAGTACCAACATGGTTGGCTGGTCAGAAACACTGGTTACTAAGGCAGAAATGGAAGTAGGATGTCCATAAGGATATGGTAGTGTCTGGGATGGATGGGGACCTAGTGGGAGATAGGCAACAGTGGAGGACTAGACCCTGCAGATCAGACCCTGTCATAGGTGGGATAAGGGTATGGGGATGATGATGTCTTGTCTGCTTGGGTAATATAGAAATTTTACAGCATGTTTAAAAAATTATTTTAATTGCTAAAGCTTTATATGGATGGTATTTAATTTAATATCAATAATAATGCCCTTAATCTCAGTAGCGTCGCTAGGGTTGGCATCACCCGGTGCGGTGACACCATGATGACAACACAATGGTGTCACCCCTCTCCCAAAAACAGCCGCTTCTTCTGCTTTGGTGTCACCTCATTTCTCATGGTTGTGAGTGGCGTCACCTCATTTCTAATGGTTGTGAGTGGTGTCACCCTGTGGGGCCCGCACCCCCTGCATTCCCCTAGTGACGCCCCTGCTTAATATGAATATTGGGGTAATGACAGACCCCACCTTGTGGTGTGTGTGCCAGAAATCGTCACCTTGTGGACGGAAGGATATCATCGTCATTTAAGGCATCATCCACCAGCAATTCTTCTATATCATCATGGTTGAAAATGTCCAAATCACCTCCAAAAGAAGTTTTAATTCTAGAGCATGTTCAGTGGACCTACAGACCCTACCTTGCCACAGTCGGGGTAAGACTGTGATGATGATGGTGTGATCATGAAGTGTCATGTACAAGTGTGGAACCTCCTATTGTGTATGCAAATTTCTCACAGATTACGACTTCTTTAGCTAATACCATGTTCGGTGGATTTTATCAGTGTCTTGGGCCTTATACTGCCGATACTTCCGGAACAACCATACAGTATGCATATTTAGCCAATTTCTTTTTGTCAAATGCAAACCACACAACATCAAAATCTCATAAAAATAAACCTCATAAAGAGAGACCCAACTGTATACAGTTTTGAAAAAAAAACAGTACAGTACGAATAATTTGCACAAATGATTAGTTGTAATTTGCCAATATATGACTCCCACACATAAACATATGCCTAAAATGGCACATCATTCTATGTCCAAGGTCGCCAATGAAAGGCTCTGAAAATAATATGATCCATATCTGGAAATACTCATCACCATTAGACCTTATCCAGCCTGTCGCAGGGCCGGGTCTGCTAGTTCTTATCCTCCACTCCCACCAGTTCTAACCCCCACCAGGCACCCCTCCACCCTGAACGTCTTGATGTCCTGTTGTACCACCTTCTCCAACGTCCGTTTTGGTCTTGCCCTACTCCTGGCGCCAACAATCACTTGCAGTCCCATAATGGAGAGAATAACTTCCTCCTCATTGCATGCCTATACCAACTCAACCTACTTTCTGTAATCTTTTCTCCAATGTTTCCCACCACCAAGCTACCATTAATGCTTCAGATGCTCTCGGCTTGTGACACCTCACTGATGTAGCACAACATTCACATCTCTGCCACTTGCATTCTCCTTTCATGGTTCTTCATGACTGCCCAACACTATGAGTCATACAGTTGGCCTAACGACAGTTCTGCAAACTTTGGCTTTCAATTTATTGGGACCCAATTTTCATGCAGGACTTCACTTGCCTGTGTCCACTTTAACCATTTGTATGGGGAAATACTATAGAGGCTAAATTTATTTTGACAGATCACTAAACGAACTTTTAATTCTGGGATGCAAATCCATGTGGGGCAGAGAGCTGAAAATCTGGAACGAATGGTCACCCTATCCTAATGAGCTCCTCCTTCGCTCTTCTCATTACATGTCCATACAACCTCAGCCTACCCTCCCTCATTTTTTCCATGATGTCCACCACCTCCAAGCTACCCAGCATTCACATCTTGGCTACTTGCATTCTGTCAGTATGGTTCTTCCTCAATGCCCAACACTATGCCATATACTATAGCTGAGGGGTGGCGAACCTATGGCTGGCCAAAAGTCCGGATTTCAAACCTTCTATTATTGCATTGTATTAAAAGCTATTTTTGTAACAATAAATTAATGGCAAATCACACAGTTGGTATGTTTGGGTCCAAATGTCTTTACCTATTGTTTCCTGGGCATTTAAAATCGTGGTTTGTTGGAGTTGATGTAAAAATTGTGGTAAACTGTGATAGAATAAGAATACTTCTATTTCAAGAATTTCAATGGAAAAAAAACTGATGGAGTTAATAGAAGGAGGTATGTTTTATAATATGAATGGTTTTTTTACAAGTTTCTAGTGGAAAAAAATTTATGGTGGGCAATATTCTTAGGGTAGTAAAAAACAGCACTTGGCAAATATAAAGTTGAAATAACATGGGTTTAGTTGATGTACCAAGCCTTGTCAAGCAAAAATTTTTGCATTGATAGAAAATACAGTCAAACTTGGATATAACACACACCTTCGGGACTGCTTGCATCTGTGTGTTATAACCGAGTGCGTATTATAACAGAAACAATGCTAAATGATGCCAAAGCTATGTTAACTGAACAAAAATATGTTAATTTCAAGATGTATTCAAAAACTGGACCTAGACTTGTATACTTCAAGATGCACATACTTGCAGTCAGCTGCAATTTTGCCAGATTCCACACTGCTGAGAATTTTATCCTTTTATCATCATCATCTCACCCTTCTCCCGTCTGAGGCAGGGTCGCGTCTGCGGGTTCTAATCCTCCACTACCGCCTAGTCTCCTTCCACCCCACATGCCACCATGTCCCTTTGCACTGCCTGCACTCCAGCCTGGTTTGGTCTTCCTCTACCACTGGCGCCCCAAACTACAGGCAGTCCAACAATGGACCTTATAAGCTCCTCCTCTCCCCTCCTCATCACATGCCCATACCACCTCAAACGCTTCTCATCTTTCTGCAATATCTGCCACCCCCCCAAGGGAAAGTCGTTTCTAATTCTGTCAGATCGTGATACCCCACACACGTAGAGCAACATTTGCATCTCAGCAGCTTGCATTTGCCTTTCATGGGTCTTCCTAACAGTCCAACACTCTGAACCATACAGCATAGTTCTGTAAACTTTGCTCTTCAACTTTATTGGGACCCAGTGGTTACACAGGACCCCACTTGCCTGTCTCCACTTCAGCCATCCTGCATTAATCCTATGGGCCACGTCAGAATCGATTTACCCATTGCTCTGGAAAACCGATCCCAGATAGCAAAACTCTTGCACCATATAGCCTTAATTAAGCTGTGGGGTTTACCGTCTAGTTTCATTTTATAGCTGTTTGCTATATCCGAGGTCTCTTACACGTTGAAAATGCCATAGGGACCACACCAGTTGTGTGTTATATGTAATATCCGAGTGTGTTATAGCCAATCAATTTCTATATACTTATGCATTAGCACTGGCTGGGACTTTCCCTTCTGTGTGTTATAAGCCGATAAGTGTTATAACCAGGGTGTGTTATAGCGAGGTTTGACTGTGTAGGCCTTCCTTTACAAATTAGTGAAGAAAAGTGTCCTGCATGTCCTATTTACCTGTATGTACTTATTTAAATTCAAGTTAGTGTTTTTGTCATATAAAAGGGTATTTCATTTCATCATCAGAATGTTCAGGGAAGGGTAAAGCAATGACCAGAAAATCATTATATGACCTGATAAGAGATTGTTTGAAAAGAAAGCTAGATGACAAGTTCAAATACTTGGAAGATAAGCTGATGGAAATTATGTAATGCCCTGATTACCACCATAGTCAACTAAGGCAGTGCTCCACAACCTTTTTACACCTACGGCAGACTAAAGTCATTCCTAGAATTCCATGGCACATAAAAGCTAAAATATATAGCAATGGCAAAGCTTGGGTGGGGCCACATCCCACTCTGAGTGGGACCAAACTATGGCAGTTTCCTTTTTTTGTTCCTTGAGGAGGTGCTTTGGAGCATCAAATTTTTCACCATCCTGGAAAACATGAACTCCAATTTATTTTTCAGCTTTAGGGTTTCAAATGTTTCACCACCCAGACAACATGATCTCCAGCTATGCCACTGATTTTTAGATATGAATTTAATAAACAAATTTTACAATACATTTGAGAAGGCTAAAACGTGACTATTACATTGCAAGTATTCTCATTATTGTGTGTGATCTATCGAATCTATTGAAATATTATTTAGTTAGAAAATTATCTTATTTGACTGTGGCACACCTGTATTGGCTAAAGGCACACCAGTGTGTCGTGGCTCACTGGCTGCAGGGCACTGAACTAAGGCGTTCCTTAAGATGGTTTAAACACCAATTTAAACAGAAGTGGGCAGCTGCAAATAAGAAAGAGGAACGTTTTATTTCAAAAAAATGAACAATAGCCCAATGCCTGAATTAATTTGCCAACTTGGATCACTCCTAAACCTGGTTGTCCAGAAAAGGAATTCACTATGTCAAGTGACTGAAGCAAGATACATAAAACAAGACATTTGAGAAAACAGGCTCTTGCTGAAGAATTGACATATGCAGCTCAAATGAGTTAAAGAGGAGCAGGAAAAGCTGAGGTATCTAATTCTAATTCTATTTCACTGCAAGCAGCCACTATGGCCAATTTGGCAAACCTGTGCAGCACAATTCTTGCTGCCCTCCTTTGGATTCTTTCAACTTCCCATGATAAGTCCTGCCTGAAGGGAGACCAAATTGAGCTACAATACTCTAAAATTGGTCCCACCATTGATGTATAGGCTGTTTCTTTAACCTCCTTTTTGCTGTTCCCAAGAACCCTACTAATCAAATTGAGAAATTGCCCAGCCCTCCCAATCAATTTGCCAATATGATCCTTCCACTTACCTTTACTATTTATAATAAGCCGAAGATGTTTATGAGTAATCACCCTCTCCACCAATTCACCACCAATGTGGTAATCAAAATCAACAGGGTTACTTGATCTGGATATCCTAAGAAATCCACACTTATGGAGGTTCAAAAGCAATTCCCATCTAATGCACCAGTCATAAATATTATCTAGATCCCACTGTAATTTTGCACATGATGATATCCCCTCATCCAATACCCAAGCAAGGAGGGAGCTAATTTCGAGCCCTATGTCATTTACATAGAGAATGTACAGCAAAGGACCCAATACACTTCCCTGAAAGCCCTCTGATGTTGCTGGTTCCCATTCAGATGCCCTACCTCTGTCATCTATCCAGGAGATAGGACCTTATCCACTGAATAACCTTAAAATATATCCCCAAGGTGGACATTTTAGAAATCAATTTATCATGGGGTACCATGACAAAAGCCTGTTCAAAATCTAAGAATATGACATCAACCTGCTTTCTGTTGTCTAAAGCCTTTTGAATATAATCCATCAAGCAAGCCATTTGGGTGTCACATGACCTCCCTTTCCTAAACCCATGCTGATTATTGCCAAGCATGCCATTCCTTGGATAAAAGAGAATCTCGGTTATAAGAGAGCCATTTTGAATTCCCATCTGCATGTCCTATGCTTTACGTGTTAATGTACATGGTTTTAAGAGACTTGGATAAAAGAGAAACTCGCCTATATGAAGAGCACATTTTGACAATTTTGATTTGTCACTCAGATATAAGAGAATAATGAGACTGAGTGATCCATGCTGAACAGTGTATGTTATGCAAGGCAGACAGATGACATCCTGCACATGCATTTTATGATGTAGACTCAATGGAAAATCACAGATTTCTTCAAATGATAATTTTAAATATATAGTCATCATCATAATACCCGTATCCCACCTGTAGCCGGTTCAGGTGTGCAGGTTATAGCTCTTCACTCCCATCAATCTTCCACCGGGTCCCTGTCCACCCCACACCCCATCATATCCCTCCTAGAGTGGCTTATTGCATTGGACACACCATTTCTTGTCTGATCACTGAAGTAAAGCAACATAACCCCAGCTAGTTCTGGCACGGGTGACTGCTTTGAAAAACTAGGCACCACTAATACACAAAAATCGTCAAATTAGTGTAGTGTTTATGCAGTCTCTGCAACAGACCTATGCAGTCTCTGCAACAGACCTAT
>JAAFCE010009109.1:257231-287185 GCA_013389805.1 Trigoniulus corallinus
TATGCAGTCTCTGCAACAGACCTATGCAGTCTCTGCAACAGACCTATGCAGTCTCTGCAACAGACCTATGCAGTCTCTGCAACAGACCTATGCAGTGGATGGGGCTCAATGACCTTGTAGTTGAAGGGCCCTAAATCTTTTCAATCTGCATGCAGTTGGGAATATTCCTGTTGTGCATTGTTATTGTGCAATAGGTTAGACGTCATGCACTATTATAAACAACAAAACATTAATTTACATGCCAAATTTCTTATTTGGTTGTATAATGTGATGCTTGAATAAGTTGAATAGGTTGGCATGCCCCACACACTACCCAACCAAGATTCCTGTGGGCTCGAGATGCCGCCTGGGTCCCCAGTCAGAGCATGTACAATGCACCTGCAGAACCAATCCCACCACAGGCGGAAAAAGGGTATGACGATGATGATGGTGATGCTGTATAGTTTTTAAATCTGGGCTTTTGAATGTGTTTTGGAGTGTTAAGAAGCATAATCAACATTAAAATTGAGAATTACAGTTCTGTACTTCGAAACGTATACCATATTACAAAACATGGGCGTTTTTACATGGCCTGGATATAAGAGAAACTTGGATATAAGAGACTATTTTGGATTTCCCAAGGTGTCTCTTATATCCGAGTCCGACTGTATATGTTCAAAAATCTTGCATGCAGTGCTTGTTAAGGAAACTGGTCTACAGCACTTGGGGTCCAGTGTGTCCCCCAACTTGAAAATTGATACTATGTTAGCCAGTTTCCATGATGAGGGAACAATGGCAGTGTCCAATGACTTTTAAAATATTTCCACCAAGTAATAACTAATAATCGCCGAGAGCCACAGCAAAATAAAAGGAGAAATGCCATCTGGGCCAGGAGCCTTATAAACAACTGATTCTCTCAGTGGTTTCTCAATTCTCTCTCTTGTGATAACCTCATCCATTCCTCCTGGTGAATACCTATCGTATACTAGCTGGATGTCATTCCTACTGTTTTTAGCAAAGCTATTTGCAAATGTGTCATTGAAGACATTGGCAATCATGAGACCATCATCAACTAAATTTCCTGACCCATCCTTCATCACTGTAACCCTATAACCCTCTCTCCTACACCTTGTAAGATAACCCCAGAATGCCTTGGGATTTTTATTCAGCCTGTCTCCCAAAAAGTTCTCATGAAAATTCTTGTATGCTTTCTTTATAACCTCTTTAACCAATTTTTTGACCTCCTTAGACTTAACTGCACTATTGTCATCCTGCCCGTTCCTATGAATGTTCCTAGCCTTTTGCTGATTATGCAAAGCTACTTTCACCTCTTTGGTATACCATTCAGGGAGAACATTAATCCATTTCACCTTAGTAGGGACTGCCAGTTGTGTGCCCTGTTCTAAAATGGCTAGGAATCTTTGCCAAGATTCCTCAACACCTTGTGTATTAATAATTGCATAAAAGTCATTTAATTGATATTCAAGATATGCTTTAAAGCAATCCCAGTTGGCCGTATTGAAATGGTATTCCACCCTGCCTGCATCCACCTGTCTAGGAAACCCATTTATGATCTCAACCCTAACCCCAGCATGATCACTAATTCCCTCAATACACTCTACATTCTTGATAGAGTTGGGCACATTTGTAAAAACTAGATCTAGAATACCACCTTTCTCATGAGTAGGCATGGTAATCAAACCCTGCCCCAATCAAACCCTGGCAAATGGAAGTCCCCACCAAGAATTACTACTGGTATATTTTTCCCCTGGCATAGATGCTCCAATGACTGTGATAGTTTCATTAGTGGATATGGGTCATCACCTGGTGGCCAGTGGAAACCAACCACATAAATTCCCCCACCACAACAGCCAGCAAAACAACATAGCATTTCAAAATCTTCCTCATAACCCAATTCCCTAGGACTTTCCAGTGATTTATCTATGGTTATAAAGACCCCACCCCCTCTACCTGCTTCCCTATCTATTCTGTAAACTACAATACCTATCAGAGAAAAGCTCTGTTGATTTAATTTCTCTCTTTAACCAGGACTCTGGGCCAATTATTATATCTGCATCTGATGTTGCAGCAAGGGCACCAAACTCAGCCACTTTATTGACTATGCTTCTGCAATTAACAACAAGCAAGGTCAATGGCTCCATGACTGCAAAAACTTTCCTTTTCCATCCCCTATTAATTCCTGGCAGACCTTTCCCATGGGTAATTCTTCTCACCCTGGCATTAGATGACCTGGTGCCTTCCCTAAAAAATCTTCAATAAATTCCTTAATCTTTATCCCAATCTTTGAGGCAGCCCTTGCATTGAAATGGAATCCATCAATAGCAAACAATTGTTGGAGATCTGAGATACATGCTCTATAATCCAGTAGTTTCACTCCAATAGCCTGACCTTTAGAAAATATTCTATTATTAATCCATCTGGCTTTAGCTACAGTTAATCAACCCTTATCCTTTCACTCAATAACAGGACACACCATAACCCTAGCCTTGGGTGGGAATCATTTTACCTCCTTGGCAATCTCCATAATGCCCTCAAGAACTTCAACAGCTGGTTTATCCAACGTTATGTCATTGCACCCTAGCTGTAATATTGTCATGCAATCTTCAATCTCCCCTTTCATTATACAGTAGAAACTCTGAAGTTGACCCCCCCTATATGATGACCACCTCCCTAAGTTGACCAAATTTTCACAGATTGGATGTGCACCACATTAATTAATGGATGACCAACCTCCCCATGTTGACCACTATGACTGTGAGACATAATATTGATTTAACCTCCATAAGTTGACCCCTTGTCATCCCTTGTGCCTGACCAGGGCCTTGTCAAGGGTGACAACTGCAAGGTTGAAAGAGTATCCAAGGAACATTTCACTGTATTGCTTATCACTAGCTCTTCTTCATGTGCCTTTAAGAATTTGAAGACCACCCTGTCACATGGAGGTCAAACAAATGTGCATGGATGACTGATGCCCTGTTTGAAAAACAGGTAAAGGGTGTGGATCAAGAAATGAAGAAGAAATTATCTATCCTACTACAGTAGACAACTGCCCTGCTGATCTGCAAGTCAGTCACTTGACAAATTTGACACTTAGCTTTCTTCATCCAAATTCATCCTCAAGAATCCAACCTCTTGACCAAGGTGCTATCAAATTATTCAAAGTGTTTTACTGAGTCAAGCTCCTGGAGTGAGTTACTGGTAAAATGCGTGTCACCAGCCTGTGGAAGCAGTTTCATTTGCTGCATCCGTTAATGCTCTGGGTGCTGTCCTTTGGATAATTCTGCTTGGGAAAAAAATTCAACCAGAAACAATATTGACATGCTTTGGGAAAGTAGGATTAATTCAATCCAACAGGCAACATTTTGGCCTCATCATACAGCCCATCTTCCATGGCAGAATTTTAAGCAGTAGCCTTTGAAAGTATTGTTGAAATGGGCAATGAAGTGTGAACATCTAATGAATCTGATGCAGCTAACTTATGGGAGGGGGGACATAACCTCAAACTACCAGATGAATGGCATTAGGGGCTAGCTATGCCAATCCACAAACTAATAGTTTTGATTATGTAGAATTTCATACAGTTGTATCAATAAAAGCAATAATACCCATGTATCAGTACAGTACACCCAGTTCTCCATAAGTTGACCACCTCCCCATGTTGACCACTTTTTTCTGCCCTTGGATGGTCAACTTACAGAGGTTCTACTGTATTTTCGATCCTAATTTTTATGTCCCATAGCCCTGCATAAGGTAGGGAAGCAACACTAACACATCCTCTCTGTTGCCCTTCTGGTAGTGCTAAGCTATCAACCCCCTGTCCCCATTTAAATCTAATGTCATAAAATATATAACAGCCACACCAACAAGAGGCAAGAAAGCAAGAAAAGATGCAGTAAACTAGTATACACCATCGGAGGCTGTGGCTATATTTGTAGAAGGTGATTTTACTGCATAGTGCAAACAGAGGTATTTTTCCTTGCTATTCACTCATAAAAGAAACCAAAAAACAATGCTATCCAAAGAATCAATAAGAGTCACAGATACATATGCTAAAGTCATTTTACAAGATCGGCTTGATCATACATCATCATGACTGTGCATGTATTTAGAAGAAGTTTTGGAAAACTGCTCAAATGATGAAAGGCAGAATCTAGAGCTTATATGTAAATGGGGCTATGATGGATCTCAACAGTCACCATTTAAACAATGCTGACAGTGACAAATATATTTCAAAGTTCACTTGTTCCTCTAACACAGCTAACAAATATTGGTGACCAGCAGAAGACTATATGGCAGAATCCAGTTCCATCATCTACAAGATACTGCAGACCAACACACATACAATTTGTTCATGAAACAAAAGATGTAACAAATGAAGTACAGTATATTGAAAGACAAATTAAGCAACTGAAATCCACATAATTTGCAACTGTCAGTGGTACTATGCACATAAGGCATAACTTGTTACTTACAATGGTAGATGCCAATGTACAATGTAAATAATGCTGCTACTAATGCATTTTCAATAATGAAATGCTATGCTTGTTGGCAAACCTCAAAAGATTTTAAAAATTTAAACATAAGAAAGGATGAAAATCCTGAAGCCCTGGGGTTTGGACTCTCAATACTTCATACTACTTCATTTATCTTATAAAATCCCAATAAAGAAATGGCAGGCAAGATCAAAGAATGAAAAGGCTATAGTCATGGAAACAAGATGATTCAGCAAGCCATCAAACGGGAAATGGGTCTTTAGTGGACCTTCCAAAACCAGGATTTGGTAATTCAAATGATGGAAACACATCAAGAAGATTTTTCTTGGATCCTGAGACATCTTCTCAAATTACAGGAATTGATATCAATCTAATAAAAAAAGTTTAAGGTAATCCTTGAAGCAATATCAAGTTGTCACAAAATTGATGCAGTGAAGCTTACCACATAAGCACAAGAAACTGCAAAACTGCATGTGAGTTTATATGGTTGGCATCTAATGTCAACCATAGTTCACAAAGTTTTGATTCATGGGGCCAACGTTATTGGACATGCAATCTTGCCTATTTGCCAATTACCTGAAGAAGCTGCTGAGGCAAGGAACAAACATTTTAGGCTATATAGGCAAAACTTTTCAAGGAAATGCTCTCAACAAGCTTGCAATCAAGATGAAACTACACAGGCTTCTTTGAAGTTTTGACCCACTATGAAGCGGCAACAGACCACACAAGCACAAGAAAAGTAAGCCATTCTCACATTAAAACATTAAATTCTTAGTCCCAGAATCACATGTGCCTTTAAATGATAATGAAGAACCTGAATAAGAAGATTGTGATTAAGTTCTTGTAATTAAATGAGATTTTTATTTCGTTTTTCAACTATTTTTTATAAAATCAGTTTTATTTTTAATTATCTGTACTGGAAAAATGCTTAATTGTTAATTTCAAAATAGAAAATAAGCATAAAATAATTTTGGCCAAATATTTCAGCAACATACTTCACTGTGCGACATAGAATTGGCGATTTGTGCATTGAAACGGACCTTAACATAACTGCACGCAGTGTTTGCACTTGCACAGTTGAATTATCATCTGTTAGGCAAGCTGCAAATGAAGCCACAGGGTGACACAGAGTGATACTGGTTTGCAATTTGCATCAACTAAAATGGCTTTCGACATAACACCAGTTCAAGAGAACTTTACTACATATTTCTACACTGCAGGAATGGTACCTTGGCAAAGGGAAAGCATTTTAAGTGGGAAATACTGAAATCCTAACATTGCCAAAATGCTTCACACAACCAATGATTTTTTATTTATTGTTAATTACCAGCCTAAAAGGAATAATGAATGAACTACAGTAATATAAGTTACCATTGTTTATTTCAATTTCCTTGGCTACATTCCACTTCACCGACTTTAATTTTGATCGCATATCAAAAAGAACTTCTCTGCTTCGTACTGCTTCAATTAGTTTTTCCACCATTTTTTTTTTCGTTGTCACGATAACTTAACGCAGGAAACTGTGGTTTGCAGGGTCTCGTAGTGCAGGAACTCACGTGGCACGTCACTCTGCACCATAACATGCGCAACTACAAACAGTCATGTGAGTCACAGAAATGTGTGGTGAGTCACTCTGCATCACCCGCAGAGACTGCATCTCATTTTGCACTGGGCCTTAAACGTAGCATGCATTAGCCAAAAACGTTGCAAGAAAACTCACTATTAGTGAAAATTGATTACCAACTATGTACAGTTGGCTCTCTTTTTATGCAGGTTCTTTCCATGCGATTTCCAAGTTATGCAGTTTTCATTTCATTAAAACAAAATTTCGCCAAATATGCATAATGTATGTTTTTTCAGGAAGTATAGTCAGTCTAAGGCCCATGACACTGATAAAATCCACTGACCATTGTATTAGCCAGTCAAAGAAGTCTTAGTCTGCAAGAAATTAGCATACATAATAGGGGGTTCCACACTTGTACATGACACTTAACAATCATACCATTATCATCATACCCTTATCCTGAGTGTAGCAGGGTCGGGTCTCCAGTTCCACAGAACATGCTCTAAAATTAAAATTTTGGAGGTGATTTGAACATTTTTAACCTTGATGATATAGAAGAACTGCTGGTGGATGATGTCATTATTAAACTACGATATATTATTAAACTAACTTGTGTCCCCGGAAATATTGAGGTAATTTCACACATACCTCAAAGTGTGTGCTTTCACATCAAAGTGTCTCGGCCGTGTCTATTACCCGGTCAAGTTATTTTGATAGAAATTTTGCGTTGATTCACGTTAAGCTGGGTTTACACTGCGCGCAACGTACTCGCTCAGTGTAAACAGGGACTCGCCCCGACATTTGCTGGGCGAGTCAACCTCGTGGCGAGCCACCGCACTGTCGGTTTTTGGACACGCATCAAAGGGTTTCGCCCCTCCCACTTCGTGTACTGGTACTCTAGATACGTTTTGCACACTTGCTTCGCGCAATATTTTGCTCAATGTAAACAGGGAGGGCGAGACGGGCGAGATTGCCGCAAGCCTGTGGAAACAGTTGCGGCGAGTATGTTTCGCGCAGTGTAAACCCAGCTTTACACATGTGCTCTGCAGAAAAGAGACAAATTCGGGCATCTGCATTCGGACCTAGATGGTGGGCACTTTGAGGTACTCAAAAATTCTCTCAAAGTGTTCCGCCGGACAATTTCAAGTGGACCCCGGACACTTTGACGTGTGACACAGGCATCCCCCCACTGACAACCCAGCCAATATCCCTGCGTGTTCCAGACGCCTGATGGAGTGTCCCCGATCAGAACATGCTCAGGGAACCTGCAGACCCGACCCTGCCGCAAGTATGATACGGGTATGACGATGACGATAATGATGATGGTCAAAACAAAATCCTGCCGAGAGTGAGAAAAGAATATATGTTTGTGAAAATGTATCGTTTATATCAGAGATCTATTGCAAACACAGTTATTTCTGATGATGAAAGTGATTTACCAACAGTTGGCAGATGGTGTATACCCTTTACCAGATAGACAATTGAATTGCAATACAATTTTATTTAAGGGTCATATAAATCTTTTTCAGCTTCCCAAAGAAATTTAACATCAACAAACTTTTTTATGCGGTTGTACATTCATTTTAATTTGATACTTCCGAGTTATGCGAATTTTAAAAATTATGGAACGTATCCCTCATTTTTCCATAGACTTATAGTCTCATTTTATGCGAATTCTTTTTATTGTATTTTCTGAGGAACGTATCCCCCGCATAAAAAAAGAGACCTGACTGTACATAGTACATAGACCAGTGGTGGCGAACCTTTTCTTAAAGACGGGTCACAATCAGACGAAAACAAAACAAGTTGTCCGTGGGTCAGGTGCAAGCACTATTTTATTTATGACACTATATGATTAATAACGAATAAATTCCTTCACTAAAGCAACAAAGAGATAACATCATCATAATACCCTTATCCCGCCTGCGGTAGAGTCGGATCTGCAGATTCTGAGACGATAAACTAGGTATAATTTTCGCTGGACTTTATGACCCGCGGGTCACAGGTTCGCCACCACTGACATACTGTTGACTGTCGTCAGTCTTTGACTATACCCTGTGCGCCTAGCCTAAAATTTTTTTGTTTAAAAAAAATCGCGTAAGTATTTGGTGTTATAGATCGTCTGCTAAAAACTACGCAATCACTTTCACCCCGAAAAGACAACATTACCCTCTGGGTAGTAACTCGGGATTATTCTTGGGTTTTAAGGCAATGGATACTTAACGCTCATCAAATATAATAACTTTACAGACACAGTTATAAATAATATTATTTTAGTTACCTTAGCACCAAACCGACGCTGCTGGTATCTGACGTTTCTAATTCATATAACAAATGTTCATGATCGGGATTAACAATCACAGAATCAGTATCCGCCATGATATTGCCAAAATTTATTACTTCATGGATTTCTTTTAAAAGCTACATAAGAAGCAACCTTAGATCATTTATGAAGTACCGAGATCAACTTGTCAACACCACCCCTTCGTTATAATTAATTCAAGACACATTAAACCATCAAAACCACTTACTGATCGACTACAGTTCCCTACATAACAGCAAAAACTTTTAAATCCATAAACGTCGCATCTGAAGCGACGTAACATAGTTTCACGCAGAGCCGCTAGGTCTGCTTTTTACTACACTCATCAAGTAGATGGGCACCCCATTCGAAGGCACAGGGTGTAAAGTCACAAGGGCTCCTTCTCACTTATTACCTAGTATGTTATGTTTGTAATACTACCACCCACAGAACATATATTACTTAAAGAAGCGACACTTAACGTTAAAAAAATTTTCCTAAAATGAGCCAAAGTCCGATATCGGAACTACACACGTCATTATGATTAAAACCATTAACTTTTTCACAAAAGTTGCCCGTGAGGCAATGGCGTAGTGGGTAAAGCAATGGGCTACAAGTTTCGTCAATGGTGTGGTGTGGGGATCGAGTCCCAGCTGGTGGCAGCTTCATTTTTTTTCATATCCCGCTATGATAGTTGGAGATATAATGTACACACAACCATTAAAAAAAGTTAATTTATTTTTCTGAAATGTGACTTATTTAATGGATGGCTAACTGGTAAAGGATTTTGTCATTACACAGAGCTTCAGAGGGTCAATGGTTGTGAAGGAACAACTAAAAGTATTTAGAAGTATACATTTGAGGGAAGATGTATCATCATAAATCCGGAATTTCTTCTTTTAAGCAATATGTGGGATCAAATCCCAGCTGATGTGTGCTTCAATTTTTCTTAATAATATCCTGTTATGATAAATGGAGGCATGGAGGACAAATTATGTACACACAACAAACAGAAATGAATTAAAATATAGTTTAATATCAATTAAACAAGAAATTACACAAAACTTCAACAGTTAATGTAATGTCATTATCATCATCATACACTCATTCTGCCTGTGGCAAGGTTGATCCCCCACCAGGACCCTGTCCATCCCAAACACTACCATTGTTCCAACCTCACATTACATAACCAAAATAGAAACTTTGGCAGGTAAATTAATGCTTTGTTGGTTTTAATATTGCATGGTGTCTGACCTCTTGCACAATAATATGCAACAGGGATATTCCATGCTTGAGTTAAAAGAGTTCAATGACATCAATTTGTTTTTTTAAAGGTTTGTAACTTTTTTTCCAGGCCAAGGTGTTATATTTTTATTAACAATACAATTCAATTTTTTGCACCTATTATAAATAACAATTTGACCTAAAAATTTCCATATAATACAAGTTATCATTTTATTGTGCTCAATGCAACCTATTGATTTAGTGTTCAGTAAATGTGAAACAGTACTTACCAAGAGATGGTTAATCCTTTCATTATGAAAGATATCCCAGGCACTTTTCAACATAATTTCTGTACTTTTTCCAATAAATTCTGTGAAATTATCTGAAGGGCGAATTAGTGATGTTTGTTCACTATATTCTTTCAGTGATAAGAAATTTGGTTGTTCTACATTATCACTCTTAGTTGATTCCCTGGGACAATCATGTTTCCAGCCTTTGCCCTTCCCTGGGAAATATTCTGCAGACTCCCTAAGTGACGTTTGTCATGGAAAAGATAGGAAGGGAGCACTTAAAAAAAGTGCACCCCAAATAGGAACTCCTAACCATCCTGTCCCTCTGAATGGACACAAGGGCGATATATTGGACATTGTTTTGCCACAGCTAGTTGCCGATCAAAGCTGCAACCCATATGGTTATTTAGCGTTGGTCTACTGTTCCTTGGGGCATTCCACCAGTGCAAGGGGGCGAGCTCCTACACCTGGAAATTTTTGCCTTATCTACCCACTGCATAGTAGAAAGGCTTCATTCATACAAATGCCATCGTACACCACATGGGACCTCGGTTTTACTTCTCATCTGAAAGAATGCACACTCAGAACCTCTCTCTTGCCCAAAAGTAGCCAACCCGCCTTGGTCCAGTATTGAACCAAGAACTACTGGGGTTGTGCTGCTTAACTTCAGTGATCAGATGAGAACTGTTGTGTCCAATGCAATTCGCCACTCCCTGCTAACAACTACAATAGGTCTTCTACTGCCAGATAGATAATTTCTCATCTTTAGTGGTTTAGCCAACCCAATATCGGACTGCAACTGTTGGACTGGCGGTAAATAAATGCGGAACCCCCTTCCATGTTGACTATCTTTCTGGTCCCTGATGACCACTGCAGTCAACGGGCCCAAAAATCCAAACAAACAACATAGAAATGAGGATAGCAATGCAAAAATGCCTTATTTGTTGCAAAGTCGAATCATGCATCAGTTAAAATATGCGCCCCATTGCGGCACTGAGGGGGGATTGCTGCATTGCTCCTTCCCCCTGCATCCCCTCGGCTTATTGAGTTGGACACACCAGTTTTGGCCTGATAACTGAAGTACTGCTAGTACTGACATGGGTGGCCGCTTGGGTTTGTTGTTGTTTGTTGGAGTTTAAGGTCCCGTCAACTACGAGGTCATTAGAGACCCGTCCACTGTATAGTTCTAATGCATAGACTGCACAGACACTACACTAATGCGACGATTATTGGGTATTAGCAGTACCCAGCTTTCCTGAGCGACCACCCATGTCAGTACTAACTGGGCTTGCATTGCTTAACTTCAGTGGCTTGGACTGCTTAACATCCACACGTGACATCGGTTTTACTTCTCATCGGAAAGAAGGCGCACTCGCGGCTTCTCTCTCGCCCGAAAGAAGCCGGCCCACCACGGCCCAGTATCGAACCTAGAACTAGTGGCGTGCTAACCACTACGCCACAGCTGCGGGTGTTCACGTATGGGAATAGCAAATGCAAAAATGCCTCATCAGATGCAAAGTTGAATTGTTCATCAGTTTAAATATGCGCCCCATTGAGTCACTGAGGGTGGAGCGTTTTCTGCCTTGCCCCCTGGATCCGCCTTTGAAACTCCGCAGATACTTAAGATAGTTGGGCGCCGGTCCTTTGGTGACTGACAAATTACTGCAGGCCATTTCAAATTAAACAATAACCGGCTGTCATTTCCTTAGCCAGGCCCAATCTTGGAAGAGGCGGCGAAACTTAGCATTTATCTGGGGGTGGCAAAAAATAATTTCTCACGGGAGCTGCGAAAAAGCCGAATGTGGGCCACCAATAGTTTAGGTTTCCATTCGGAGAAACATCGTTTTTGTCATTTGATCCCATCTCTGTCATGGCTTAACCATAATGTTCCGTGATAATCACACACAAACCTTAATTTTCCCCTGCAATTGTCCAAATTCAGAACTTCGGAGTGAACTGTATTACCCTAAATGAAGTGAACTGTATTAACCTTTCTGTAAGTTCACGAAAAGTTTGTGAATATTCTCCTGTGCTATTCTACACTTCTCCCTCATTCTAAAATTAAGCTACATACTGTACGCGCTGGGTACCTGACTGGCCTGTATCCAAATTTAGCCTGCAAATAACCTTGCAGGATTCACAACACGGATATCATAATTGAACTTGCCAGTGGCAGACTAAACCATCATTATGCTCTGCTAAAGAACGACACAATTAAGAATGTGGCATGCATGGTGAACATACGAATTTAGAGAATACCCGGTGTACTTAAATCACGACACTTATAGAATGGATAGACTCCTCTAAACGAGATGGTGATTAAACTACTAATACAGTTTCTTGCTTTGCAACAACTGACAGCCAGGCACCAACGGGAAGCCATCATCATGCCCATATCTCCTGTTTGGAACGGTCGGGTGTGCGGGTTTTAGCCCTCCACTCCAGCCAAACTCCTACTAGAACCCCGTCCGCTCCACACACTACCATACCCGTCCGTACAACCTGCTCCCACGTCTGCTTTGTTCTTTCCCTGCCCTGGGTATTTCCAACCACCTGCATTCCAATTGTGGATTTAAGGAGCTCCTCCTCCCCTGTTCTCATTGCATGTCCATAACACAGTGGTTTCCAACCTTTATGCTGCTCGCCTCCCTAAAAATTTGTTTTTTCCTCTGTGCCTTCCCATTTTTTAATAGATGATTTGTGTATATCTTCGAATATGCATATTTACAGTATTTTTATATCAAATTACTAATTTACCTACACCTAAAGCATCAAAATTAAATGCGAGGGTGGGTGTTGTTTATTGGCAAAAAGTTTATCAAATCTTTGGGCAATGTGGAGAGTGAGGCTGATAACTCATTTTCGAATATTAACCTGGTCAATTTGTTGATTTTGAGATGCGCGCTAAACGCACTTCACACACCACCAATAATTAGCAATCTCCAATAAAGTTATCTACCCCTGCAAGCCCTTCTCATCCTGGATAATGCATCTGCTCATCCGCCAAACCTCGAAGACACCTCCTGTCATGTAGCCTATGAACCAGAAGGTGAACTATAATTTCAAGAAATTTAATTACCAACCACACGTTCTGCCACTGCTGTGATGTGAGTCTCACAATTATAGATATGGCCTGTCAGAGTGTTATAAGAAGGCAGTAGCGTCTCCAGGAGCCACTGCAAGAAGGACTTTGACCTCTGCATGTTAGAATCTGTGTTCTGAGGCTGTGTCTGAATAGTATATCAAAGGATTGGAACAAAAGTGGCAGTGGTAGAGGAGAGTGTATTCCTTGGAAAGTGCAGGGGCTTGGAGGTTTCTAGTTCTAGTTGAATACACTACAAGCAGCCATGATAGGCCAAATTGGCAGTGGAGAGAATATCTCTCATTCCTGAAAATTCACTCATTTTAAAACCCCAAGGAACGTGAAGCATAGCATCTATAGTGGGGGTTACATGCTCAGTCTGGTATCAGTTCAGTCCACGATCTTGATCAAGAATAGACTGATGCCAAACAGATGGATGACATTACACAATCAGTCAGACTGACTATCAGTCTCCTCAAAAATCCTGATTGCGCAAAAGAAACGATGGATTGCAATAAGGAAAAAGCTTGTATTGCAATTATAATAGGTTCAGCAACAAGTGGACCAGGGGCGGATCCATATGGGGAGCAATGCAGCAATTACTCCACCCTCAATGTTCCAACTGGGGTGAAGCCATTTTTGACAAAGCAAGATACATGCATGAAGAAGATTTTTCATGCTAGACCCATAAGCCTAGATCTCCACCAGCCCCAGGCAACACCTTTGCCTTTTTCACCCATTCCAGCCGCTCCAACCCAACACCTCTGAACCTCTTCCAATGTGGTGGTTCCACAACTCTCCCCTGCAGTGATCCAGCACTGGACATGCCAGTATCACATGCCTGACGTCCTCCACTTGATCCCCACAGCCCTCCTCTCCACCTGTGATCTTTGCCATCCTCTGTTTCTTCTCCAGTAACCCAGCTTTTGCCCAAAACAGAAGGAAGCCCTCCCACATATCGTTTCACACGTATTGTACTCATATAAGTCGTTCTCTGGTTCCAACAGTTGTAGGCAACAGTTGTCGGCAGTGCCAGATTTAGATATTGAGAGGCCCTAGGCTATTTCAAATTTCAGGCCTTTTCAAGCCCGTTTCATAAGTTTTGAAGCCCGCTAAATGTTGAGACCATAGGCTTCAGCCTACTAAGCATAGTGGTAAATTCAGCATTAAGTCCCAGAGACTGGGGAGGGATTAAATCAATCTGACGTCCGTCACACACAGACTGATGAAAATTATCAAAAAATTTAAAAATCCATCAATCCTTTCCATCAGTCTGTCAGTCATTATGATATACAATCAGTCTGGCGTCATTCTGACCACAGTCATGGACTGAACTGACGCCAGGCTGAGCGTGTAACCCCCACTTATTCTACCATATATCGCCTGCCCTCTATACTGTCGCCCTCTTCCAGAATTTTCTTCACCTTATCCTCATCAAGAGCATTCTATTGGCGAATGACCCTTGGAAAAAAGGACAAGTAATATGACTCTGTTTGGGCCCTGATCTCCTTCAGTTTGAACAGATGATCATTTCTCCCCCTATAGTCTGCAAAGGATAACCTGCTATCTAAAGGACCCTCATAACCTATTTTCAACAGTCTGCTAAACAGCTTAATGCTATCAGACGCCCGCCTCTGACAGAGTGAGTCCCACCCTAATTCTCTGATCATGCCTGACACACTCAATCTGCAAGACAACCGACTTAGCACAACTCTTGCTGCCCTCCTTTGGACCATTTCAATTTCCTAAGATAGGTCTTGCCTAAATGGAAACCAAATTGGACTGCAGAATTCCACAATTGGCCATACCAGTGAAAAGTAAGCTATTTCTTTTACTTCCTTTGTGCTGTCCCCCAGCACCCTGCTAACCAACCACAGAACACACCCAGCCTTCCCAATCATTTTGTCAGTGTGCTCCTTCCAGGTGCCCCACGTGTTTAAGACAACTCCAAGTTGCTTGTGGGTGCCAACCCTTTCAACCCTTACACCACCTATACTATAAGAAAAATCAACCTGCTTTTTGGACCTGCTTATTTTATGAAAGGTTCAAAGGCAACTACCACTTTCTACTCCAATCATGTATTTTGTTTAGGTCTTGCTGCAGTTCTGTGCAGGAAGACAACCCGTTTACCACCACCCTTGCCATGCATGTGTCATCTGCGAACAACTCAAGAAAGAATTTTATATCAAGCCCTATATCATTAACATAAAGTATATAGAGTAGCGGTCCTAATACACTTCACTCAGGTACCCCTGATGTAACAGGTGTCCATTATGATGCTACCCCATCAAAAAGTACTCTCTGCTGCCTGCCTTGCGGATAGGCCTTTACCCACTGAATAACCTTATTATGAATCCCTAACTTGGACATTGTTGAAACAAGCTTGTCATGGGGTACCATGACAAAGGCTGGTTCAAAATCCAGGAATATAACATCAACCTGCTTACCTTTTACCTAGAGCATTTTGGATGTAATCAATTCGACAAGCCAGTTGAGTGTCACATGACCTCCCTTTCCTAAACCCATGCTGATTACACCGGGCTGCATTTTGAAAAAAAATTTCTGATGAACGCAAGAATTCAGCTGATTCTGAATCGTTTTTGGCTGCTGATTTCAAACATGGGTTTAGTTTTTCTCAGGCACGTACAGATTTTTCACTAATCGCTAATGATTACTTCAACTTAGATGAAATTTGAATCAATTCTTGGAAATATAATTACACAAAAGCATCTCCTTAAATTATAATAGTTTTAAGAGGAATGTCAAAAAAACAATATTTAGTCTGATTTCTTGGACTTATAGAAAATAGATAGGTGAGGAATGGATTTGAAGTACTTTTATTCCACTTCAAACTTCCCTTTCTTTGACCTCCTTGAACATTTTGGAAGTTTCTTGCACTCTCGTTCAAGGTTTCACCAGTAGTCCGCCATCATGTTAGAATTCTACCTTCCCTGGTACCTCTGTTCCATCTCTTTAAATATCTTGGCGAAATCTTTCCTCATTCTCCTCACTAAAATCTCCAAAGTTGTTTGGTAAATATTTCAAATGGGAATGAAATTTAACACTCATATTGCATCCAAGTTTCTTCTACTTTTCCAGCATGTTCTCCACTATGTATTGGTAATTTTTGCCCTTCTTGTTTCCCAAGAAGCCTTCAACAACAGATTTAAGTCTAATCCATGCATATTTTTCAGTGTTATTCACAGAATCCCCAAATTGTGGGTTTCTGAATTTGAGGACCAACAAAAATTCCTGCTTTAATATTTTCTGTTGTAATGTTTGGAAACAGCTTTGAAACATACTGAAAGCGGGTTCCATTTGTGTGCAATGTTTTGACAAACTATTTCATCAGACTTTAATATGTAAAGGTGAAAGTAATACCTTTCTGGGCCCAATCAATGGTTTGTTCAAAATATTTTTTTCTCCCTGGCAAGAGATGCTTTTTTTTGGGCATGATTTCTTCACCCTGTGCTTATCTTTTGCTCTACTTTCCCACTCACAAAAAGCATGGCATTTTTGTATCGCCTCCTTGCTGACCAAGAAGCATGCCTATCACTTTGAAATCTCCACATACATGCCAGTTTTGCTCCTTATTTTTAATTTTCATCAACACCATTTTCACACTTTCAAAAGACTCTCTTAGCTGGACAGAATAAACTACTTACTCCCATTATGAATAAGTATTGACTTTAAACTCCTTTTGGAGGAGTCAATGCAGAGCCTCCACTCAGAAGCAGCATATTGGATTTCAAAATATTTCATGTGGCCAGGAATGCCACAGCAAACCACTATTGAATGTTCCTCAGCAAAGAATGGCACTAGGTCTTCTTTTGTATGGTGATACCATAAGAAAAATGTACCTGGTGACAAAAGGTTTTTTTGATTTTAACCTACAACCAAGAACTTTTGCTGCACTTTTAGATAAGTTCAAATCATCAACACCCAATCTCACTCTTCTTCTGCCTGAGATAGGGGTCTTCTTCTGTGTCTATGGGTTCTAATCCTCCACTCACACCTATCCCCCTCTAAGTCCCCCTGCATTCCAGATGCCCTTTACATAATTTCAAATCTCTCACCAAATCATTAAGTTCTGCCTGCATGAATAGATGAGCTATTTGGGCCCAAAAACTTCACCATGGTGCCAAATGCTATGACATCTCCCAACTTCATGCAAGGCAACTTTATTTCACAGCCCTTTATTCTTCAAATTCAACCCAGAAACGTGGCCATCTACCTGTTGTAAACTCAGACGCCAAACAATAATCTTGAAATATAGCATATCTCAGCACATCATTAAAGCAGATTTGTAAAAAAACTGTACATGATGGGAAAAAATGAGTTAACATCATAAAGACATCAAAAATCATGCTGACCAGTGTTATCACTAAGGATGCCATTTTCCTCCAAATATCCCATAATATGTGAGAATAATATATGCTCAAAAGTCTTACATACCACACTCGTTAAAGAAACTGGCCTGTAGCACTTAGGATCTGCAGTATCCCCTAATTTAAAAACTGGCACAACGTTTGCAAGCCTCCAGTTAGATGGAACAATAACACTGTCTAATGCTTTTCTAAAAATTTCCACCAAATTGTAGCTTACAATCCCTGAAAGTCTTTGTAGAATAAATGGAGAAATGTTATTAGGGCCTCCTGTCTTATGGACCACTAATTTATTCAAAAGTTTCTCAATCCCCTCTCTTGTATTAACAATCTCCTGCATTTGCCCTTGATAGTCATTTCCTGATGCTGGTGAATACTCATCTCCACTATTTGCAAATGTTTTTAAACATGAATCATTAAAAATATTTGCAGCTATAAGGCTATCACTAACTAGGTTTCCTGACTGGTCCTTAATAGCTGGAACCTTATACCCTCTTTTCTATACTTTTTGAGGTACCCCCAGAAAGCTTTTGGATTGTTCTTGAGCCTTTCCCCCAAAACATTGCTATGGAATTCCTTGTAGGTCTTTTTAATAAGAGCTTTTGCCCTTCTCCTGGCTTCCTTATGGGCGACCTCACTATCTGCATCCTGCTCCCTTATAAATATATTTCTGACTCTTCTCTGCCTATGCAAAGCTGCCTTCACTTCATGGGTATACCATTCTGGAAAACCACTGTCTGTCTTCTTCTTAATAGGAACAGCCTGTCTTGTACCTTCATCTAGAAGTGCTAAGAATCTTTGCCAGGAGTCTTCAACACTGCAAGCATTTGCAGTGACCCAGAAATCATTCAACTGGGCTTCTAAATAAGACCTAAACAACTCCCAATCTGCTCTGTGAAATTGAAAAGTCATCCTACTTACTGTTGAATACCTTGGCAGCATTTTCGCTATCTCAACTCTAACTGCAGCATGATCACTAATTCCCTTAATGCACCTCACATCCTTGATGGAGCAAGGCACATTAGTGAAAAGTAGGTCTAAAATCCCTCCCTTCTCATGAGTTGGCATGGTCACAACCTGCTCTAACCAAGTACAACACAGCTACTCTAAGAAGGAATTAAGTGCCCCTGAAAGAGCAGAATTTCCAACTGATTGCATGCTGCCCCACTTCACCCCCTCGAAAATTGAAGTCCCCACCTAGAATAACTGTTGGGATCATCCTCCTATGATTGACGATCTCCAAAGAATGTGCCAATTGCAACAATGGATTTGGATCAGTTCCTGGTGGACAATAGAAGGCAATGACATAAGTCCCCCCTGCTGATGCAGAAACACTAAAACACAGCATCTCACAGTCCCCCTCAAAACCTGCTTCCCTAGTACTTTTCAATGATTTGTCGATAGCTACGAACATCCCAACCCCTTTACCTCCTTCCCTGTTTCTTCTATACACTATGTACCTATCAGGAAAAATCTCAGTTGATTGTATGTCTTCCTTTAACCATGATTCAGTGCCAATAACAATATCAGCATCCCATGTAGCAGCAAGGGCATTAAACTCGGACACTTTATTGACTATGCTTCTACAGTTGATAACAAGCACTGATCTATGTGGATCTATCACTAAGAAGCACATAATATTTAAATAAATTAAATAAATTGATCATTTACTGCTAATATCCTGCCCATCCTTGCATTACTGCTGTCAAGTAGTCCAATGCTATGTATTCTGTGATTTAACCTGGAGCACCATGACCCTCTCTCTTCCCTAAAAAAATCAACTATAAACTCCTTAATTTTTCTTCCAAACCTATTGGCTGCTCTCTTATTGAAATGCAATCTATCCCTTGTGAACCTGTTTTGAAGATCTGTGAGACATGCCCTATATTCAAGGAGCTTCACTACAATCAATTGTCCCTCATGAAACAACCTGTCATTTACCCATTGGGCCTTAGCTTTGGCTATTCCACCTCTGTCCTTTCTTTCAATGATTGGGCAGAGCATTACCTTTGCCTTTGGTCTGATACATCTGACTTCCTTGGCAATTTCCACAATTCCTTCCAGAACTGCTGCTGCAGGTTTATTGTGAGTGATATCATTAGTCCCTATTTGCAAAATAACTAGGCATTCCTCTCTTTCACCTTTCATAATACTTGAAATCCTGTCATTTATGTCCACCAGTCTAGCATCTGGAAGAGAAACAACACTAACACAGTCTCTATCCAGGCCATCTGGCAGTGCCCATCTAACTACACCCCGTAAATCTGTGTCCCGAATTATGATCACTGATTTACAGGGTATTTCGTTCTGTACAAGTTATACACCTCTGTCCCTTACTTTAACACTGTGCTCACTTTGCTCCATCTGTAGATCCCCATCACTCATATTACAATCCGGTGAATTGGTGCAAGGATTTTTCCCAACCCCAGAATCAACTTCACCAATATTTCCCTTACCTTTGGGAGTCTTTGGTGGACTAACTGGTGGGACTGTTATTCCTGTCTCCTTCACAGCATCTACCTGTACTCTCATTCCTGTTCTTCCATTTCTCTCTATCACTTTAGAAATATTCCCCTGAATGCTGGGTGTCCCTGCTGGAGACGTCATTGGAGACCCCCATTACCCTTTTTCACCCTGTGTAGAGAGGGGCAAGAGACAAAAATGGCAGCTTTTAACTTAGCCACCTCTGCCTGGAGCTTGGCTAGCACCCCCCACACTCAGTAATTGTCTTTGGAGGCATCACTAATTTGGAAAACACAGGCACTATCCACTATAACCAGATTTCCAATAAATAATGATGGGAATCACTAATAACAAGTTTCCCTCTGAAAAGAACAACCTATCCACAATAGCAAACCAACACGTGAGGAAAAATGTATTTTGCCCCACTGAGACTGCAGTCCCTACCTCTCAAAAATAAAGTTGTTAGCAGACAATTTTAAGTCAAGTACAACTATTGAATAAATATAATGAATTAGTAAATCTAACACTGCAGCTAAACACAGAAATTCTTTAAGAATGAGTCATAGCCAAAACACCCCATTCACAAAGGGCCACTCCCAAAACGCACCTGCTAGAGTGGGCCACACCTAAAGAATGCACCATGTGGCTTCGCAATGGCAATTTACACAAGACTAATAGGACCAGTATAACCACCAAATGATATGTGAAAGAATCCCTTAAATAATTAAAGCAATCCAATGATAACTTTTCGTCCAATATATTAAAAAATTCCCAACCTAAAATAACCAAAATTACCAGTTATATTGCTTACCAACCTGGAGCTCTTCAATACACGTCAAAACATGTCAACAATCAATCAAAAAGGGAAGAGGTTAAAGAGTGAAGTGGTTTGCTTAAGAAGATGTCACCAAGGTTCATCACATCACACTCTACAGGAATTATAGCATGGGGAAACAAGTAAAAATCAATGATTTATCTTTCATAATGATTTTAAAGAATTTTGGGGATTGGAATGGATTAAAGGCATTTCAATTAATTTCTATGAACAAAAATAATTTGACATATGAGCAATTTTAGTCATGAGCTCAGTAGCAGAACAAGTTATACTCATAAGTCGAGGTATCACTGTATTTGGTTTTCATTTCACCCAGTGCCGAAAAGCCTGTTTCAAATGAATAATACGTTAAAATGGTAGAAGGACTTGCATTGCCTGCAATGATTCATACTCTCCACTGGCGCCTCCCCTGGCAGTAGTCTGTGCCTCCCAGGTTGGAAACCACTGCCATAAAACCTCAACCTGCTCTTATTATAAATTCTATCAGCTCATAGCACATCACTCATGTACTGCTGCATTCATTCTATTTATGTGGCTCTTCCTCACTGCCCAACACCCTGCTCCATATAGCATAGCTGGCCTATTATTGCCGTGTTAAACTTCCCCTTCAATCTTACTGGGACCCTCCTATCACACAGGGCTCCATTTCTCTGTCTCCACTTAAGTCATGCCGCATTGACTCCATCAGGCACATCTGCATCCATCTCCCCATTCCATACAACACTGATCCCAAATACTTTACCTACGTATTGTACCTTTGTCACTGCTTCATACTCTGTCTGCATCTTGTTTATCTTTAGGCCTCCCTTTTCCAACGTGGCTCTACTATCATCTACACCTGTCTCCAGTGCCATAAGGAGGGTGCAAATTTTTTTATGATTTTTGTCATTAATTAATGGGTTACAGGGAGGCACGAATTAGACACTTGCCACAGGCACTTCATACCCCATTACAGGACTGCCTGTCTCTACTTGTTCTCTGGAGTCACTACGTTTTCTTAGCTCCTCTGTGAATACAGTAAAACCCTGCTATAACGAATTTGTAGGGGATTGCAATCACATTTGTTATAGCCAGGAATTCGTTACAACCACACAAGCTGTTTTTAACCCCAGATAGTTTTAAACGCAAATGTTTTTAACCCCAGGTTTTGGTAGTTCTGCAAAACATTTGGTTTCTAATCTTTCTCTACCTTCCTATTTTCTCCAATGAAATATTTCTGCACGTTTTTCTTACTATTTTAATGCCCATTGATTTAGTTTTCTTACAGTTGGTAAGAAACAAAATGTTTCTTACAGTTCTCACAGACTACTGGTTAGCTGTAATAACAGTGAAGGATAGAAGAGGTAGGGTCTTGTTTCATACTTCTGAGGTAAAGGAGTGGGGAGAGTATTTCTCCAGTCTATTGTTTGTTTGTTTGTTATGGTTTTAGGGCCCATTAACTACAATGGTCATTAGGGCCCAGAAAGACAATCATCATGGTGGGGGTGTAAACGGCCTTCCCACCATGATGGCAATAAATCAGGGCAAAAGCCCACTAAAACTAACACATACAGAAGGCAATAGCCTAATAAATAGCAAAAAATAATAATAGGCAAAAGCCAAAACCAGAAATAATAGTAAAATCCACAAAAACGAGAACAGACATAACAATAAAAGTGGCTAAAGCCAAAACAGACATAACAATAAAAGTGGCAAAAGCCAAAACAGACATAACAATAAAAGTGGCAAAAGCCAAAACAGTCATAACAATAAATACGGCAAAACCCAAAACAGTAATAACAATAAACACGGCAAACGCCAAAAAAGGACACAGAAATAAAAAGGCAAAAGCTGAAAAAGATGCAGAAATAAAAAGGCAAAAGCCAAAATAATTCCAGAATAAATTCAAAAATGTCTAAAACAAACCGTGTATAAACCAAATTTTGTGAAAGAGGCCAGCCTCTTTCACAAATACAAGCGAGCTCTCAACCCCCTGGCGGTTATCCCCAAGTGAGGCAGAGAGCGCCCGACTGACTCCTAGTCGCCATCTCAGTTCGTGGTATCTCTCACAGTGACTAAAGATATGCGCCACTGTGAGAGGCTCCCAACAGAAGTCACAAATTGGCTGTTCCTCACCCCGTAAAAGGTAGGAGTGGGTGAGGAACGTGTGACCGATCTGAAGCCGAGCAAGCACAACCTCCTCCCTCCGTGACTGGCGGCACGAGGACCCCCAGTGCTCCGGGGTGTCCTTCAGTGTGCAGAGTTTGTTGGTGGTCTCAGCAAACCACTGGGCCTGCCATTGTTCATGGACGGCCCGCCGCACCAACAGGAGAGCATCGGAGGAGGAGACAGCCGTGTTAGGTATATCTGGTAAGTGAGCCACCTAACGGGCATGGGCATCCGCCCTCTCGTTGCCCATGATGCCAACATGCCCCAGGACACACATGAACAACACTGTCTTGCCCTGCTTACGAATCACAAGCAGCAACCTGTGCACACCCTGGACGATGGCATGTCTGCCATACAGGGTGTGCAACAGCTGAAGGGAGCATAAGGAGTCAGTCGCAATAACAAAGTGTCTCTCATTCAATACTTGGATGAGCACCAGTACCCTGTGCAGAGCTGTGAGTTCTGCAGTTAAGACACTGGCGACGCCTGGAAGGCGGCCCCCTATGAGATGACCAGTTGTAAAGACTGACCAACCCACCGAGGAGCCATCCTTCACCCCATCCGTGTAAATAAAAACATGGACTCGATAGGTCAAGGAGAGGCTTCCAAACTCTTGTTGGTATACTGACCTATCGGTACTGGTTTTGGGTAAGGCTGCAAGCAATAAATCGAAAATTGGCTCTGGCACTGTCCAGGGTGGCACAGAGGCCGGCAGTACAGGCTTCACCCTAGGCAGAGTCACACCCAGGCCGGTAAGACCGTCCATCCACCGCACACCGAATGGAGGGGGAACACCCCGGTGGTGGTCGAATGGCCGTCTCATAGCATTACCAAAGACGGCCAGGTGTGTAGGGTGCTGTGGCTGACCTTTCAGCCGCAAAATATATGCAGCTGCAAGGTACTGCCACCTCACAGTCAGTGGTGGTTCACCAGTCTCAGCATAAAGGCTGAGTACTGGACTTGTGTGGAACGCCCCAATGGACACCCGGATGCCAGCGTGATGAACACTTTCCAGCATCCGGAGAGTAGATGGAGCGGCCAGGCCATATATGCTGCAGCCATAATCAAGATGGGATCGAACGAGTGGCCGGTAGAGTTGTAGCATCACCGTTCGATCTGCCCCAAAACCAGGTCCCTGCAGGCACCGCGGAATATTCAGGGACCGAAGGCACTTAGCCTTCAGCTCCTTCAAGTGAGGGACCCATGTCAGACGGCTGTCAAAACGGAGACCAAGAAACCGGGCCGCCTCTACAACTGGGAAAAGGCAGCCTTCCAAAGTAAGCTGAGGCTCAGGGTGGAGCCCTCGCTTACAACAGAAGTGCATGACCATTGTTTTGTCAGGGGAGAACTTATAGCCACGTGAAGTGGCAAACTTGTTGGCACTATTGAGTGCCAGTTGCAGCTGACGCTCAATGCTGTGCATCGTGGCAGCCTGGTACATGACAGAAAAGTCGTCCACAAAGAGGGACGACTTTACCGGGGGGTGAACGGAGGATGGTAGGCCATTCACTGCAACAGCAAAGAGCGTCACACTCAAGACGCTCCCCTGTGGGACACCATTCTCCTGCAGGAAGGCCGAGGAGTAGGTGTTACCCACACGTACTCTGAAGGTCCGTTCGGACAAAAAGCTATGGAGGAAAAGGGGCAGATTACCCCTGAGCCCTCACTGGTGCAAGGTCTCCAGTATACCATGGCGCCATGTGGTATCATATGCCTTCTCCACATCAAAGAAGACAGCCACTAAGTGCTGTCTGTGGAGAAAGGCCTCACGTACCGCAGTCTCCAGTGAGATCAGATGATCCACCGAAGACCTGCCAGCACGGAAGCCACATTGGGCATTGGCCAGAAGGTTGTGCCGTTCCAGATACCACACCAGGCGCCAATTCACCACGCGTTTCATAGTTTTGCAAAGACAGCTCGTCAATGAAATGGGTCTGTAATTTTCTGGAAGGCTACCATCCTTCCCGGGTTTTTGCAGTGGGATGATAGTAGCCTCTCGCCAACCTGCAGGGATTTCATGCTGCTGCCAGATGTAATTGAATACCTCAAGGAGGTATCTAACGCCTTTCTCTGGTAGGTGTCGTAGCATTTGATAGTGGATGCTATCTGGTCCAGGGGCAGTATCCCTGGCTCTTGCTAGAGCTGCCTGCAGCTCCAAAGGGGTAAGTGGGTTGTTATACCCCTCGGCGACACCCCCAGCAAAATTAAGTGGGTGGCGTTCTGCAGCTTGTTTAGACTGCATAAATGCTGCCTTATAGTGCTGGGAACTGGAGACGGCTGCAAACGTCCTTCCCAGTTCCTCAGCCACTTCACATGGCAGAAGGCAATGTCTCCCTTGTACAAGGAGACTGGAGCCACATGATGGTAAATACCTCCCTTGAATCTTCATCAGCTTTTCCCACACTTTCTTGGAGGGCGTGTGACGGGTAAGTGAGGAGACGTACTGACTCCATGAGGAGCGTTTGGCCTCCATGATCACCCGTCGTGCATACGCCTGGGCTTGGAGATAGTCGATACGGTTGGCCTCGGTAGGACGAGATTGGAAGCAGCCAAGGGCTCGTTGGCGAGCCTGAATCGAACTCCAACAATCTTCCGTCCACCATGGCACCTATGCTCGTGGTGGTTTACACGAGCTCTGGGGGATGGATGCCAATGCCGCCCCAACCACCACCTCTGTGAAGTGACTCACTAGGTCGTTGACCCCATCAAAATCACACAGTGGGCAAAAGTAGTTACGGCAGGCGAACTCCTCCCAGTCCGCCCGACGCAGACACCACCGTGGTGGGTGTTGGGGTAATGCCCCATCTCCACTGCTAATCCTGATGGGGAAGTGATCACTTCCACAAGGGTCTGACAAGACCTCCCACAGCAAACCTGGTGCCAACCCAGGAGAGCAGATGGAGAGGTCTATACATGAGAGACCACCAGTGGCAGTCATGACATGTGTGGAGGCACCTGTGTTTAGAACAATGAGGCCATTATGTGACACCCATTGTTCCACAAGTCGCCCTCGGGGGTTATGACTGTCCGAGCCCCATTGGGGATTATGGGCATTAAAATAACCCATAATCAAGAAGGGTCTTGGAAGCTGGGCACTGAGGGAGTCGAGGTCTGCCCATTGGATATCAATCCCAGGTGGCATGTAGAGGGAACATAGAGTGGTGGGCACATCCAGTTGCAATGCGACCGCCACTGCTTGCAGAGGCGTCTGCAAAGCCACTGGCACATGCATGCACCCATTCCGGATAAGGATAGCCACCCCTCCCACAGGGTGGCTTCCTTGCTGCCAGGTGTCTGCATATACAGTGTACCCCCGTAACGAAACGGGGGTATCTCTACGACACAGAATCTCCTGGAGGGAGATGCAGACGGGGTTGTGCCACGAGATCAGCAGTGCGATCTTATCCTTCTTGTGGGAAAAACCTCGACAGTTCCATTGTAGGAAATTTACCATCAAGTGGACTTAGGTGGTTTGTTTCTATTACTCCCTTTTCTCCGTCCCACTGCAGAAAAGGGAGGGACGCCTTCAATTGGTTCGTCCTCCTCCATCTCGAAGGAGGAATCCCCATTGTGCCCCACTTTGGGCATGAAACCTACCCGTGCTCTCTGCCGTTCGCCACCACTGGTATAGGATTCCAAGATTGTAATAACTATAGGGGTATTAAGCCAATATGTTATTCCATGAAGCTGTGGGAGAGAGTAATAGAATGTCGCCTCCAGGATAGAACTAGTGTCCATGGAAATCAGTTTGTGTTCATTCTAGGCAGGTCCACAATGGAACCAATCTTCACTCTGAGGCAGATGACAGAAAAATATTTTCTTTATCGACTTGGAGAAGGCTTACGAGTGTTCCACAACAGGTAGTTTGGGAGGCATTATGTAAAAAGGGGTAGAAAAGGGTTTATTCGAATAGTTTAAGATATGCATGATGTTTCCATTCCACAGCCAGGGTAAGAACACCTTGAAGAAAAAACAGGGGGCTCCCCAGTGGACGAACGACTGATGGGAGCAGAAGAATGGACCCTTCAGTGCATAGCATTTTCTGACGAGCACTGTTCAACCGCACACTACAAGTAATTGACTGCCTTCTATTTGCAGGGCATATCCTTGTTTATGTGAAGTATGAACCCCCGAAAAATGGGTCCTAAGAAAGTTTTAGCTCATTAACAATACATTACCTTGCTTTGTTTTTAACTTTTTAGCAATTTTCACAATTGTTCAGGCAACCCGGAACGCATTACACAATATAACATAGAAGTCTATTGGAAATTGTTTTCCGCACAACGAACACCCTGAATAACGAACGTATCGCTGGAACGAATTACGTTCATTAAGCGGGGTACCACTGTAATCAGAATGAAATGGCAATAGCAAAATAAATGTTGAGGAATAAATACAGGCAAAAGCCAAAACAGACATAACATTAAAAGCTACAAAAGCCAAAACAGACAACAATAAAAGTGGCAAAACCCAAAACAGACACAGAATTAAAAAGGCAAAAGCCAAAACGATACAAGAATAAAGGCAAAGCTGCCAGAAAGAAAAATATTTATAAATCAAATTTTGTGAAAGAGGCCAGCCTCTTTCACAAATACAAGCGAGCTCTTAACCCCTTGGGGGTTATCCCCAAATGAGGTGGAGAACTCTGTATTGACTCCCAGTCAGCATCAAAGTTCACAGTATCTCTCACAGTGACTAAAGATGTGTGCCACTGTGAGAGGCTCCCAACAGCAGTCACACCATGGATGATCCTCACCCTGTAGAATATAGGAGTGTGTGAGGAACGTGTGACTGATTCACAGCTGAGCAAGCCCAACCTCCTCCCTCTGCAACTCATGGCACGAGGACACCAAGTGCACTGGAGTGTCCTTCCATGTGCAGAGTTTGTTGGTGGTCGCTGCAATCCACTGGGACCGCCATTGTTCATGGACGGCCCGCTGCACCATTGGGAGAGCGTTGGAGGAGGGGACAGCAGTGTCGGGTATGTCTGGCAGGTGGGCCACCTGACGGGCATGGGTATCCGCCCTCTCCGGGGCTCCACATTGCTCTCAAAAGCTGATGGTGGGCAAAGACTAAAAATGTCAAAGAATGCTACTTTTCATTAATTATGGGGATTCCGTCAATTTGGCGTGCATATCTAACCCACGTTTGGCAAAATAGTCTTTGCATACTAAATTTAACATCTAACTGACTTGGAAAAGGAAAGCCAATACTAATCCTTCTCCCGCCAATGGCAGGTTGGGGGTACCCATCTTTGTCCGTCTGAATTTCTGCTTAGTGGCCGTATTCCGTTGGATACACAAGCTCTCGTTTGATCACTGAAGTTAATCATAGCAATCCGAGATAGTATGAGCATGGCGTACTGCTAATGCCCCAATCGTTGTAACAGTGCAGTATTTGGGCAGACTCTGCAGTGGACGGGGCTGAGCCTCGAAAATGACCATTGTAGTTTAAGGGCCAAGTGTGCATAGCGCGCAGTTACTATATATCAGTCACCGAGTTGCGTTGGACACACCAGTTCTTGTCGGATCACTGAAGTTAAGCAACACAACCCAAGTTACTACCGACATGGGTGGTTGGTTGAACATCTGGTGCTTCTAATTTCTCCTCTCCTACATCCCCACCCCCACCCCCACTCCTTACTTGCGAGCAGCTCCTCCAGGTTTGGCCCGTTATTGCTGCTTGGCCGACTCCCCAACCTGTTGGTGCAGCGTACTAACATACAGTATATGGCAATGAAGTTTTTCTCATTATGTTCGTTATTTCTCTATCTGATGATGGAAGATCATTACTGTCGTCTAAATGCGTTTGGCTTTTATGTTAGTACGTAAGTGATATAGCATAGGTATTGATAATGAGATTTATCTCATTTTTTATCACCATACTCGATATCCGTATTTTCGATTATGAGTCATTCTCTATCAGTTTTGTTAATTTTCGAAATACAAAAGTCCTTTTATAGCAAATGGCAACTCTTATTGAATTAATATCTTCGTTAATTAGTATGGTTTCTTTCGTAAAGTGAGAAATTTAAGGACTATATCGTTTGCCTCAAATCTACAGGAAAATGTTATACAAAAGCATGTTTTTCTGGTCGAAGATTTTGGAATTTGTGAGTAAAGGATTTTGTTGCTCATTCATATCGCATTTTATGGTAGATGTACCTTAAGTATTTCGCCCACTATTATTACCGTATTTATTCCAATAAACGCCGCGCCGTTTATTTATTTCGTGGCGTTTTTGATGCGGCGCTTATTAGAGGGCGTCGTTTATATACTGTAATTTGTGAGCTTTTCGTCGACGATATTGGCAGTCATCATCATACCCTTATCCCGCTTGTGGCAGGGTCGGCTGTGCTGGTCCATTGAACGTCCTCTGACTGGGGTCACCCAGCCAGGCGTCTGGAAACCCGCAGGAATATTGGCTAAGGCTGTCTGATGCGATCCATAGAATAAATGGGGGATGGGTGAAGTGGAGACAAGCAAGCAGAGTCATGTGTGATAGGAGGGTCTCCATCAAGTTAAAAGGGAAGTTCTACAGGGCAGGGGTTAGGACAACTGTGCTATATATCAGTGGTTCTCAATCTTTTTGAAGTCAGGGAACACTAAACTGTGACATTTTCACGGAACACTTACAATTCACATAAACTTTAAAGCAGGTTCTAGACTTTCTACACTTGGTACTTATAATACATCATCATCATCATACCCTTATCCCGCCTATGGCAGGGTCGGGTCTGCGGATTCTAGCCCTCCGCTGTCATCTAGTTCTTCCCCAGTTCCCCATCCATCCCACACATTGTCATATCCTTATGGACAACCTGTTCCCACGTCAGCTTTGGTCTCCCCCTGCCCCTGGAGCTACCGACCACCTGCATTCCTGGAATTAACCTGACGAGCTCCTCTTCGCATGACGTGTCTATACCACCTCAGCAAATCTCCCTAATTTTTTTGGCTATGTCCACCACAGGTGCTCCACATATGGGCTAAGTGCTGATTGTTTTGTTTTTGTTTTGTTGTTGCTTTAGGGCCCATCAACTACAAAGGTCATTAGGGCCCAGAAAGACACATCACCATGGTGGGGGTGTAAATGGCCATCCCACCATGATGGCAATAAAAAGGGCAAAAGGCCAATAAAAGTAATAACAATAAAAAGGCAAAAGCCAAAA
>JAAFCE010009109.1:287448-324395 GCA_013389805.1 Trigoniulus corallinus
AGCTCCTCCGCTATTTGCTCCTCTGACTCCCCACGCAGATCGGGGCACCGCACCACACCTCTGCTGGTGTTTAAGGTGCGATGCGGTTCAACCACAACGGGGATGTCACCGAGTTTCCGCATCTTCAATAACGCTTCGGTCTGGTGATTGGCGGATGCCTCCACCAACAAGGTGCCATTGCGCAGTTTCTTGACCGAGGTCACATCACCGGCAATGCCGTTGATGGCTTTGGCGATAAGGAAGGGCGACGCCTTCCCCAAGGATGCACCATCCTCCCCGGATATGGAAAGAAACCGGGGAGGGTAGGAAGAAGGAATAGAAGTGCTTTTGACTGCACCTGAGGCTTCCTTAGATGCAGGAACACGCTTTGCATCAGCGGTGGAGCCCTGCACGTTAAGGCTAAGAGGCCGTTGCCTCTTGTTAAGGGCAGGTGCTGATGTATTTGACACCACAGGGGCATTCCCTGATCCAGTTGGGTGACTGGGGGAACGCGGCCTTTTAGTTGGAGCAGTGCTCGTCTCCATTAAATCACTGGCAGCTGGCCCACTCAGTTGAGTGGGACCGAGCCTGCCATCTTCCGGCTCAACACAAGTCATTGAAACTAAAGAAGGGGGAGGGGTGGGGTTTTTTGAAGAGGCCCCCAGCCTCTGGGTTATAGTTGCCATAATTGTTGTTAATTATGATTTCGCTGCCCGCAGTTCTCACCCACCACCGAGCCCAACGAGGGGACGCCCATTCGGGTCGTCGAGAGTGCTCGCACAGGATACCGTTAGGGTGGCATAATCCCCGAGTACCGGACCATTGGCATCGGGGTTGACTGCCGGTCCACTTACAGTCACCCTAGGAGGCATAACAACTTATGCGCCCCCGGCCGATTGACCAAGACCGGGCTACTGCCTTGGCCTCCCGTTTGCCCCGGAAGCTGTGGCCAAAGTGATGTGTTGGATGTGTAGGGCCGCAGCCCTAGACCCTCCTCAATCACCAGGATCCGCTTTTCCCAGGGTACGGGTCTCCACGCACGGCAAACACGCGGGTAGGCGTTTTTTACGGTCACCTCAGTGAGGAACCTACGTCGACCGCGAACAAGTCAGACACTCATCCAATAAAAGAGAAAAGAGAGATACAACCAACCACAATGATGGTATCGTCCTGTCCAGACCACGTCATAGACAAACACGACAGTGGTGTTGTCCAAACTGGGGCAAGAAAAAGTCACCCCTTTTAGTCGCCTCTTACGACATGCAGGTACGCAGTGTGCCTATTCTACCCCGGGCACACACGGGAAAATGACCTTGTAGTTGACGGGACCTTAAACTCCAACAAACAACAACAAACACATTGTGTAATCTTCCTTGCCACCCTGTCCCACATTGCTTGTTTGGTTGTTTCTATTTTAGGGCCCATCAACTACTACGGTCATTAGGGCCCAGAGAGACAATCATCATGGTGGGGGTGTAAATCGCCTTCCCACCATGATGGCAATAAATAACGGCAAATGCCCACTAAAACTAATAAAAAATAAAAAGGCAAGAGCCAAATAACTATGAAATATAAATACAGGTAAAAGCCAAAACAGACATCAAAAATAACAATGGCAAAAGCCAAAACAGACATTAAAAATAACAACGGCAAAAGCCAAAAAGGACATAACAATAAAAGTGGCAAACGCCAAACCATACATAACAATAAATGCAGCAAAAGCCAAAACATACAGAATAAAAGTGGCAAAAGCCAAAATATACACAACAATAAAAGCGGCAAAAGCCAAAACAGACATAACAATACACATGGCAAAAGCCAAAACAGACACAGAAATATAAAGGCAACGGCCAAAACAGACAATTATAAACGTAACAAAAGCCGAAACAGACAATACACATGGCAAAAGCCATAACAGACACATAAATAAAAGGCAAATGCCAAAATAATACAAGATAAATTCAAAAGCTGTCTAAAACACCGAGTATAAATCAAATTCTTTGAAAGAGGCCAGCCTCTTTCACAAATGCCAGCGAGCTCTCTACTGCCTGGGGGTTATCCCCAAGTGAAGTGGGGAGCTCTGGACTGACTCCTAGTCGCCATCTGAGCTCTCGGTATTTCTCACAGTGACTAAAGATGTGCACCACTGAGAGAGGCTCCCAACAGAAGTCCCACCATGGCTGTTCCTCATGCCGTAAAATGTAGGAGACGGTGAGGAACGTGTGACCGATCTGAAGCCGAGCAAGCACAACCTCCTCCCTCCGCGACTGGTGGCACGAGGACCCCCAGTGCTCTGGGGTGTCCTTCAGTGTGCGGGGTTTGTTGGTGGTCTCTGCAAACCACTGGGCCCACCATTGTTCATGGACGGCCTGCCGCACCATCGGGAGAGCATCGGAGGAGGGGACAGTAGTGTTAGGTATATCTGGCAAGTGGGCCACCTGACGGGCATGGGCATCCGCCATCTCATTGCCCATGATGTCAACATGCCCCGGGACCCACATGAACAACACTGTCTTGCCCCACTTACAAATCACAAGCAGCAATCTGTGCACACCTTGGACGATGGCATGTCTGCCATATAGGGCGTGCGACAGCTGAAGGGAGCATAAGGAGTCAGTCGCAACAACAAAGTGTCTCTCATTCAATACTTGGATGAGCTCCAGTGCCCTGTGCAGAGCTGTGAGTTCTGCAGTTAAGACACTGGCGATGCCTGGAAGGTGGCCCCCCATGAGATGACCAGTTGTAAAGACTGACCAACCCACCGAGGAGCCATCCTTCGACCCATCCGTGTAGATAAAAACATGGCCTCGATACGTCCACGAGAGGCGTCCAAACTCTTGTTGGTACCCTGACCTAACGGTACTGGTTTTGGGTAAGGCTGCAAGCAACAAATCTAAACTTGGCTCTGGCACTGTCCAGGGTGGCTTTGTTTTGTTCGTTTTGTTGTTGCTTTAGGGCCCATGAACTACAAAGGTCATTAGGGCCCAGAAAGACACATCACCATGGTGGGGGTGTAAATGGCAATAAAAAGGGCAAAAGGCCAATAAAAGTAATAACAATAAAAACGCAATAGCCTAATAATTACTCAGAAAAGAAATACAGTCAAAAGCCAAAACAGACATATAAAAAAGGCAAAAGCCAAAACATACACAACAATAAAAGTGGCAAAAGCCAAAACAGAGAGAATAATAAATGTGGCAAAAGCCAAGACAAACACAGAAATAAAAAGGCAAAAGCCAAAACAGACAGAATAATAATTGTGGCAAAAGCCAAAACAGACATTACAATAAATGTGGCAAAAGCCAAAACGAATACAGAAACAAAAAGGCAAAAGCCATATAATTCAAAAATAATTACAAAAGGTGTCTAAAAGAAATGTTACATAATTCAAATTTTGTGAAAGAGGCCAGCCTCTTTCACAAATACTAGCGAGTTCTCCACTGCCTGAGGGTTATCCCCAAGTGATGTGGAGAGCTAAGCGCTGACTCCCAGTCGCCACCTAAGTTCTCGGTATCTCTCACGGTGACTAAAGATGTGCACCACTGTGAGAGGCTCCCAACAGAAGTCACACCATGGCTGATCCTCACCCCGTAGAATGTAGGAGTGGGTGAGGAAGGTGTGACCGATTCGCAGCCGAGCAAGCACAACCTCCTCCCTCTGCGATTGGCGGCACGAGGACACCCAGTGCACTGGAGTGTCCTTCAGTGTGCGGAGTTTGTTCGTGGTCTCTGCAAACCACTGGGCCAGCCATTGGTCGTGGACGGCCCGCCGCACCATCGGGAGAGCGTTGGAGGAGGGGACAGCAGTGTCAGGTATTTCTGGCATGTGGGCCACCCGACGGGCATGGGCTTCTGCCATCTCGTTGCCCACGATGCCAACATGCCCCGGGACCCACATAAACAACACTGTCTTGCCCTGCTTATGAATCACAAGCAGCAATCTGTGCACACCCTGGACGATGGCATGTCTGCCATACAGGGTGTGCAACAGCTGAAGGGAGCATAGGGAGTCAGTCGCAACAACAAAGTGCCTGTTATGCAATGCTTGGATGAGTTCCAGTGCCCTGTACAGAGCTGTGAGTTCTGCAGTTAAGACACTGGCAACGCCTGGAAGGCGGCCCCCTATGAGATGACCAGTTGTAAAGACTGACCAACACACATAGGAACCATCCTTCGACCCATCTGTGTAAATAAAAACATGGCCTCGATAGGTCCAAGAGAGGCGTCTGAACTCTTGTTGGTACAATGCCCTATCGGTACTGGTTTTGGGTAAGGCTGCAAGCATTAAATTTAAACTTGGCTCTGGCACTGTCCAGGGCGGCACAGAGGCCGGCAGTACAGGCTGCACCCTAGGCAGAGTCACACCCAGGCCGGTAATACCGTCCATCCACCGCACACTGAATGGAGGGGAACCCCCGGGCGTCGGTCGAATGGCCGTCTCATAGTGTTACTAAAGACGGCCGGGTGTGTAGGGTGCTGTGGCTAACCTTTCAGCCGCAAAATATATGCAGCTGCCAGGTACTGCCGCCGCAGTCAGTGGTGGTTCGCTAGCCTCAGCCTAAAGGCTGAGTACTGGACTTGTGTGGAACGCCCCAATGGACACCCGGATGCCAGCGTGATGAACACTGTCCAAGCTCCGGAGAGCAGATGGAGCGGCCAGGCCATATACGCTGCAGCCATAATCGAGACGGGATCGAACGAGAGACCGGTAAAGTCGTAGCATCACCGTTCGATCTGCCCCAAAACCAGTTCTCTGCAGGCACCGCAGAATATTCAGGGACTGAAGGCACTTAGCCTTCAGTTCCTTCAAGTGCGGGACCCATGTCAGACAGCTGTCAAAACGGAGACCAAGAAACCGAGCCGCCTCTACAACTGGGAGGAGGCGGCCATTCAAGGTAAGCTGAGGCTCAGGGTGGAGCCCTCGCTTACGACAGAAGTGCATGACCATTGTCTTGTCAGGGGAGAACTTATAGCCACATGAAGTGGCAATCGGTGGTGGAACCCTGCACCTTAAGGCTAAGATGTCGTTGCCTCTTGTTAAGGGCAAGTGCCAATGACGCCACAGGTTCGTTCCTTGATCCAGTTGGCTACCCTTGACCTATCTCCCTTATTTCTTGTTTCTTGGAGGAAGGTTACCTGAATCCTCCTCCACTTAAGAATATTTACTAATTTTGTACGATTGAAAACCAAATTGGAAATGACTCATTCTGAGATATTTTGGCCTGAAGGTTGGCTAATTTTCATGCAAAATGTTTTTCAGCAACTTTCATGTAGAACATCACTGGATATATAAATACAACAAGGTTGCAAATTCTACCAAGAGTAACATAGTTTGCGTTGTACATAATTGCAAAATATCAAGACATATAGATATCTTGCTGCTGAGCAACTGGTGTCCAAACTTGGGTTGAAATTTGTCAAGACAAAATTTGGTGGTGACTGTGGTTTGGATAGATAGTCGAATGGCCAACAGTATTACTTTCTTGAACATACTACTACATTCTGCACTAAACGTTAACCTAGTATACCAAATTTCATACTTATCTGGCAACTAGAATTTGACAAGGGGTCAAAGTTGGTCTTTTTTTGTGGTATTAGCAAGTTTATGACCTGATAGCCCATTGAACCTATGCTGTAACCTCTGAACTAAAGCACGTTCAGCTTTAATGTTTCATACAGTTTCATGTGGGGCCTAGGGTTACTTTATTACCAAATTCCATCAGATTTGGAAATGGTCGAGTGGGAAGCCTCTGATGATTTTCCATGGAATGACCCTATGATTAAAGCCTAATTTGTGAATTTTAATGCTATCATTTATTTAATTTTCGTTGACCTTTTTCCTACTCTTCTAATCACTATTTCATTCATTTCACATTGTCTTTATTGGTTCTTGGGCTGCAATAGTTCCTGCCTGGTCTATTGTGCTACTGATGGCAGCACCATCTATGCACATACAAAGCAACACATGAAAGTTTCATGGGCATATTAACAGCTCATTTATCAACAATTTATGATGATGATCTCTAATGAGAATAGTCAGTATATCAAAGGGTTATACCCTAGTCCCACCTCACAGAAAATTTTGACTTTATCCTTGCAGCCACATCATTGTTAATTCTCATGAGCCACCACTGTCTAATTGTAATATGAATGCATGACTTAAATTGCAACCATTGGCATAACTTCAGATGTGGTGCACTTTCAACTTGTTGGGCTGACAGTCCATACAACCAATTTTGAGGCAGACAACAAATCGTCCGACAAAATAACCTAATTTGCCATTACAAGTGTGATCTTTGTACAAGCAACAAGCCTTCAACTCTATCAAAACAGTAAAAGAATTGGCATTACATTAGCAACCATCTTGTCGCCATTAACACACTTCAGTACAGCATATAGCATGTCTATTGTAAGCAACTCCTAACCCTTTTCCCGCCTTTGGCAAGGTCAGGTAGCCATCTTGTCCTTCTGAATGGACACACGTTTTGAAGGTGATTGTCTGCAGCTGGTTGCAGACCAAAGCTGCAGCCCCTATGCTTATTTATCGTCAATATATTGTTCGTTTTTTGGGAAATTCCACTGACAACAGGAAAACCCATACATCTCGGAATTTTCCTTCAGCTACCCATTACATAGTAAGGGGGAGCGGCGAATTGCGTTGGGCACACCAGTACTCAACTGATCACTGAAGTTACGCACCGCAACCCCAGCTAGTACTGACATGGGTGGCCGCTTGGGAAAACTATACTAATGCGACGATTTTTGGGTATTAGCAGTACCCAGAGTCTGTGCAGTCTCTGCATAAGAACTATGCTGTGGACGGGGCTCTAATAACCTTGTAGTTGAAGGGCCCTAAAACAACAACAATTGAATTGAATACATAGTAGGGAGGGTGTGCAAATGTGGTGTTACTTATACAAAGGAAGGCACATTCATAGCATCTCTCCCAAATGAAGCCAACCCTCCTTGGTCTAGTGTTGAACTGAGGACAACTTACAACGTCCCCAAGCACATTAACCACTGTGCATGTCCTACTACAATAGGAGGAGGAGGAGTCAGAGAATGGATGGTTTCCCAGATGGCTGGACCATCGAAATGGTCACGCAACAAGGCTGCAAACCACACAATTTGTAGGGTTGGTTGGGCGGTTGTCCCAACAAGTTGGATAGTGTGTGGCCGGCTTAAATAGGCACTTTTTATTTCTGTAACGTCGCGTCGTCGCACAGACATTGTGTCCAGGCGGCTGATTTCCAGCACGGCAGGCAAACTGCCCCGAAAAGGTGGCGCATTGTCTTTACAAGTTACGCCGCTGATTGTAAGAATGCCACGATTCGTAAATTACTAATTGTAGTGCTATCATTTCAGTGCCTGTCAACAGCATGCTTCTGTCTTAAAGTCACCTTTACAAATGAAGTGATGAATGCCATTAACGAAGATTATGAATCACGTTATGCTGCCCTAATAGTGGATGTTGTCGGAACTGCCGCCTTTGGTTATACATTTATTATTTTAACTACATTATTAGTGGGTTATGCAATGCATGGCACAGCAGTTGATAAAACCATAATGGTGAGTTTGAAATATATTATTCAATAAATTATTTAATTCTCATAAAATTAAATAATGCTTGTACCTGACCCGCGGACAACTTTTTGTTCGTGTTATTATGACCCATCTTCAAAAAAGATTCGCCACCACAGTTCTAGAACCTAGGTCTCCAACTTATGGCCCACGGGCCGGATGCGGCGAGCCAGTGGATTTTATCCGGCACGCGGAAGGATTCCATAAAACAGTGTTGAGCCATCAAGCAAGAACAAATGCTAGTTGCGTCTTTCAGATGTCATTGTTAGCCTCTGTGGAGAATCCTGCATTTGATTTATGACAACATTACCATATTTATCATTTGTGTAATTTTATTAAAACACCACCATGAAGCACGTGAGACCCATAGGCCTTCGAAAAATTTTGAAGACCTATGTACAAGCATAGTGTCGATAGAAGCCTGGATTTACTATCTCAATCCATTCAAATGAGTGGCTGAAGATGGTGAAAAGTGCTCTGCAGCTGTATATAAAATGAATTACAAGCTAAACATTGCCAAACCACCATCATGTCTCCCCTAAATGATGGCAGGAGTTTCTCCATAAATGAATTACTACCGATGATCAGTGCCATAACGAGGACGTGGCAAAGAAGGCGGTCTCCACTGACGCAACTGGGTTTGGGACACAAAATTTTTAAGCTTTTTGTCATTATTGGGTTACGGAGAGTTGCAAGTTAGACTCCTGCCACAGGCGCTTCATACCCCCATTACAGCACTGCAGATGATGTACGTTGGACATAGAATAAGTTATAAATATAATGCAGTATTACTTATCATCCTCATACCTTAATCCGCCTGTGGCAGTGTCGGGTCTGTGGGATCTACCCCTTCACTTCCGTCTATCCCACCTGATCCACGGCAACCACACACACACTACCATATTCTTATAGACATATTGTTACCACGTCTGCTTTGGTCTCCTCCTGCCCCAGGTGCTTCCATCCACCTGCATTCATGTAGTAGATCAAACGAGCTCATCCTGTCCTCTTCTCATTACATGTCCTTACCGCCTCAATCTCCTCTCTCTCACTTATTTTTTCCGCGACATCCCCCAACCGCAGGTTACCTCTATTACACGCATTCCCAATTCTATCAACTCTCAATACCCACTCATATAATGCAGCATTCGTATCTTGGCCACTTGCATGCTATTTACGTAACTCTTCCTTGTTGTGTATTGGTGCTTTAAGGGCCCTTCAACTACAAAGGTCGTAACTATTTGTCATTGCTAAACACTGATCCATTGGTGAACAGCATAGGCCTACGTTACGCAAAGCAGACGACTGACGCACTGAATATTTCTATAATTCATTAATAATGGTTCATTCCTACTAAAATAATTACAACTTAGGAGGATGAAGCAGAGGGGAATTTTGCAACAGCCAACGTTCTTTACCAACCACTCATGTTGGTCCTGACGTTAGCTTGCACTGCTTAACTTCAGTGATCTCACAATGCAATTTGCCATCGTGTCTTGAGAACAACAATTTGATCTAATCCCTCTTGTGGTAGAAACCCCGACCATTCCATTGGATGAAGGTTACCATCTCATGGCGTTATTATGCTTTGCCTTGTTCCCCCTTTCTCCATGCCACCACAGAAAGGCGGTGGACGTCTAATTCTAAGTCATCCTTAACCATCTTGAAGGAGACATCCTTATGATGCCCCTGGTTGTGAACTACGGACACGCGCCCCACTGCAGGGGCGGTGGGTGGCCCTGGTTTCTTTCCTGCTGTCTCAGCCACAACGTCGTTTTTTGAAGAGGTTGGTGGGAACGAGGCAGGGAAATGCCAGGAAGGGAGATACATACGTTTGATGGGAGGCATCTATGCTTCCTAAGTGACTGGCACCGCCACAATAGGAGGCCCAGATATCGACCAGTGGTGGTTTAGGAGCCGGAAGAGACGGCCAAATTGGGTTTGGGGTCTGGCAGCCAATTACCCCGAATGTGTGACGATATATAAGAGGGGGAGTTGTGGGAGCATTTCCGCCTGGGTAGCAATGGAGGACACAGCTATCCCCAAGGTTTGGGGTTCCTGGAAGGGCTAGTGGCAGCTTTGCCACCAGAAAACGGATGATCTGCTGGACATGCAACTCCTAAAAGGCACGTTCCTGCAAGCAAATGGGGCAATTCCACAAGGAAGCAGGGTGGTTACCTGCCAACTTTTGGCAGGTCATTGAATCATCCTGCCAACAAGAGCCACAAACGGCCTTACCAGAAGTGTAACTCTGCCCATGGTTATATCGCTATTCCTTTAAGGACACTGCACGTGGGATAAACGACGTGGAAGAAAACAACCATTATGGGATCAGGTACCCTGGGCTGTGTGTCTGACTGCCTTACTGGCTGACCAACTCAGTATTTGTAGGCCTGAGTGGGGACCATAAATGACTGCCAACCATTCTCATTCACGCAATCATCTTACATAACTGTTTCAATAGATTGGGACCAGATGTGATTCCCTTCTGCATGTGACAGTAGCAGCCTTGAGGGTTGTAATAATTAGGTGAGGTAGCGACTGTCCAGGTTTGGCAGTGCCACATTTCGTGCAAAAGAAGTTGGAAAAGTAAACTAACCCATTTTTTGGCTGTACTGTATTCAAAAAGTTTATTAATATTTGTTGTGGCATACTTTTGACGAGTTTAAGACTACAGGCGAGTTATGACTCATTCATGGTTGTTTACATTTTATAGAGTGTTTTACTGACAATTGGAGGATTTCTGACATACATTATTGGTGGTATATTTATTTTGAAAGGAGCAGTCTCAGAACACAAAACCACTGGTACAATTTCAACTGGTGTAAGTATTTTGCTATATAATCACTAATATGAAGGTGCTTCCAAAAGAAATGCACAATGTTATTTTAAATTCAATTTATTTTCAACACCTTTGATATTTTTCCAGAATGTTGATAGATTCTTGAGAGACAAAATTTCTTTTTCAATATAGTCTCCATCTCTGTTAACTGCCTTGTGCTACTGTTGAACTAGTTTCGTGTTCTTTGTTTGTTGGTGTTTTAGGGCCCTTCAAATACAAGGGCATTTGAGCACCATCCACAGCATAGTTGTTACGCAGAGACTGCACAGACACTACACTAATGTGACGATTCTTGGGTATTAGCATTACCCAGTTTTTCCAAGCTGCCACCCATGGCAGCACTAGCTGGGGTTGCCCTGCTTAACTGCAGTGATCAGACAAGAACTGGCGTGTCCAACGCAATTCGCCGCTCCCGCCGTGAAACTAAGGCCTGTATATTTACACAGTAGAAGTCAGGACGAGCAAAACTAAGCCACTGTTTAAGAGCTTTGTTTTGCGTTTGTCAACTAAAATCAGATTATGAATATGCTGCACATTGTCAGGAATCTGTGAAGTGCTTGATTTGCCTCTGATCTCCCAACGACTGCCAACTTCTTCAATCATTTGAGAATGTTTGTCACAGTTTCGTTCTAACAACAAAGGAACTCTATAACAGCACGTTGTTTCCAACAAACATCAATGCAGCAGCCATCTTGATGGAGTGTTACAACAGCACGACTTGTGGAAACAGGTGGAATTCAATTTGAATACATACAGGAAGTATTGTCTGTGAATATCAAAGATGGAGAATATCAAAAGTGTGCATCCAAGTTGCGTTGGACACACCAGTTCTTGTGATATCACTGAAGTTAAGCAGCGCAAGCCCACGTTAGTACCAACATGGGTGGTTGGTAAGGAACGTTGGGTGCTGCAAATTTCCACTGTCCTACACATATCTCCTCATCTCTGGCAAGCAGCTTCCTAAGGGTTCGTCCTGTTCTGGCTGCTTGGCCTACTCCCCAACCATGAAACTAAACTAAGAACAAAAGTTGGATTTTTGTGAAAATGTTGTGCATTTCTTTTGGAGTGATCCTCGTACTTTCAGGAGTTTCATCTAATGACACTTTATATTTCAGTTGACGTTCTTATTGACTGGTGTAATATTTTTGTTTGATGCAAGTCTGGGAGCATTTTGTACATGTGTTCTACAGAAAATACCCTAATAATGAAGAATCCGTGTAACTCAAATATGAATCTGATGAAGTCATTTTGAGAAGTACAAATTACATATATCAAATTGTGAATACCACAAGTTTTAGAAAGTTACATTATCATTTATGTTATGCTTCAATTATATTATGTAAGTAAGGTGGCAATCACAATTAATATAAAGAGCAATACTGAGAGCAGAGTGTGGCATTACTTTACAGCATGCAATAGTTAAATAATTCTTTAAAATGTGCCTAACCAAAAATGCTTATGACCACACTTAAATAATGAAACTCCCCATTCTGATACAAACATTAGCAAGAAAAAATGAAATCATGAAAATATTATGCTGGGTTCAAACCCACTGCTGTGCTGTTCTGATGGAAATGGAGCAGAACTGCACAAAAAAACACTGAACAGTACAAGGTTTTGCATTTCAGTAGTCCTTTCCATGTGGACCACATGCATCTTTATCACTGTATTGACAATTCAAAATTTTAAATGTCTAAAGACCACACAATTAGCATGTGCACCAACAAGCATTTTCCTTTGATGTACTGACATCAAGTGGATTGTGCTCACCATTGTGGGACTTTGCATAATGTTGCATGGTTTGCCATCAATACTGATCACTCATCACAGACCACAGGGTTCTTTCTCATTTCGTGCCACATGGCTTTTTCTCATTTGGTGCAGTGCAGCATTACAGATGTGATATGATGGATAATGACGTAGAATAGAGAAATAATGCTTAATACTATTGAATTGGGGATGTCTTCAGAGCTCTAAAGTGCCAGTATTCTGCAGAAGATATTCTTTAATTCTATTCAAATTCCAATTCAGTGTACTGCAGGCAGCACTGTTAGGCCAAATTGGCAATGGAGAGAATAACTCTCATTCCTAAATATTAAGTCATGGAAAACTCCAAAGACCCTGAAGCATAGCATATATTCTGCCATTCATTAACCTACCTGCTATAATGACATCTCTTTTCTGAAAGCTCTCCACCAAATCCTCCCCAACACCAGTCCATTGCCAAATGGTTCTTCGGAATCATATCTCCTTGTACACTTTGCCAGGGACAAAGTGCCTATTAAAGGAGTATCATCCCGATACAGCCTTCAACAGTCCTTTAGGCAATAGCCCTCCTCCTAGGCTGGAATTGTCACAGCTGATCTACTACATTTCCAAACTTAAGTCATCTACAGCCAGGTGTCCTGATGGGTTTCCAGCCTCTGGTTAAACTTCTTGACCCTCATAGTCTCTCTATATTGCTTCACTTATTTAATAGTTGCATGCATCTTGGGATTGTCCCTCCTCTTTCGAAGGAAGTATTTGTAGTGCTCATCTACAAAGGCGGTTCTTACTTAGATCCAGTTAATTTCTGGCCTATAGCAATTCTCTCCCCTCTGGCTAAGCTGCTGGAATGGTGGCTTTATGACCTAGTGCATGACGACCTTCTTAAGGTCATTCCCAGGTCCCAATACAGCTCATGCCCTGGATCCTCTGTCTCTCTGGCTATCCTATCTCTTTCACAGCTGTCTGTGGAGCCTTAGCACGAGGTAATTGTTTTTTCTTGTTAAAAACTGATGTCTGTAAGGCCTTCAATTCCATTGATCATGCTCTCCTTATTAACCTCTTACGTGGGGCTGTCACTAATCCATATGTCTTAAATCTTATTCTCTCTTATCTAGATACTCGGATAGTTAGACTCAGGCAGTCCAGTTGCACTCAGCAGTTGATGTATGTCGTCCCTCAAGGTTCTGCCTTGGGTCCCCTTCTCTTTAATCTGGCTACCTCCCTTCTGCCATCTGTGTGTGATCCTTGGAATCTTTGGTCCTTCGCTGATGACAATTTTCTGGGGTTCAAGTTCCCCTTTCAACTGCTACCTCAAGTCCAGTTGCTATCGATCGAGCTCTTGGATTGGTTATCTCTATGGGATAACCATTTGGAGAAGACACAGATGGAGAAGACCATGTGGAGAAGACACAGAGGATCATATTCGTGCCTACTGTTGACTTATGTAATCTAACCCAATACAACCAGCCAATGCGAATTCTAGGAGTTGGTTTTGACCCCAATCTTAACTTTCTTAATCATTGTAATAACCTAGTGGCTAAGCTTAACGCTTAACATGTTTCTGTTTAAATGGTTGAAACCTGACTTATCATGTACTAAACTTGTGTTGATATTTAGAGCTAAGGTGCTCTCTACTACATATTTTTCCTCTCCATTTCTTGCAGGCCTTTCTAAGTTCCATCTTAGACCCCTTCTCCTGACATACAACAAAGTCTTACGAGTTATTTTTTCTATTCCTTTTCACCATAGTGTGTCCAGGACAGCTAATAGGTTTGCTATCCTGTCATTCAGCAAATTTCTAAATTTTTGTCTCTCACAGATTATAGCATCGACTCTTAGGAACTCACAACACCCCTGTAATTATATAATGCAGTACTTTCTATCTACTGGTTCCTTTTTCAACCTTCAAAACCATATCCTGACTTGCATCGATGTCTTTTTCCTGCCGTAGCTTTCCCATTGTGGAATTCCCGTCCTTATGCTCTTCGGTCTACGGTGTTCTCTTGCTCTGCACATATGTGCTTATCAAATTGTGTTCACTGTAAGCGTACTCTGTTTAGCCATCTACTTGCCATAAGCTAATCTGTATTGTATTGTACTGGATGTATGTGAATAAAATAATAAAATAAAAATAAAATAAAAACACGAACAAACAACAACAACAACCCAGTTCGCATCTAAGTTCACGGTATCTCTCACAGTGACTAAAGATGTGTGCCACTGTGAGAGGCTCCTGGCACCAGTCACACCAGGGATGATCCTCACCCCATAGTATGTAGGAGTGGGTGAGAAACGTGTGACCGATTTACAGCCGAGCAAACATCTCAAACAGCTCTGAAAGTCTGGTCTGACAAAACACTATGGAAGAATATGGGCAAATGAATTTTTTCTGTTTACTGCATTTCACAAAGTTTAATAAATAGTCATAGCACTTGTACCAGTTCACTAAGATCAGGACCAGCTTTATTTTATTCATTCATTTTGATTACCTACCAATCACAGGTACAGTACATCAATTGCATCATGAATAGGATTTACAAACGAACTCACAAACCTGTAGTCCATAACTACATAAGCCTTACTCAACCATCAGCCTCTGTAACACCACTGTGGGAACACTTCATCTCTAAACCATGGAGTCTCACCACATGACAACAGCAGCTGGACGTGATTTTGGAATTCACTGGAGTTCAATGGGCTCCAGATAAGAAGCTGTCAAGCAGTTATCGGATCAAGATCGGGTACACCCACCTTGGTTCTGAAGCCATGCAACACTTCACAAGCAACCTGATGTTGGAGCACATCTGCATTGGCAAAGGCATCTGCAATGAACCCCAAGCCAGAACACTATTATAGAAAGCATGTGATGGAGCCATATTGCCTTCAGGAAGAGTGTTTGGCGGCCATGATTAACCATCTTACATTTACCTGAGCTCAAAAAGCCAAGGCAAATGCAAGATAGTCAATATGGCGAGTTTTGGTGGGATGGGACTGGAAGATGTGAAGATCCTTCCTCCGAGCAATGGACACTAAGGCCTCATTCACATGGCAATGTTTTTTCCCGTTTAAAGAATATGGGTTTTTAACAAATAAAGAAGTGACAATTAAACCCATATGGGATTGTCCAGATGGAGGCCATGCGGGGAAATCTCAAATAGTAGAAGCACATTTATTTTCCCATATACTGACTGAATTTGTCACTGAGATGTGAGATTCTCGAATACGAGAAGCAGTGGCACTTATTTTGCTATTGTGGTGTTCACACAACTTTAATAACAACTACAGCTAAAACAAGAAAAACGAGTATAAACTTAGCTTTCGATGTTTTCTTAGCTGTAGTCCACTCCTCTGTTGTGGCTTCTTGGCGAGAGACTTCTGAAAAAAATGTAGCAATTGGATACAATTAGATTCTAGAAGCATACAACAAATTGCAAAACAAATAATTAAAACAATACTTATCGTTTTTGTTGGAAATGTGACGACGTTTCACAAGTAGGTTCTTGCTTCATCAAGCGCCAACAACAAGAACATTAACCTTAAGGAAGCAAGAACCTACTTGTGAAACGTTGTCACATTTCCAACAAAAAAGATAAGTATTGTTTTGAATTATTTGTTTTGCAATTTGTTGTATTTAAATGTTGTATGCTTCTAGAATCTAATTGTATCCAATTGTTACATTTTTTCAGCAGTTTCTCACCAAGAAGCCACAACAGAGAAGTGGGCTACAGCTAAGAAAACATCAAAAGCTAAGTTTATACTCGTTTTTCTTGTTTTAGCTGTAGTTGCTATTATAGTTGTTATACTGGTCTTGTCCTTGACCCCTTTACTATTATTTTTTGTGGCATTCATACAACTTCACTTTTCTGCCTGAAAAATGCAGATAACAACCAAATGGAGGATGGATTTCCAATATCAACTGAAATTTTAATTTCATTTGTCCAAGAACACAAAAATTTGTGGAACAAATCATTGGATAAATATAAAAATAAAGTTGGCACACAAAATTCATGGAAAAGCATTTCAACCAAAATTTATCCAGACTTTGAGACATGGGATGAAAACAAAAGACAACATGTTAAGTGAAAATTTTTATTATTAAATTAAATGTATTCATTTTGCCATGGTACAGATCCCTCAGGAGAGACAAAATAACTAGCAAATGCCAAACGAATACTATTAGCTTGCATGCCTCCCATGGACTGCACCTAGCATTTGAATGATCAAAATTAAAGCCATCATGTTTGTGCTCAAAATTGTGAAGTACAATGCAAGCTTTTACAATTTCAATGGTTAAAGAAGTTGAAGTGTCCATTGCCCTTTGTAGAATTCTCCACTTTGCTGCCATGATACCAAAAGCACATTCCACAAATCTTCTAGCTCTGCTCAAGAGATAATTAAAAAATTGTTTACGTTCATCTAAGTGGGTACCTCCAAAGGGACATAATAAATTCTTATGCAGGGCAAATGCTTCATCCCCTACTAGTACAAAGGGCACACTGTCTCAAAACTCAGTAAGTGGTTTAGGATTGGGGATTTGCAATGAGACCATCATTTAGTTTCTTCCAAAAATCAGAATTTTTCACTATTTTTTCCAATGGATCCTATGTCTACATATAGAAATCTATATTCAGAATCAACAATTGCAAGTAGCACAATGGAATAGTAATCCTTGTAATTAAAATATAAGGATCCACTGTGTTCAGGTTTCTTAGTTCGTATGTGTTTTCCATCAATAGCACCTATACATTGTGGGAAATTTGCCTTTTGTTCAAAGCCATTTGAAATTTCTTCCTATTGTGTTGTGGTTGGTACTGGTAGATATTCTTCATGTAAAACATCCAATAGTATTGACCCACTGTAAGTACCCACTCAAAATGTATAATGAAGATTTTTCATTGAACAGCCTGTTGCCAAGTGCCTTAAACACAAACAAACTATTTGATAAAAACAAAAATACTGATTTGTTTACTTGCTTTTCAGTATGCAGTAATATACATTCAAATGTCTATAGTGTGATTCTTTCTATTACAGCCAAGTATACAGTTAAAAAATGGACATACATTAGGAACACCTTCTTGAAGTCTGAGAAGAAAATGGAAGGGCAAAAGATGTCTGGAAGTGGAGCTAAAACAACCAAACCTTATGTGAACCATAAGCAACTTTCTTTTCTTAAAAAAATAATGCACCACCAAATGAAACTACCAGTAGTTTTAGTGAGTCAGGAGCTACTGCAAAGACTGAAGAAAACTGTCCTGATGAAAATGCACATTCTAAGCCATGCGGTGATTTTGTGATTGAAAATGAAGGACTATTTTCAACATCACAAAAACAATCATCCCAAATCAAAAAGTCCCTAACTGAAAGACAATAGACTTCAAAGTTGTCTTCTGTTGATGCTAAAATGATTCAATTTATGTATTCTTTCTCATCTCAAGCTGCACCAATCAACCAGTATAATTCATTTTTTAACAGCTTAATACCAACACTAGACAAATTTGATGATGATAAAGTAATAGTTTCAACTAGGAGTTATTAATTTAATTAAGGAAATAAAAAAATGGCAATATGGCACAAGAATCTCATGATTTGTCACCATACCATTCAGGATTTATTAATAGGAACTATGGAGATAATAGAGTAGGCACTCCTACTCCAAGTACAAGCTGTGCTTATGTTATAAATTCAAGTCCAGCATCCCAAGATTCATTATCAAGCTATTCAGATAATGGCAGTATTGATTATACAACATTTTAATTTTGAGGGGTTTGCTATGGATGGATTTCATTTCAATGCAAAGGCTGCTTTGAGGATAGGTACAAAATTTAATGAGTTTATCACTGATGTTTAGGAAAGGTACCACGTCATCTCATTCCAGGCTAAAACACAATTCTCATAGGAAAGTGCTACTAGGTAGTAATAGGGAAGGGACAGGTAGGCTTCCAGCAGTAACCAACCCATTGACTTTGCTTGTGGTTAACTGCAGAAGCATAGTAAATAAAGTGGTTGAGTTCAATGCCCTGGCTGCTACATCAGATGCTGATATCATAATTGGTGCTGAATCCTGGTTGAGGGGAGATGTTAAATCAGCAGAGATTTTTGCAGATAAGTATATAGTTTACAGAAAAGATAGGGAAACAGGTAGAGGGGGTGGAGTCATTTTGGCCATAGATAAATCCCTGGAAAGCTCTAGGGAATTGAGTTATGAAGAAGATTGTGAAATGCTATGTTGTTGTGTTGCTGACTCTTGTGGTGAGGGAATTTATGTTGTTGGGCTCTATCATCCTCCTGGTGATGATCCACAACCACTGATCAGACTATCACAATCACTGGAGCTTCTGCATCAAAGAAAAAAGGTCCCAATGATAATTCTTGGTGGGGACTTCAATTTACCAGGGTTGGATTGGGGTAGTATGCAGCCCAATATAAATTCAATATTATCAGGGGCTCTAAATCTCTTTTTTGATTAAATGTACTGTAATGGATTGGAACATATTGTGACCATGCCTACACACGAGAAAGGGGGAATTTTAGATTTAGTATTCAAAAATGTGCCCAACTCTATAAATAATGTAGAGTGTATTGAAGGAATTAGTGATCATGCAGTGGTTAGGGTGGAGATAGTGAAAAGGTTACCTAGACGGGTGGCAGGAAGGAGGGTAGCATACCAATATAATAAAGCTTATTGGGAGTATTTGAAGTCTTGTCTGGAATATGAATTAAATGATTTTTACACCGTTGCTAATACCTGTGGTGTTGAGGAATCTTGGAATAGATTCCTAGCCCTATTAGAAGAGGGTACACAACTCACTGTCCACACCAAGATTATAAGGAACAACTCTGTTCCAGAATGGTATACTAAGTAGGTGAAGGTAGCTTTGCAAAACCAGCGAAAGGCTAAGAATGCACTTAGGAGAGGGAGGGACGTCAATAGGGAGGTGGTCTATAACGGGGGCCCCCAAAATGGTTAAATGGCTCATGAAGGAAGCTTTTGGGAGATAGGCTTAAGAAAAATCCAAAGGCATTCTGGGGATATATAAAGAGGTGTAGGAAGGAGGGAGGTAGTGATACAGTGGTTAAGGATGGGTCAGGAAATTTAGTCAAGGATAGTCTTATGATTGCCAACGTTTTTAATAATACATTTGAAAAATGCTTTGCAACCAGTAGAAACAGCTCCCAGCCAGAATTTGTTAGGGATTTGCCAGGAGGAATGGATGAGGTTATTATCACTAGGGCGGGAATTGAGCAGCTACTGAGTAAATTACCAGTATATAAGGCCATGGGCCCTGATGGTGTTTTGCCATTTATTCTGCAACGGCTTTCTGGGATTATTAGCTGTTACTTTGTGGAAATTTTTAAAAAGTCATTAGCCACAAGCATTGTTCCAGCATCATGGAAACTGGCGAATGTGGTGCCTATTTTCAAGTCTGGGGACATGACAGACCCTAAGTGCTATAGACCAGTTTCATTAACAAGTGCTGTATCCAAGATATTTGAGCACATCTTATTCTCATCTATAATGGGATATCTGGAAAGGAAGGGCATCCTTAGAAATAACCAACATGGGTTTAGGAAAGGCAGGTCATGTGACACCCAAATGGCTTCCTTGATGGATCATATTCAAAAGGCTTTAGATGGCAAAACGCAGGTTGATGTTGTATTCTTCGACTTTGAACAGGCTTTTGTCATGGTGCCACATGATAAGCTGGTCTCAAAAATGTCCTACTTAGGGATACATAGAAATGTTGTTCAATGGGTAAGGTCCTATCTGCTTGATAGAAAACAGAGGGTCGTTTTCAAGGGTTGTGCATTTCAGTGGAAACCAGTCACGTCAGGGGTCCCTCAGGGAAGTGTATTGGGTCCTTTGTTGTACATTCTCTATGTGAACGACATGGGGCTTGATATTAATTCCTTCCTTGAACCATTTGCAGATGACACATGTGCTGCTCAGGTATTAGATGATGGGTTATCATCCTGTGTGCAATTGCAACAGGATCTAGATAGGATTTACAATTGGTGTATAAAATGGGAATTGCCATTAAACCTGAGGAACTGTAGGATCCTTACAATATTCAGATCTAGAAAGCTACTTGATAGTGTTGTAACCCATAAACATCTGGTAATTGTCTTAAATAGTCAGGGTAATTGGAAGGATCACATTGGTAAAGTGATTGGGAGGGCTGGTCAATTCCTCCGTCTGATTAATAGGGTCCTTCGAGATAGCACAAAGGAGGTAAAGGAAACAGTATATAATTCTATGGTATGCCCAATTTTGGAGTATGGCAGTCCAATTTGGTTCCCCTTCAGGCAGGACTTATCTTGGGAGGTTGAAAGGATCCATAGGAGAGCAGCAAGAATTGTACTTCATAGGTTTTCTCACACAGAGAGTGTATCTGCCATGATTAAGGAACTAGGGTGGGATACATTAAGCCAGAGGCGTATATCTCACAGCATTAGCCTTTTTATAAGACTGCTGCTGCTAGGATGTAATGGACCATTGGCTGGAAGTGTGTCCCCAGCTGAGTATAAAGGCAGAAAGGATCATCCATATAAATTGAAAGAGATTAGGGCACAGACAGACTCATACTACTGGTCATTTTTGCCAAGAGTCATTCGACAATGGAATAGCCTTGGTAAGGATAAGGTGGAAGGCTTCATCCAAGGAAAACCAACCATAGCTAGTATTGTATTAGGGGAGGCTCCTGAATTATAGTTTAGGGTTTTAGGAGTATTATGTTATCATAAGTAGGATTGAGAGTTAGTCTCTCCACTTCCATATTGGCCAAAAAAGGCTGCTTGTATTAGAATTAGAATTAGTATTGTATTAGAATTAGAATATTATATATGTAGTAAATAATGTTTTATAAATAAAAATTACCTAAAACAAGTGGCAACTTTCATTTTAGTGCTGATGCACAGCCTCATATTTGTATCTGTACACGGCAGGGTGGAATCATCTAGTCTTCTCAATAAAGCATCAAAGCTTGCCATTGACAAACGAAAATAATTTAAAAATTTGTGTTCATCATTTCTGAGTTGTTGGAAAAATTTATCAAATCTTTTTTCTCGTTGTGGACCAGACTTCAGAAATGGATGAACCCAGTACAGTCTGAAACGTTGCTTTCACACCCGCTAGTACCAATATAAAAGAAGTGGAATACGTGGATCCATGATGACAGCTGTGAGTCGACTGATTACTTGAGCTTCCCTACACAGTGGCTCTTAATTTGTGCTTCCCTGCACAACGACCATCAATACATTAAAAATCCGTATTGAATACTCACAATGTGAAGCTCTTTCTCGTATTCGATAAAATCATATATGAGAAATATCGAATGAAATAGGTTGCCGTGTGAACCATGCCAAAGGCTTTCCTTGCTACCACCTCAGCGGACCCACAAAGTCATCCACCCAACCAAAATCGTATACTGCAGGAATGGGATTTGCCTGGGAAACCACTCCCAGGTTGCCAAGTGCAGAAATCTCTGTTGAGGGCACTGTGGAACTTCCCCATCGCCACCACTGATCTTAATGAGGAAGTGGTTGCCTCAACACCCAGGTCAAACCTGGTGAGATGGTGAGGTCAATGCAGGAAGGAGCCCCTGTCAAAGTCGTGATATCGCTGGCGACACCAGAGTATAGAACAATGAGGCCACTCTGGGACACCCATTGTTCCAAGAGGAGCCCTGGGGTTATTGACTATCATTAGGGAGTACACTACCCTATCAAAAGTCAAGGGACAACCCTGATTTGAATGAAAATGTGACATTCCTTTGCAATACCATAGGTGACATTGCTCCCAGCACTATATAACAGAGAGTACAGTCATGAGATGATACTTCCGTGAATGCTGAAAGAATGTCTCAAAGAATCCTAAAGAGGTACAATTGTCGTGTGCCGTCTTGCAGGCAAAACTGCGATGGAGACGTCAACCCTCCTAAACATCCCAAAATCCACCGTTGACAACGTCATCCAGACCTGGAAAGAGAAAGGCACCACAAGTGTCCAACCTAGGACTGGAAGACCCAAGATCATGATGGCTAGAGACCAAAGAGCTCTTCATAAAATGGTCACTGCAAACCGTCACAGATTGATTTATGAACTGACAATATCATTCATAGAGTCGATGGGAACAACTGTGAGCACCCTCACTGTTTACAGAGAACGGCATGCAATGGGATTTTATGGCACAGCGGCAGCCCACAAGCCTCACATCAACACCAGCAATGCAGCGACGAGATTGCAGTGGTGCAAAGGGCGATGGCATTGGACTCTGGATCAATGGCGAATGGTTGAATGGAGTGATGAGTCCCACTACAACATCTTGTATCAGATGGACGGGTTTTGGTATGGCAAACGCCTGGCGAACGTTACCTGCCAAACTGTGTTGTGCCCAAGGTGAAGTTCGGTGGAGGGTCAGTGATGGTGTGGGTGTGCTTCTCATGGTATGGGTTGGATGCAATCGTTTCTTTGGACGGACATCTAAACACAGAGCGTTACCTAGACATTCTGGACAAAGCAGCACTCCCATCTCTCTGGCAGCACATTGGCAATGGCCCTTTTCTGTTTCAGCACGGTAATGCACCTTGTCATAAAGCATGGGCTGTAGGCACATGATTTGATAAAATGGGGGTTCGAGAACTTGACTGGCCTGCACAGAGTCGCGATCTGAACCCCACTGAACATCTGTGTGACGTGTTGGAACGTCGATTGTACACTTGTGCAGAACGCCCAACATCTACACCTGAACTGCCCTAGACACTTATGGCAGAATGGCGTAAATTATCTGTCACAATATATCAAAACCTTGTGGACACTATGCCCCAGATAGCAGCAAAAGGTGGACCAACAAGGTGCTAAAATATGTGTATTTGTGAGTGTTTCTATTAAAGTGGTGGCGTCCCATGACTTTTGATAGGGTAATGCAGTGGTTCTCAAAGCGTGTTCCATGAAACAACTTCATGTTCCACAAAAAAATTTAATGCACAAATAAAGCAATGGATAGATACTCTGATGTGACCTGCAGAATCAATGGGGAAGGGGGTGACTGAAGTGGGGGCAGGCAAGTGGAGTCCTGTGTGATAGGAGGATCCCAATCTAGTTGAAAGGGAAGTTCCACAGGACAGTGGTTAGACCAGCTATGCTATATGGATGAGAGTGCTGGGCACTGAGGAAGAGCTACGTAAATAGAATTCGAGTAGCCGAGATACGAATGCTGTGGCACATGTGTGGCGTGTCGAGAGCTGATAGAATTAGGAATGAGCATATTAGGGGTAGCTTGGGGTAGTGGACATCGCAGAAAAATATGAGGGAGAATAGGCTGAGGTGGTATGGACACGTCATGAGAAGAGGGGCTTGTTAGGTCCTTGCCAGGAATGAAGGTGGTCAGTAGCAACCAGGGCAGAGGGAGACTGAAGCAGACGTGGGAACAGGTTGTCCGTAAGAATATGAGTGTGTGGAGTGGACGGGGGACTGGGGGGAGATAGACGGGGTGGGGGCTAGAACCGGCAGACCCGACCCTGCCACAGGCGGGATAAGGGTATGATGAGAATGATGTAGTAAGTACCAAGTGTAGAAAGTTTACAACCTGCTTTAAAGTTGATGTTGAATTGTAAGTGTTCTGTGCTAGTAAAATGTCAGTTTAGTGTTCCCTGAGATCCACTTCAAAAAGATTGAGAGCCACTGGGGTAATGTATGAACGTCTGGGATTATGGGCAACCAGGAGATCATGGTCTGTTGGTGAGATGTCCATCCCAGGACTACATAAATGTGAGATACACAAGTTCAAAATGAAGCAATTGTATTTTCTCAAGCCAACCTGCAGCTATAGATAGATGGCTGGCGTTTGTGGAGCCCCAAAAATCTTTCTACAGAGCTCCAGGGCTCCACTGTTGTTGTTGTTTGTTGGTATTTTAAGGCCCTTCAAATACAAGGTCATTAAAGCCTGGTCCATAGCATAGTTCTTATGCAGAGAGTGCACAGACACTACACTAATATGACGATTTTTGGGTATTAGCAGTACCCAGTTTTCCAAGCGACCACCCATGTCAGTACTTGCTGGGGTTGCACTGCTTAACTGCAGTGATCAGACGAAAACTGGTTGGGCCCTAATGACCTTTGTAGTTGATGGGCCCTAAAGCAACAACAAAACGAGAACTGGTGTAGCCAACGCAATTTTGCGAAGCACCAGTTGAGAACCGCTGGTCTAGGCATGTACTCGTAAAGAAGAAGCCTTAATAAAATACTCGCAAAACACCACATAAAATTCTAGGACCTACATGCAATCACGATGAAACCGAAATGCAAGCTACAGGAGTCGCAGATTTTAGCAACACAGCATAGAATAACAGTCACAAAAATGAGTACAACTGATGTTTTACTAATAAAAAATACACGAAGAAATTCTCTGTAAATTGCATCAATTTCCTAAACGGCTTGTCCCTAACACTGGTAGTTTCAGTCATAAGCATACTCATCATATCACCTAGACTTATACTGCCATTAACCTTACATGTTTGTCGAATCAGTAACTAAATGTATTTAGGAGGTAAAGAATGACATCAAATAAGTGAGCAAAGGCTGCAATGATGGTCATTGCCTGTAATAAACAATCCACAGGTTTATATAGGAAAAAATAACATGCACGGATAACACTTGCTATGATTACTTACAGCGGTAGCTTTCACGGGGTCTGTACTACTATGTTTATCCACGTTGTTTGCCATAATCGATCCAGTTATTAAGTACATTCCAAATCCAACAAAGTTAAATAAAAAGTGCTAGAATTGAATTACATTAATAGTAAAGTGGTAGGAACTTGCCATAAAAACAAAGAATAAAATATTTCACACCATGAAATTCAATGCGGTACAATCTCCAGCTGAAAGGATAGATACCAGCATAGCCGGCACAATAATATAAGGATATCCGACATATACTGTATGTGCAAAGCTGGTACGTACTATTTGCTGCTGTAAAGTTCTAGAGCCCATAACTATGTACGTCATTACATCTCCATTATAATGAAAAAATAAAGCATATGCAATCAGTCCTAAAACCTAAAATAAGAGAAAAGGTTTTAAAAACTTCGACAATTGCATTGAATTGCACACCTCATTTAATGGTTGCTGAGCTATTCATTGGCAGCAATGTCCAGATGACCGGGGGCCCAACAGCGAGTAAATCCAACGGCTATCTTGCGTTGAACACCCAAGTTCTCGTCTGATCACTGAAGATAAGCAACGCAGCCCTAGATAGTACTAGCACGGGTGGCCCCTTGGGAACACAGTACTGCTAATACCCAAATCGTTGTAACAGCGTAGTGTCTGTGCAGACTCTGCAATAGAGCAACGCAGTGGGCGGGACTCTAGTGACCTTTGTAGTTTAAGGGCCCAAAAACACCAACAAAACCGGAAGTAAATTGTCTATCATGGTAGTTATCTCTCCCAACATTAATTATTTGCAGAATTTGGTGGTTAGTAAGCATTGTAAGTTTGAGGTTGCCAAAACCATTACTACCATATAGGTATACTAGTGACATTCTGTTGGTCATCATCATCATACCATTATCCCACCTGTGGGAGGGTCTGGTCTACGGGTTGCAGCTTTTCACTGCCGTCTATCTGCCACCAGGTCCCCGTCCACCCCACACACTACCAAATCCATACAGACAACCTGTTCCCAAGTCTGCGTCGGTCTCCCCCTGCCCCGGGTGCTTCCAACCACCTGCATTCCTGAAATGGGCCTATCGAGCTCCTCCTCCCCTCTTCTCATTACGTGTCCATATCATTTCAACCTACTCTCCCTCATTTCTTCCGCGATCTCCACCACCCCAGGCTACCTTTAATATACTCATTCCGTATTTTATCCGCTCTCGACGCCCTACTCATGTACTGCAGCATTCGCATCACGCCTAATTGCATTCTATTGACGAGGCTCTTCCATAGCGTAGCATAGCACAGCAGGCCTACTAACTGCCCTGTAAAACTTCCCTTTCAACTTTCTTAGGACCCTCCTACCACGTAGTACTCCGCTGGCCTGTCTCCAATTCAAACATCCCCATTGACGCTATGGGCCACATCAGAATGTATCTTCCAATTGCATTGGAACGTTGAGCCTAAGTACTTTACTCCTTGTACGTTTGTCACCAGTTCGCCCCTAGAAAGTACGTCGCCGTTATTTTCCTGTCCTTCGCAACGGAAAACTACATACTCTGTCTTCCTCATGTTTATCTTTAGCCCTCCCTATTCTATCGCTCCTCTAATGTCGTTTAGGGACTCCCTACTTGTTGTCTGCAGTCACTAGCTTTTCCTAATCGTCGGTAAATGTCATGTACTGAGGGGCCAATTCTCCTACTCCCGCGAGCAGTTCGTCAATAACCATAATGAATAGGTATGTACTCAGTGTTGAACCTTGGTGCACCCAACCTTCACTAGGAAGGCCCCAGTATTTCGCCAAGAAAATATAAAATTGAATGAGTTATAAAATTTCACGTTGGACTGCGAGTGGAAAGAATGAATCAGTGTGTTGAGTCGGAAAAATTTTCAATATGCTAAAATTCAGCGTAGGGTGTTATTAATAGAACAATCGCTATTACATACTAGTTGGGAAAACTTCAACCAAGGAGTAGTTCGATTACAGCAAACGTAATGGTCCATTACCAAGGTCTTCAAACAGGCTGTGTAAGAATCCAAATTGAATAAATTGCAAGACAACTGTAATTCTGTACACAAAACGCAAGCCAGTAATTATTTCATGTTCGCTTTGCAACCATGCACTTGTAATTAATCTCTGGTACGAGTTGGGTCAAATTAACCGGTTGTATGCCATCATAACATTTAATTAGCAATTAAATATTTACCCTTTTATATCCTTAACCGCAGAAGCTTTATGGACGGCAATTCAATTCTGCAAATCACCCACAGCCAGAGAAAAAAAGTAGACATACATAAAACTTGACAAAGTCGAAAATTTGTTTTGGTAGGGAAATTGTATCATGATAATACCTTTATTCGTTTGTTGAAGAAAAGAACGCACGTTGCAATACACATGACAGAACACGGCATCCATTAACCGAAAATAACTATAATGGAATTCTAATTTTCGAATCAAACTACCCAGAACGGAATGTCCGACATTATGACGATTTGTTGCTTTGCTTTGTCACATGGATACCGAACGCAAGCTTTTCCACACAGTGAGCCAAACCGAACAAAAATGACATTTTCCAGCAATCTAAAACCATGCAATATACAACAAAAATTAGGAGTAAATTAATAACATGTCCTCGCTTTTGTTTTTCACTGAACGCTGCTTCATTTCATCTGGTTCCACTTTTCAGAGGAGTTCTCTTAACATAACCATTGTGCCTCGACAACTGCAGAGATCAATGATATTCAATCAACTCGATAAATGTAATCAGCTGTTGTATCCATCACAGGGTCAGGTACGCTTTTTGCCCCTTTCAGACACAAGGACATCTTCATCATCATCACCATCACACCATTATCCCGCCTACGGCAGGGTCGGATCTGCGGGTTCTAATCCTCCACTCTCGTCTATCCCCAACTACGCTTTCACCCACCCCGCATGCAAACATGTCCCTCTGGACAACCTGCTCCCACGTCCGCTTGGATCTCCCCCTACTCCTGATGCCACCCACTACCTGCTGCCTCAGAATACACCGTGTGAGCTCCTCCTCCTTCTCATCACATGCCCACACCACCTCAGCCTCCTTTCTCTCATCTTCACTGCAATGTCTCCCACCCCCAAGATGCTTCTAACGTACTCGTTGTGGACTCTGTCAGCATGAGAAACCTCACTCATGTATTCTCCTCTCATGGTTCTTCCTCGCTGCCCAGCACTCCGATCCATACAGCATAGCGGGCCTAAATTCAGTTTTGTAAACCTTGCCTTTCAACTTTATTGGGACACTGCGGTCACACTGCACACCACTTGCCTGTCTCCACTTTAGCCATCCTGCATTGATTCTGTGAGTAACGTCAAAGTCGATTTCCCCATTGCTCTGAATCACTGATCCTAGATACCTAAACTCTTTCAATGCTGGTAGCACCTCATTTGGGAGCGGCGAGTTGCGTTGGACACACCAGTTCTCGTCTGATCACTGAAGTTAAGCAACGCAAGCCCAGTTAGTACTGACAAGGGTGGTCGCTCGGGAAAGCTGGGTACTGCTAATACCCAATAATCGTCGCAATAGTGTAGTGTCTGTGCAGTATATGCATCAGACCTACACAGTGGACGGGTCTCTAATGACCTCGTAGTTGATGGGACCTTAAACTCAAACAAACAAACAAAAGCACCTCATTTCCTCAACGAACTACACCCCTTGGTCCTGGCCGCTCCAACTGAAAGTTCTTCATGTTCACCTTCAGGCCCCTTTTGCCATTGCTACTGTAATGTCCTGTAAGCCCTGTTGAACCTCCTCTTGGGACTCCTCTAGCTTTCCTACATCGTTAGCAAATACCAAGCACTGATGGGCCCAATCTCCTATTCCTGTCAGCAGGTCATCCATAGCCAAAGCAAATAGATATGGGCTGAGAGCTGATCCCTGATGAAGCCCTACATTCACCTTGAAGCTACCAGTATTCCCCCATGATGTCCTCACCCTAGTAGTGGAACCATCATACATATCCTGTATTATGCTGATATGCCCTTCATCCACTCCCTCTTTTTTCAGAACATCCCATACCACCTGTCATGGGACACTATCATAGGCCTTCTCTAGGTCAACAAAGATCGTGTGCAGGTCCTTCTTCACTGCTCTATGTTTCTCCACCATCTGTTGTAGAATAAAGATGGGTTCCATTGTCGACCTACCGGGCATAAATAAAAACTGGCTTCCTCAGACACTCGTACCATTTCTGAGGCGACCCTCTATGACCCTCTCCCAATCCAACTCTCCTGACACGCATATGGCATTCGGTCACCACTAGCTATTTTATTAAAAAGGTTCCCCAGCCATGTAATTCCTGTGGCCCCCAAGATATGCCAAACATCAATGGGGATCTTATCACTTTGTTTGTGTTTTAGGGCCCATCGACTGCAAAGGTCATTAGGGCCGAGAAAGACAATCACCATGGTGGGGGGGGGTGTAAAAGGCCAAACCACCATGATGATAATAAATAAGGGCAAAAGCCCACTAAGGGTAAAAATAGTAAAAGGCAAAAGCCACAAAAGAACTGGGAATAAAAAAAAGGCAAAAGCCAAAACAAATAAAACTAAAAAGGCAAAAGCCTAAACAGACACAAATAAAGGCCAAAGCCAAAACACATCCAGTTAAAAACGGCAAAGGCCTAAACAGACACTAACATAGAAGGGCAGAAGCCAAAACCGACACAAAAAAGGAAAAGGCAAAAGCCAAAAAGAAGAATAAAAGGAAAGGATATCAATAAGAAAAACAGTGTCAAGATTAAATGTTGTGAAAGAGGCCAGCCTCTTTCACAAAAACAAGCGAGCTCTCCACCCCTGCAGGTTATCCCCAAGTGATGTGGAGAGCTCTGGACTGACTCCCAGTCGACAACTAAGTTCACAGTATCTCTCACAGTGGCTAAATATGTGTGCCACTGGCTCCCAACAGGAGTCACACCACGGTTCATCCTCACCCCATAGTATGTAGGAGTGGGTGAGGAACGTGTGACTGATTTGCAGCCAAGCAACCACAACCTCCTCCATCTGCGACTGGCGGCATGAGGACACCCAGTGCACTGGAGTGTCCTTCAGTGTGTGGAGTTTGTTGGTGGTCTCCAAGAACCACTGGGACCGCCATTGTTCATGGATGGATCACTGCACCATCGGGAGAGCGTCAGAGAAGGGGACAGTAGTGTCAGGTACATCTGACAGGTGGGCCACCTGCCGGGCATGGGCATCTGCCCTCTCATTGCCCATGATGCCCACATGCCCCGGAACCCACATAAACAACACTGTCTTGCCCTGCTTGCGAATTGTGAGTAGTGAACTATGCACACCATGAACGATGGCATGTCGGCTATAGAGGACGTGCAACACCTGGAGGGAGGATAGGGAGTCAGTCGCAACCACAGTGTTGGTGATTCAAACGTTGGATGAGTTCCAGTGCCCTGTGCAGAGCGGTGAGCTCTGCAGTTAAGACACTGGTGACGCCTGGAAGGCGGCCCCCTATGAGATGACCAGTTGTAAAGACTGACCAACCCACAGAGGTACCATCCTTCGACCCATCCGTGTAAACAAAAACATGGCCCTGATTGGTCAGAGATTGGCGTCCAAACTCTTGTTGGTACACCGACCTATCAGTACTGGCTTTTGGGAGGGCCATGAGTGTCTAATTAAAACTTGGCTCTGGTATCGTCCAGGGTGGCACAGAGGCTGGCAGTACAGGCTGCACCCTAGGTAGAGTCACACCCAGGCCAGTGAGACCATCCATCCACTGGAGGCCAAACGGAGGGGGAACCCTTGGCCGGTGGTTGAATGCCCGTCGCAGCGTGCAACTAAATACGGCTGGGAGTGTAGGGTTCTGTGGGTGACCTTTCAGCTTAAAATATATGCAGCTGCCAAGCACTGCCGCCGCACAGTCAGTGGCGGTTCACCAGCCTCAGCATAAAGGCTGAGCACTGCACTTGTGTGGAATGCCCAAACAGACATCTGGATGCCAGCATGATGTATACTGTCCAGCATGCAGAGAGCTGATGGAGTGGCCAGGCCATAAACGACACAACCATAGTCGTTGTTGTTGTTAATTAGTGTTTTAGAGCCCGTTGACAACAAAGGTCATTAGGGCCCAGAAGGACAATCACAGTGGTGGAGGTGTAAATGGCCATCCCACCATGATGACAATAAATAACAGCAAGACTGTAACAATAAAAAGGCAATAGCCGAATAAATATAGGCAAAAGTCAAAACATGCAGAAAAGTAAAAACAGCAAAAGCCAAAGCAGATAAAACAATTAATGCGGCACAGGCAAAAACAAACAGAATAAAAGCGGCAAAAGCCAAAACATACACAACAATAAATGCGGCAAAAGCCAAAACATACACAACAATAAATGCGGCAAAAGCCAAAACAAACAGAATAAAAGCGGCAAAAGCCAAAACATACACAACAATAAAAGCAGCAAAACCCAAAACGGACAGACAATAATTGTGGCAAAAGCCCAAAACAGACATTACAATACATACGGCAAAAGCCAAAACAGACACGGAAATAAAAAGGCAAAAGCCAAAATAATTCATGAATAAATGCAAAGATCTCTAAAAGCAAACAATATACAATTCAAATTTTGTGAAAGAGGCCAGCCTCTTTCATAAATACAAGCGAGCTCTCCACCCCCTGAGGGTTATCCCCAAGTGAGGTGCAGAGCTCACGACTGACTCCCAGATGGTATCTCATTTCATGGTATCTCTCACAGTGACTAAAGTTGTGTGCCACTGTGAAAGGCTCCCAACAGAAGTCACACCATGGTTGGTCCTCACCCTGTAGAATGTAGGAGTGGGTGAGGAAGGTGTGACCGATCCGAAGCTGAGCAAGCACAACCTCATCCCTCCGTGACTGGCAGCACGAGGACACCCAGTGCTCTGGAGTGTCCTTCAGTGTGTGGAGTTTGTTGATGGTCTCCACAAACCACTGGGACCGCCTATGGCCATGGACGGCCAGCTGCACCATCAGGAGAGCATCGGAGGAGGGGACAGCGGTGTTGGGTTCATCTGGCAAATGGGCCACCTGATTGGCATCGGCATCCGGCCTCTCATTGCCCATGATGCAAACATGCCCCGGGACCCACACAAACAACACTGACTTGCCCTGTTTACGAATCACAAGCAGCAATCTGTGCACACCCTGGACGATGGCATGTCTGCCATATAGGGTGTGCAACAGCTGAAGGGAGCATAGGGAGTCTGTCGCAACATCAAAGTGTCTGTCGGTCAATACTTGGATGAGTTCCAGTACCCTGTGCAGAGCTGTGAGTTCTGCAGTTAAGACACTGGCGACGCCTGGAAGGCGGCCCCTTATGAGGTGATCAGTTGTAAAGACTAACCAACCCAGCGCGGAACTATCCTTCGACCTCTCCGTGTAAATAAAAACATGGTCCCGATAGGTCAGAGAGAGGCGTCCAAACTCTTGTTGGTACACTGACCTATCGGTACTAGTTTTGGGGAAGGCTGGTAGCACAAAATCAAAACTGGGCTCTTTCACTGTCCAGGGCGGCACACAGGCCGGCAGCACAGGCTGCACCCTAGGAAGAGTCACACCCACGCCAGCTCAGAGAGGAGCCTACATCGACCGAGATCAAGTGAGTCATCCAGTAAAGGATGCAAGGACAATGACAGCCACCATGATGGAATCGTCCTGTCCAGGACACAAGTAATGGCCAATGACGATAGTGGTGTCATCCAATCAGGGGCAAGAAAAAGTCACCCCTTTTAGTCGCCTCTTACAACATGCAGGTATGCAGTGTGCCTATTCTACCCCAGGCACACACAGGTCCCATTGGCTAGAGAGCTTGGGTGGAAGAACCTTTCTTTCCTCCTGTCTCACCCACCACCCTCTCCATTGAGGGGGCTGGCTGGACTGAGACAGGGAGGGAGGGAGGCCTTCAAGGGAGAAACCTCTCTTTCATGAGTGGCATCTGGGGCCTCTAAAGAAACTGGCACCGCCATCGTTGGGGGGCCCATGCATGGGCCAGAGGCAGTGGTGGAGCCGGAACAGGCCATGGAAATGTGGTTGGGGTCCACCTGGCAGCCAATGCTGGCACAGACCGGCACCCCAGTACCCCCGCAGGCCCGAGTGGGCGACAAACGAATGAGAGGGGGGAGCTGAGGTAGGGTGTGGCAGCACCTGCATAGGAATCCCCACGACTGGGGGTCCCTTTCAGGCTAGCAGCCGCCACGCATCCTAAAAGATAATACCCTTCTGGACACACAACTCCTGGATTACACGTTCCTGCAGCCACGTGGGGCAATCCCGAGAGGAGGCGGGGTGGTTGCCCTTACAGTTGACACAAAAATGAGAAGTCCTACAAGACTCAGTTGAGTGGTCACCCTGTCCACAAGTGCCACACATGGCCTTGGCAGAACACGAATTCTGTCCATGGCCATATCGCTGGCATTTGAAGCACCGAAGCGGGCTCGGGATGAAGGCACTGAGAGGCAAGCAGCGGTAGCCAGCCATGATGTACTCCGGCACCTTGGGCCTACCAAAGGTCAGCACCAAGGTGTCAGATGGGCGGGATTCCCCATCCCGTCAGACTGAGGTGCGGCGAACAGCCACCACACCTTGGTCCCTGAGCTCCTCCGCTATCTGGTCTTCTGATTCCCCGCTTAGGTCTAGGCACCGCACCACACCTCTACTGGTGTTTAACGTGCGATGAAGTTCGACCACAACGGGGATATCACCGAGCTTCTGCAGTTTCAGTAATGCCTCTATCTGGTGAGGGGCAAATGCCTCCACCAACAAGGTGCCATTGCGTAGTTTCTTGACCGAAGTCACGTCGCCGGCAATGCCCTTGATGGATTTGGCGATAAGGAAGGGCGACGCCTTCCCCAAGGCTGCACCATCCTCCCCAGAGATGGAAATAAACCGGGGAGGATAGGAAGAAGTTATGGATGGGTGTTTGACTGCACCTAAAGTCGTAGAAGCAGGAACATGCTGTGGATTGGCGGTGGAACCCTGCACCTTAAGGCTAAGAGGTCGTTGCCTCTTGTTAAGGACAGGTGCCGATGCCAATGACGCCACAGGTTCGTTCCCTGATCCAGTTGGCTTACTGGGGGAACACGGCCTCTTTGTTGGAGCAGTACATGTCTCCCTCAGCTCAGTGGCAGCTGGCCCACTCCGTTGGGTGGGACCGAGCTCGCCATCTTCCGGCTCAACACAAGTCAATGAAACTAAAGAAGGGGGAGGGGTGGGGTTATATGTAGAGGCCTCCAGCCTCTGGGTTATATTTGCCATAATTTTAGATAATTATGTTTTCTCTGCCCGCAGGTCTTACCCACCACAGAGCCCAACGAGGAGACGCCCATTTGGGTCGCCGAGTTTCCTCGGGCAGGATACCGTTAGGGTGGCATAATCCCGAAGTACCGGACCATTAGCATCGGGGTTGACTGCTGGTCCACTTACAGTCACCGTAGGAGGCATAACCACTTATGCGCCCTCGGCCGATTGACCAAGACTGGGCCACTGCCTTGGCCTCCCGTTTTCCCTGGAAGCTGTGGCCAAAGTGATGTTTTGGAGACTGTGGATCGCAACCCTAGTCCCCGATGTCTGTCAGCCACCTCACCAGTGTGAAGTGGCCAAGAGACATCGCAGGGCATACGCCTCCTCGACCACCAGGATCCGCTTTTCCCAGGGTACGGGTCTCCACGCACGGCAAACATGCGGGTAGGGCGTTTGTTTATGGTCACCTCATTGAGGAGCCTACATTGACCGAGAACAAGTCAGACCGAACGCTCAAATAACCACGATGTTCGTATCGTCCTGTCCAGAACACGTCGTAGACAAAGACGATAGTGGTGTTGTCCAGTCAGGGGCAAAAAAAGGTCACCCCTTTTAGTCGCCTCTTACGACATGCAGGTATGCAGTGTGCCTATTCTACTTTGTTTTGTTTTTTGTTTTGTTTTGTTGTTGCTTTAGGGCCCATCAACTACAAAGGTCATTAGGGCCCAGAAAGACACATCACCATGGTGGGGGTGTAAATGGCCATCCCACCATGATGGCAATAAAAAGGGCAAAAGGCCAATAAAAGTAATAACAATAAAAACGCAATAGCCTAATAATTATTCAGAAAAGAAATACAGGCAAAAGCCAAAACAGACATATAAAAAAGGCAAAAGCCAAAAAAGACAGAATAATAATTGTGGCAAAAGCCAAAACGAATACAGAAACAAAAAGGCAAAAGCCATATAATTCAAAAATAATTACAAAAAGGGCCTAAAAGAAATGGCACATAATTCAAATTTTGTGAAAGAGGCCAGCCTCTTTCACAAATACTAGCGAGCTCTCCACTGCCTGAGGGTTATCCCCAAGTGATGTGGAGAGCTCTGCGCTGACTCCCAGTCGCCACCTAAGTTCTCGGTATCTCTCACAGTGACTGAAGATGTGTGCCACTGTGAGAGGCTCCCAACAGAAGTCACACCATGGCTGATCCTCACCCCGTAGAATGTAGGAGTGGGTGAGGAAGGTGTGACCGATTCGCAGCCGAGCAAGCACAATCTCCTCTTTCCGCGATTGGCAGCATGAGGACACCCAGTGCACTGGAGTGTCCTTCAGTGTGCGGAGTTTGTTCGTGGTCTCCACAAACCATTGGGCCTGCCATTGGTCGTGGACGGCCCGCCGCACCATCGGGAGTGCATCGGAGGAGGGGACAGCAGTGTTTGGTATATCTGGCAAGTGGGCCACATGACGGGCATGGGCATCCGCCCTCTCGTTGCCCATGATGCCAACATGCCCCGGGACCCACATAAACAACACTGTCTTGCCCTGCTTACGAATCACAAGCAGCAATCTGTGCACACCCTGGACGATGGCTTGTCTGCCATATAGGGTGTGCAACAGCTGAAGGGAGCACAAGGAGTCAGTCGCAACAACAAAGTGTCTGTCATTCAACACTTGGATGAGCTCCAGTGCCCTGTGCAGAGCTGTGAGCTCTGCAGTTAAGACACTGGCAACGCCTGGAAGGCGGCCCCCTATGAGATGAGCAGTTGTAAAGACTGACCAACCCACATAGGAACCATCCTTCGACCCATCCGTGTAAATAAAAACATGGCCTCGATAGGTCCAAGAGAGGCGTCCGAACTCTTGTTGGTACAATGACCTATCGGTACTGGTTTTGGGTAAGGCTGCAAGCATTAAATTTAAACTTAGCTCTGGCACTGTCCAGGGCGGCACAGAGGCCGGCAGTACAGGCTGCACCCTAGGTAGAGTCACACCCAGGCCGGCAAGACAGTCCATCCAACGCACACCGAATGGAGGGGGATCCCCCTGGCGGCGGTTGAATGGCCGTCTCACAATGTCACTAAAGACGGCTGGGTGTGTAGGGTGCTGTGGCTGACCCTTCAGCCGCAAAATGTATGCAGCTGCCAGGCACTGCCGCCGCACAGTCAATGGTGGCTCACCAGCCTCAGCATAAAGGCTGAGTACTGCACTTGTGCGGAACGCCCCAATGGACAACCGGATGCCAGCGTGATGAACACTGTCCAGCATCCGGAGAGTAGATGGAGCGGCCAGGCCATATACGCCGCAGCCATAATCGAGACGGGATCGAACGAGTGATCTGTATAGTCGAAGCATCACCGTTCGATCTGCCCCAAAACCAGTTCCCTGCAGGCACCGCAGAATATTAAGGGAGCGAAGGCACTTGGCCTTCAGCTCCTTCAAGTGCGGGACCCATGTCAGACGGCTGTCAAATCGGAGACCAAGAAAGCGGGCCGCCTCTACAACTGGCAGGAGGCGGCCATCCAGGGTAAGCTGAGGCTCAGGGTGAAGCCCTCGCTTACGACAGAAATGCATGACAGTTGTTTTGTCAGGGGAGAACTTATAGCCACGCGAGGCAGCGAACTCGTGGGCACTGTTTAGTGCGAGTTGCAACTGGCGCTCAATGCTGTGCATCGTGGCAGCCCGGTACCTGATTGAGAAGTCGTCCACAAATAGGGACGACTTGACCGGGGGGTGAACAGAGGATGGTAGGCCGTTCACCGCAACAGCAAAAAGCGTCACACTCAAGACGCTCCCCTGTGGGACACCATTCTCCTGCAGAAAGGCAGAGGAGTAGGTGTTACCCACACGCACTCTGAAGGTC
>JAAFCE010009109.1:324495-349279 GCA_013389805.1 Trigoniulus corallinus
TCCACTATCTGCTCCTCTGATTCCCCGCGTAGGTCAGGGCACCGCACCACACCTCTACTGGTGTTTAAGGTGCGATGGGGTTCGACCACAACGGGGATATCACCGAGCTTTCGCATTTTTAATAATGCTTCGGTCTGGTGGGGGGCAAATGCCTCCACCAACAACATGCCATTGCGCAGTTTCTTGACCGAGGTCACATCACCGGCAATGCCCTTGATGGCTTTGGCGATAAGGAAGGGCCTTCCCCAAGGCTGCACAATCCTCCCCAGAGATGGGAATAAACCGGGGAGGATAGGAAGAAGGTATGGACGGTTGTGGGACTGCACCTAAAATCTTAGATGCAGGAACATGCTTTGCATCGGCGGTGGAACCCTGCACCTTAAGGCTAAGAGGTCGTTGCCTCTTGTTAAGGGCAGGTGCCGATGCCATAGACGTCACAGGTTCGTTCCCTGATCCAGTTGGCTTACTGGGGGAACGCGGCCTCTTTGTTGGAGCAGTACTTGTCTCCATCAGTTCAGTGGCAGCTGGCCCACTCAATTGGGTGTGACCGAGCCCGCCATCTTCCGACTCAACACAAGTCAGTAAAAGTAAAGAAGGGGGAGGGGTGGGGTTATTTGTAGAGGCCCCAGCCTCTGGATTATATTTGCCATAATTTTAGATAATTATGTTTTCGCTGCCTGCAGGTCTTACACACCACAGAGCCCAACGAGGGGACGCCCATTCGGGTCACCGAGTTTCCTCGGGCAGGATACCGTGAGGGTGGCATAATCCCCGCGTACCGGACCATTGGCATCGGGGTTGACTGCCGGTCCACTTACAGTCACCCTAGGAGGCATAACCACTTATGCGCCCCTGGCCGATTGACCAAGACCGGGCTACTGCCTTGGCCTCCCGTTTTCCCTGGAAGCTGTGGCCAAAGTGATGTTTTGGAGACTGTGGATCACAGCCCTAGTCCCCAATGTCTGTCAGCCACCTCACCAGTGTGGAGTGGCCAAGAGACATCACAGGGCATACGCCTTCTCAACCATGAGGATCCGCTTTTCCCAGGGTGCGGGTCTTCACGCACGGCAAACATGCGGGTAGGGCGTTTGTTTACGGTCACCTCATTGAGAAGCCTACAACAACCGAGAACAAGTCAGACCGAATGCTCAAACAACCACGATGTTGGTATCGTCCTGTCCAGAACACGTCATAGACAAAGACGATAGTGTTGTTGTCCAGTCAGGGGCAAGAAAAAGTCACCCCATTTTGTCGCCTCTTACGACATGCAGGTATGCAGTGTGCCTATTCTACCCCGGGCACACACGGGTGGCAGTCTCCAGTGAGATCAGATGATCCACCGAAGACCTGCCAGCACAGAAGCCACATCGGCATTGGCCAGAAGGTTGTGCCATTCCAGTACCACACCAGGCGCCAATTCACCATGTGTTCCATGGTTTTGCAAAGACAGCTCGTCAGTGAAATGAGTCTGTAATTTTCTGGAAGGCTGCTATCCTTCCCGGGTTTTTGGAGTGGGATTATAGTAGCCTCTCGCCAACCTCCAGGGATTTCATGATGCTGCCATATGTAATTTAATACCTCAAGGAGGTATCTAACGCCTTTCTCTGGTAGGTGTCATAGCATTTGATAGTGGATGCTATCTGGTCCAGGGGCAGTATCCCTGGCTCTTGCTAAAGCTGCCTGCAGCTCCCAAGCGGTAAATGGGTTGTTATACCCCTCAGCGACACCCCCAGAAAAATTAAGTGGGTGGCGTTCTGCAGCTTGTTTAGACTGCATAAATGCTGCCGTGTAGTGCTTGGAACTGGAGACGGCTGCAAACGACCTTCCCAGTTCCTCAGCCACTTCACACGGCAGAAGGCAATGTCTCCCTTCGACAAGGAGACCAGAGCCACATGATGGCAAATATCTGCCTGGGATGGAGGGCGTGTGATGGGTGAGTGAGGAGCGTTTGGCCTCCCTGATCACCCGTCATGCATATGCCCGGGCTCGGAGATAGTCAATGCGATTGGCGTCGGTAGGACAATATTGGAAGAAGCGAAGGGCTCGTCAACGAGCCTGAATCGCACTCCGACAATCCTCCTTCCACCATGGCACCCGTGCTCGTGGTGGGTTACACGGGCTCTGGGGGATGGATGCCAATGCCACCCCGACCACCACCTCTGTGAAGTGACTCACTAGGTCGTTGACCCCATCAAAACCACACAGTGGGTGAAAGTAGATACGACGGGCGAACTCCTCCTAGTCCGCCCAACGCAGACACCACTGTGGTGGGTGTTGGGGTAATGCCCCATCTCCACTGCTAATCCTGATGGGGAAGTGATCACTTCCACAACGGTCTGACAAGACCTCCCACTGCAAACCTGATGCCAACCCAGGAGAGCAGATGGATAGGTCTATACATGAGAGACCACCAGTGGCAGTCATGAGATGTGTGGAGGCGCCTGCGTTTATAACAATGAGGCCATTATGTGACACCCATTGTTCCACAACTCGCCCTCGGGGGTTATGACTGTCCGAGCTTCATTGCGGATTATGGGCATTAAAATCACCCATAATCAAGAAGGGTCTTGGAAGCTGGGCACTGAGGCATTCGAGGTCTGCCCATGGAATATCAATCCCAGGTGGCATGTAGAGGGAACACAGAGTGGTAGTCACATCCAGTTGCAATGAGACCGCCACTGCTTGCAGAGGCGTCTGCAAAGCCACTGGCACATGCATGCACCCATTCCGGATAAGGATAGCCACCCCTCCCACAGGGTGGCTTCCTTGCTGCCGGGTGTCTGAATATACAGTGTACCCCCATAACGAAACGGGTGTATCACTGCGACTCAGGATCTCCTGGAGGGAGATGAAGAAAGGGTTGTGCCGCAAGATCAGCAGTGCGATCTCGTCCCTCTTGTGGGAAAACACTCGACAGTTCCATTGTAGGAAATTTACCATCAAATGGACTTCAGCAGCTTGTTTCTATTCCTCCCATTTCTCCGTCCCACTGCAGAAAAGGGAGGGACGCCTTCACTTGATTCGTCCTCCTCCATCTTGAAGGAGGAATCCCCATCTTGCCCCAGTTTGGGCATGAAACCACCCTGTGCTCTCTGCCGTTTTCCAGAGAGCTTGGATGGACGAACCAAGGACACCCGCCCCACGGCAGTAGTGGGGGGTGTCCCTACTCCCTACTCCCCTCCATGGAGGAGGTTGGCTGGGCTGGGACAGAGAGGGAGGCCTTCAAGGGAGATGCCGTATTTGATGAGTGGCATCTGAGGCCTCCAAAGAAGATGGCACCGCCATTATTGGGGGGCCCATGCATGGGCCAGAGGCGGTGGTGGAGCCAGAAGAAGCCATAGAAATGGGGTCGGGGTCCGTCTGGCAGCAAATGCTTGCACAGACCGGCACCCCATGGACCCCGCGGGCGTGAGAAGGCGTTAAACGGATAAGAGGGGGGAGCTGAGGTAGGGTGTCCGTCTGGGTACAGACAGAGGACACAGCAGCTGCCTTCGCAGCACCTGCATAGGACACTCCACGACTGGAGGTCCCTGGCAAGGCTAGCAGCCGCTGTGCATCCGGAAAACTGATACCCTTCTGGACACAAAGCTCCTGCTCACGAGCTCCTGCACGTTCCTGCAGCCAAGTAGGGCAATCCCAAGAAGAGGCGGGGTGGTTGCCCTAACAGTTTAAGCAGACAGGTGCAGTCTCACAAGGCTCGGGAGAGTGGTCACCCTCTCCACAAGTGCCACACATGGCCTTGGCAGAACACGAATTCTGTCCATGGCCATATCGCTGGCACTTGAAGTATCGAAGCGGACTCGGGATGAAGGCACGTACAGGCAAGCGGAGGTAGCCAGCCATGATGTACTCCGGCACCTTGGGCCTACCAAAGGTCAGCACCAAGGTGTCAGATGGGCGGGATTCTCCATCCCGTCGGACCGAAGTGCGGCGAACAGCTACCATACCCTGGTCCCTGAGCTCCTCTGCTATCTGCTCCTCTGATTCCCCACGTAGGTCAGGGCATAGCACAAAACCTCTACTGGTGTTTAAGGTGCGCTGGGGTTCCACCACAACGGGGATATCACCGAGCTTCCGCAGTCTCAGTAGTGCCTCTATCTGGTGAGGGGCGGATGCCTCCACCAACAAGGTGCCATTGCACAGTTTCTTGACCGAAGTCACGTCGCCGGCAATGCCCTTGATGGCTTTGGCGATAAGGAAGGGCGACGCCTTCCCCAAGGCTGCACCATCCTCCCCAGAGATGGAAATAAACCGGGGAGGATAGGAAGGAGGTATGGATGGGTGTTTGACTGCACCTAAAGTCTTAGATGCAGGAACATGCTGTGCATGGGTGGTGGAACCCTGCACCTGAAGGCTAAGAGGTCGTTGCCTCTTGTTCAGGGCAGGTGCCGATGCCATAGACGCCACAAGTTCGTTCCCTGATCCAGTTGGCTTATTAGGGGAACGCGGCCTCTTTGTTGGAGCAGTACATGTCTCCATCAGCTCAGTGGCAGCTGGCTCACTCAGTTGGGTGGGACCAACCCGCCATCTTTCGGCTCCACACAAGTCAATGAAACTAAAGAAGGGGGAGGGGTGGGGTTATTTGTAGAGGCCCCCAGCCTCTGGTTTATATTTGCCATAATTTGAATTAATTATGTTTTCGCTGCCCGCAGGTTTTACTCACCACACGGAGCCCTACACAGGGACGCCCTTTCGGGTCGTTGAGACTTCTCGGACAGCATACCGTTAGGGTGGCATAATCCCCGAGTACCGGGCCATTGGCATCAGGGTTGACTGCCAGTCCACTTACAGTCCCCCTAGGAGGCATAACCACTTATGCGCCCCCAGCCGATTGACCAAGACCGGGCTACTGCCTTGGCCTCCCGTTTTCCCTGGAAGCTGTGGCCAAAGTGATGTTTTGGAGGCTGTGGGTTGCAACCCTAGTCCTTGATGTCTGTCAGCCACCTCACCAGTGTGGAGTGGCCAAGAGACATCACAGGGCATGCGCCTCCTCAACCACCAGGATCCGCTTTTCCCAGGGGCACGGAACTCCATGCATGGCAAACACGCGAGTAGGCGTTTGTTTACGGTCACCTCAGTGAGGAGCCTACATCGACCGAGAACAAGTCAGAACGCAAACTGGAACAACAACGATGTTGGTATCGTCCTGTCCAGAACACGTCGTAGACAATGACGATAGTGGTGTTGTCCAGTCAGGGGCAAGAAAAAGTCACCCCGTTTTGTCGCCTCTTACGACATGCAGGTATGCAGTGTGCCTATTCTACCCCGGGCACACACGGGAGTGTGTTTGATGAATATGTGACCTTCGATAATGCTATCAAACTACACATTCACGAGTAAGACAAGGTGAATGACGAGGCAAGTATGTTTGACGAACGGGTGGACACCACATTCGTCATTTACCTCTTGGTTCACCTCGCCATTTGTGGCAATCGCCTTGAAAGCCGTCTTTCTCAACTGTACTGTCACATGACACAGAGCAGTTCAAAGTGGCATCTCTGAATACAGGCATTAGTTAACAGATTAGTTTTAAAATGTCAAAAAGGAGGGCATTTAGGAGGACAGAACCTACAAAAGGAGGATGGTTGGTCACCTTAGTTTTGAGCCGTAGAGCAACAACAATAAAATATTTTGCCATAAATATTTTTGTCATCATGGAAACTATACAGTTTGTCATAGCTTCTTTTATTCAATTAAACAACAAAACATAGAAAGTTGGGGAAAGAGTCTTATTTTAAATTTTAGACGGGTGATTAATACTTCCAGAATAATTCTACTTCAATTTAAGTTTTTAGTGGTTATTTAAATTTTTATTGAGTTTAATTAAAACTGAAATGCATGACATATGTGGTTGACAGCCATTAACAATATGAAATGTATGACACAATACAAGAAACATCAATTATCAGTAATTACTTCTTATAAAATTTAAACGAGTCAATAATTATATTTTAGAGCGGTTAGAAAGTAAATTAATAAATAGCTTTCATTTCACCTTTGTAATTAAGTATTTGGTGAAAGGTAATACTTTAAATTGAGTCACGCTGTCCAAAACCCACAAATCAGTAATGGAAATTATAATACTGTCTTCCACATGCTGGCCAATACTTATTCTAGTAGACTTTGTGAATGGAACAACCTGCTAAAAAAACACCAATTAGTGGCAATCAACAATAATAGAATCATGTTCTTAAGATCATTCGCAGACAAATATGTGCATATAATGATAACGCCTTGCCTTGTCCGTTCCTGCGCATTCCAAGGAACTGTGACTCTAAACCATCCATTGGAGTTTAGTGTGAAGACTCATGAGACTCGTAGTACTTAGATTCAAAGTAAAGCAGCCCCTAGCCCTTTTCCCGCCTATGGCAGGGTCGGGCACCCATCTTGTCCCTTAGAATGGACACATCGGCGACATATTAGTCATAGTTTCTTCTGCAGCCAGTTGGCGGCGTCACACGTCAAAGTGTCCCCCGGACACATTGAGGTACTTTGAGGTAATTAAGCACATACCTCAAAGTGTCCGCTTTTACGTCAAAGTGTCCCGGCCGTTTTCCATTTTACCCGGTTAGGTTTTTTTTTTGGTTCGTTGGTGTTTTAGGGCAAAATTATTGCAAAAAACAAGTATTTTTATGAATAAACATTATTTTTGCAATGACAGAATTGCAACTTGAGTGTGGTGACGTTGAGGCCAGGCAGAAGGAACGCAGAATTGAGATTTCTCTGTGTCTAGAAAATTGATATTTGTAGAAATGGGATATTCGTGGCTACATGAAATCATTCACAGAATCGATATGTATTTTCTTTGCGGGAGAAGGGTGGGGGACCAAAAGACCGAAAGCAGAGATCATTGTAAAGGTATATACCAAAGACAATTCATCACCTTCATCTTTCACCTCAATCGCTCGGTAAAATTAATAACCAGATAAAATGGAAAGCGTACACCAAAAATGGAAGAGCATTGCATCATCTACGACAGTGGTTCTTAATGCGTGTTCTGCAAACAAATTAAATCCAGAAATAAAGGCGTTGGAAAAATAATCGATACAATTTAAAATTGAAAATAAATTTTGGATGGGATTGTAATCAGCAAACGACATCGTTGTTCGTTTTATTGCTATATGAAGTGGTAGTAAGTACCAAGTGTAGAAAGTGTACAAGCTGACTTAAAGTTTATGTTGAATTGTAAATATTCCGTGCAAGTAAAATGTCACAGTGTAGCGTTCCCTGGCTTCAAAAGAATTGAGAACCACTGATCTACGAGATGGTAAGTTAACATTTGATATAAATTACGCCTTGATTCAAGTTGTATATCTTCTCTGCAGTACATAGTGTATGTGCTATGCAGAAAAGAGACTAATTCAGGCAACAGCATTCGTATCTAAATGGTGGACACTTTGAGGTACTCAAAAATTGCCTCAAAGTGTCTGGCTGGACACTTTCTGGCAATCGGGAGATAAGACGCAGATGTGACCCATAGAATACAAGGGGGATGGTTGAAGTGGAGTCATGCGTGATAGGAGGGTTCCAGCCAAGTTGAAAGGGAAGGTTAGGCCCGCTATGCTATATGGGTCAGTTGTTGGGCAATGAGGAAGAAACACGTGCGAATGCTGTGGTATATGAGTGGGGTGTCGAGAACTGCAGGTAGCCTGGGGTGGGTGACATTGTGGAAAAAATAAAGGAGAGTAGATTGCGATGGTATGGAAAGTGTGGGAGATAGATGGAAGTGGGTTGGGGTTATAACTTGCAGACCTGACCCCGTCACAAGTGAAATATGGGTATGATGATGATGAGTGATGAATCTATTTCCCCATTGCTCTGGAAAACTGATACAAGATAGCAGAACTCTTGCACCACTGGAATCCCCTCTCCCCCACAATGAATCACACCCCCCTGTTCATGACCCCTAAAATTGAAAGCTAGGCCCCCTCCTTCCATTGCTGTCTTAATGTCTTAAAGGCCCTTTTGTGCATCTCCCTTGGACTCCTCAAGACTTCCCACATCAACTGCAAATACCAGACACTGGGGGCCTATTCCCCTATTCCCATCAGCAGCTCGTCCATTACTAGACTGAATAAGTATGAGCTAAGTGCTGACCCTTGATGCACACAAACCTGCACGTTGAAGCTAGCAGTGTTTCCCCATGCTGTCCTCACCCTAGTAATGGAACCATTGTGCATATCCGGCAGGATCCTACTGCGGCCTTCTCCACATCAATGAATACTGCATGAAGGCCCTTGTTTGCTGCTCTATGCTTTTCTACCATCTGTCACAGAATAAAGATTGGTTCCATGGTGGACCTGCCAGGCATAAATCCAAATTAGTTTCCCCAGACACTAGTTTGGTCTCTGAGGCGGCATTCTATGACTTGTTCCCACAGCTTCATAAAATGGCTCATCAGCTTTATGCCCCTATAGTTTCCACAGTCCTGGGCATCACCTTCGCCCTTGTACAGTGGAACTATCCAGCTCTCCCGACTTGGTGAGCAACTTCCACAATCTAATGCCATGTTAGTGGATAAATGCTTGATTGTGAATCTCTCAAAGGCCCCATACACAATTGCTCCATTTGGATGAAAACCATTTGGATGGCGTCCGAATGGATGACGTCCAAAAATCATCACATACACCATTGCTCCATGTTGTTCATGCCATTTGGTTTTCAGTTTGGTTTAAGTTCTGGTGGGAACAGCATGGATGAAGAAGAACTACTTTTGGTGGCAGAGTACCCATCTTGTCCCTCTGAATTTTGGGCGACATTTTGGTCATTGTTTTTCTGCAGCTGGTGGTTGACCAAAGCTGTAACCCCTATGCTCATTTATCATCAGTCTACTGTTCCTCTTTTTGGGGAATTGCACTGCCACAAGGGGTGAACTCCTACACCTGAAAATTCTGCCTCCCCCACCCGCCACATAGCAGAGAGGGTGCAGTCAAGTGGGGTTGGACACACCAGTTCTCCTCAGATCACTGAAGTTGACCAATGTAAGCCCATTTTAGTACCAACATGGGTGGTTGGTAATGAACATTGGGTGCTTCTAATTTTCCTTCTCCTACATCCCCTACACCTACCTCCTCCTCACCTGCAAGCAGCCTCCTTATGGTTTGGCCTGTTATGGCTGCTTGGCTTATTCCCCAACTCCTGATCGTAACATACTAAAATACTTTTACGTGTAGGTGATATACACCACTTGGGTCCTTTCTCGCCTTAATGAAGCCAACCCACCGCAGTCCAGTATTGAACCTAGAACTTCTGATGCAGTTACTGAGTGTGCCACCCACTAAGTCACCAAGGCAGGTTATAAAAATTTGGACACACCAGCTCTCATGAGATCACTGAAGTTAATGTTTGTTGTTTGTTTGTTTGGGTTTTAGGGCCCATCGACAGTCACCATGGTTAGGGTGTTTCTGTTTTGGCAAAAGCCAAAACAGAAATAGCAATAAAAGCGGCAAAAGCAAAAACAGACATAACAATACACATGGCAAAAGCCAAAACAGACAGAAATAAAACGGCAAAAGCCAAAACAGACAATAATAAACGTGGCAAAAGCATAACCAGACAATAATAAACGTGGCAAAAGCCAAAACAGACACATAAATAAAAGGCAAAAGCCAAAATAATACAAGAATAAATGCAAAAACTGTCTAAAAAACCATGTATAAATCAAATTTTGTGAAAGAGGCCTGCCTCTTTCACAAATACCAGTGAGCTGTCCACTGCCTGGGGATTATCCCCAAGTGATGTGGAGAGCTCTGGACTGACTCCCAGTCACCATCTAAGCTCTCGGTATCTCTCACAGAGACTAAAGATGTGTGCCACTGTGAGAGGCTCCAACAGAAGTCACACCATGGTGTATTCTCACCCCGTAGAACATAGGAGTGGGTGAGGAACGTGTGACCAATCTGAAGCCGAGCAAGCTCAACCTCCTCCCTCCATGACTGGCGGCACGAGGACACCCAGTGATCTGGAGTGTCCTTCAGTATGTGGAGTTTGTTGGTGGTCTCCACAAACCACTGGGACCACCATTGGCCATGGGCGGCCCACTGAAGTTAAGCAGTGCCAGTCCATGTCAATATCAACAAAGGGTGGTTGGTAAAGATTGTTGGGTTTTGCAAATTAACCCTCCCTTTTGTCCTTTTAACTTCCTCCTCATCTCCTGCAGGCAGCAACCCAACCTGCAGGCAGCAGCAACCAACCCAACCTATAAACATGGCAAATTCTATCAATAACTTGCTGCCAGCCATCATGGTCCACTCTCCAAAGCTGCTTGTTGTATACTGATCCCTATTTGGACTACGTTTTTCACACACTTGATTGCACTACTGTTTCAATTGTTTGTTTGTTGGTTTCTGTTTTAGGGCCCATCGACTACAATGGTCATTAGGGCCCAGAGAGACAATCATCATGGTGGGAGTGAAAATAGCCTTCCCACCATGATGGCAATAAATAAGGGCAAAAGCCCACTAAAACTAATAAAAATAAAAAAGGTAATAGCCAAATAAATATGGAATATAAGTACAGGCAAAAGTCAAAACAGACATTAAAAATAACAGCGACAAAAGTCAAAACATTAAAAGCGGCAAAAGTCAAAACAGACACAACAAAAAAAGCGGCAAAAGCCAAAACAGACACAACAAAAAAAGCGGCAAAAGCCAAAACAGACATAACAATAAAAGTGGCAAAAGCCAAAACAGACATAACAGTAAAAGTGGCAAAAGCCAAAACAGAGAAGACAAAAAAAGTGGATAAAGCCAAAACAGAGATAACGATAAAAATGGCAAAAGCCAAAACGACACAAGAATAAAGGCAAAGCTAGCAAACGGACAAACAGTATAAATTACATTTTGTGAAAGAGGCCAGCCTCTTTCGGAAATAGAAGTGAGCTCTCAACCCCCTTGGGATTATCCCCAAGCGAGTCTGACTCCCAGTCGCCACCTAAGTTCTCAGTATCTCTGTCAGTGACTAAAGATGTGTGCCACTGTGAGAGGCTCCCAACAGAAGTCACCCACATGGTTGGTCCTCACAACGTAGAATGTAGGAGTGGGTGAGGAAGGTGTGACCGTTTCGCAGCCGAACAAGCACAACCTCCTCCCTCCGTGACTGGTGGCACAAGGACACCCAGTGCTCTGGAGTGGCCATCAGTGTGCGGAGTTTGTCAAAAGGGACCACCATTGGCCATGGACGGCCTGCCTCACCATCGGGAGAGCATCGGAGGAGGGGACAGCAGCAATGGGTTCATCTGGCAAGTGGGCCACCTAACGGGCATGGGCATCCGCTCTCTCATTGCCCATGATGCCAACATGCCCCGGGACCCACATAAACAACACTGTCTTGCCCTGCTTACGAATCACAAGCAGCAATCTGTGCACACCCTGGACGATGGCATGTCTGTCATATAGGGTGTGCAACAGCTGAAGGGAGCATAGGGAGTCAGTCGCAACAACAAAGTGTCTGTCGTTCAATACCTGGATGAGTTCCAGTGCCCTGTGCAGAGCTGTGAGTTCTGCAGTTAAGACACTGGCAACGCCTGGGAGGCGGCCCCCTATGAGATGACCAGTTGTAAAGACTAACCAACCCACCGAGGAGCCATCCTAGGGTGGCACAGAGGTCAGCAGTACTTGATGCACCCTAGGCAAAGTTACACCCAGGCTGGTAAGACCGTACATCCACTGCACACCAAATGGGGGGAACCCACAGGCGGCGGTCAAATGGCCGTCTCATAGTGTTACTAAAGACGACCTGGTGTGTAGGGTGCTGTGGCTGACCTTTCAGCCGCAAAATATATGCAGCTGCAAGGTACTGCCGCCACACAGTCAGTGGTGGTTCACCAGTCTCAGCATAAATGCTGAGTACTGGACTGGTGTGCCATGCCCCAATGGACAACCAGATGCCAGCGTGATGAACACTGTCCAGCATCCAGAGTGTAGATGGAGCGGCCAGGCCATGTACGCTGCAGCCATAATCGAGAGACGTGATCAAACAAGTGACCGGTAGAGTCGAAGCATCACCGTTCAATCTGCCCCAAAACCAGTTCCCTGCAGGCACCACAGAATATTCAGGGATCGAAGGCACTTAGCCTTCAGCTCCTTCAAGTGCAGGACCCATGTCAGACGGCTGTCAAAACGGAGACAGAGAAATTGGGCTGCCTCTACAACAGGAAGGAGGTGGCCATCCAGGGTAAGCTGAGGCTCAGAATGAAGCCCTCACTTACAACAGAAGTGCATCACAGTAGTTTTGTCAGGGGAGAACTTATAGCCACGCAAGGTGGCAAACTCGTTGGCACTGTTAATTGCCAGTTGCAGCTGGCGCTCAATGCTGTGCATCGTGGCAGCCCGGTACCTAATAGAAAAGTCGTCCACGAATAGGGACGACTTTATCGGGGAGTGAACTGAGGATGGTAGGCCGTTCACCACAACAGCAAAGAGCGTCACACTCACTTACCAAAGGTCAGCACCAAGGTGTCAGATGGGTGGGATTCTCCATCCCATCCGGACAGAGGTGCAGCAGTCAGCCACCACACCCTGGTGCCTGAGCTCCTCCGCTATTTGCTCTTCTGATTCCCTATGTAGGTCAGGGCACTGCACCACACCTCTACTGGTGTTTAAGGTGTGATGGGGTTCGACCACAACGGGGATGTCACCAAGCTTCCATATTTTAAGTAATGCTTCGGTCTGGTGGGGGGCAGATGCCTCCACCAACAAGGTGCCATTGCACAGTTTCTTTACCTTGGTCAGATCACCGGCAATGCCCTTGATAACTTTGGTGATAAGGAGCACCTTCCCCAAGGCTGCACTATCCTCCCGAGAGATGGAAATAAACCAGGGAGGATAGGAAGAAGTTATGGATGGTGGTTGAACCACCTACAATCTTAGATGCAGGAACATGCTTTGCATCGGCAGTGGAACCCTGCACCTTAAGGCTAAGAGGTCGTTGCCTCTTGTTAAGGGCAGGAGCCGATGCCATAGACGCCACAGGTTCGTTTCCGGGATCCAGTTGGCTGACTGGGGGAATGCGGCCTCTTTGCTGGAGCAGTACATGTCTCCATCAGCTCAATGGCAGCTGGCCCACTCAGTTGGGTGGGAGCAAGCCCGCCATCTTTCGGCTCAACATTAGTCAGTAAAGAAAAAGTGGAGGGGTGGTGTTATTTGTAGAGGCCCCCAGCCACTGTTTTGAATAAATTATGAATTCGCTGCCAGCAGGTCTTACCCACCACACGGGGGCGCCTATTCGGGTCGTCGAGACTACTTGGACAGGATACTGTTAGGATGGCATAATCCCCGAGTACCGGACCATTGGCATCGGGGTTGACTGCCGGTCCACTTACAGCAACCCTAGGGGGCATAACCACTCATGCGCCCCTGGCCGATTGACCAAGACCGGGTATCCGCCTTGGCAGCCCGTTTTTCCCTGGAAGCTGTGCCCAAAGTGATGTGTTGGGGCTGTAGGTCGCAACCCTAATCCTCGATGTCTGTCAGCCAAGCCACCAATTTGGGTGGCCCAGAGACATCGCAGGACATGCGCCTCCTCAATCACCAGGATCCACTTTTCCCAGGGGTGTGGGTCTCCACGCACGGCAAACACGTGGGTAGGCGTTTGTTTATGGTCACCTCAGTGAGGAGCCTACATCAACCGAGAACAAGTCAGACCGAACACTTGAACAACCACGATGTTGGTATCGTCCTGTCCAGAACATGCCATAGGATAGGACGACAGTGGTGTTGCCCAGACTGGGGCAAGAAAAAGTCACCCCTTTTTGTTGCCTCTTACGACATGCAGATATGCAGTGTGGCTATTCTACCCCCGGCACACACGGGTGTACTGTTTCAAATGGCATGGTGGCACTCCATTTATCAGTTGTCACTCCTGGTGGCACTCCATTTATCAGTTGCCCTTCCTGGTGGCACTCCATTGATCCGTTGTCACTCCTGGTGAAAGGGCATACTTCCACCACGTTTTTGCCATGCATGATGGAATGATGGAGCGATCGGGTGGATTTTGGCTTGACCAAAAATCCAACCAAGCTCATCATGCTCATCAAGCTCATCATGCCACATCATACACATGATGTCATTTTGGACTGACACCATGCCATTTGGATTGATGAAGCAATCGTGTAGGGGGACCTTTAGAGTTTGATGGAAGCGTCAGCATAGTTTTCATCGGTCTTTTTCATTTCCTTTTATGACTACAGTGAAGTAACAATGCATAACTGGATAGAATAAAGATTTAAAAACTTTAAAATCACCTTTCCACCGGACGCAATTACTAAATGTTTCAAATAATCTTCTGGTAATTTTGTCACCCCTGTTATTGACATTGGTGGCAGGTCTTTAAATAACTCGCATCTATATGTCCTACCAAAAATTTCTTTCTCCAATCTGGAAATCTATATTAAAAGATTGTAAGCATATATTAACCTATTATTGTAAATTAATCATATTCTACTTACCTTTGCTGCTGGTAAGGCATGGCAGAATTCATATGGCTCTTCATTAATCCACCTGCCAGCTTCCAAAGATCTATATACCTAAAGCACATAGCAAGAGCATTAGGTCTAAATATTGGATGATTGGTTCAAATACTATTATAATGTGACCACTTTAAATGAATTAAGTATAAATCAAAATCTTTTCAATTAAAAATAACCTCCAACAGAGCAGTAAAATAATTTTAAAACACTCATGGCGGTTGCATGTTAATATATATTCATAGATCATCATTCAATTACTGTACCATATTGTCTCACATATAATAAACGCTTCCTTCTCCTAAAATTGAATACAAAGTCTGAGTGCATACTATACATCACCATCACTGTACCCTTATCCTGCCTGTGATGGGGTTGGGCCTGCGGGTTCTAGCCCTCCACTCCTGTCTGTTCAAACCAGGTCCCAATCCACCCTACATACTGACATATCCTTAGAGACAATCTGCTCCTACGTCAGCTTTGGTCTCCCCTGCCCTGGGTGCTACCCACCACCTGCATCCCTGGTATGGCGCTAATGAGCTTATTATCCCCATCTCATTACATGTCCATACCACCAGCCCAACCACCTACCAAATGCCGAACACTCCGATCCATATAACTGTTGAAATGAAATGTAAAATCATTGAAAAGAGAGAACAAGGTGTGAGCAAGATTAATCTAGCATGCACATACAATTGGTCAACATCAATGATCTGCACTGTTCTCAAGAGCAAAAACAAAATTAAGGAGATGGATGCTTCAAAGGGAGTGTCAAAAATGTCTACAAAACAGGAACATGCTATATCAATTTTTTTTCATTTTTTAGAGCTTTCTGATGTGATAGAGCTTTCTGAAAAATCGACTGCCAAAATTTCCAAACTGTTTCCCCTACATCAACTCTAAGTTTTCCCTAACGATTATTTCCTATATGGGGTAGTTTTTTGAAATAAAGGCATTGGTTGCTTTAAAAATTATGCTATATAAACTTGTGCTATAACTTTCTGTATGACTTTAAACAGCTTCATTACCATTTTTAAGTATATGACATATATTTCTGGCTATTCAGGACACTTCACCATGGTACAAACATAAATTAGTTAATTATTAATTATTCCAAAAACTAGAGCCAATTCAGAAAAACCAATGACATATTCTTAATCAGCATCATTGACTTTGAATAAAATCACTCAAATATCATTGGCAATAAATTCACTGTTTACTAGTGTTATCCATTTATTGCAATTTCATTTAGAAACGTTATGTTGTGATTTTTAAGCTGGATAAACAATTGTGTTTAAGCAAAGGTGTCAAATTGACACAATTTATTTAGATCTCTCCAATGCCTTTGATGAGGGGCCAATACCTCTTCTACTATGGAAACTGGCAGAATATGGACTTATGTGTAACTTTCTTCGCTTATTAGAAAATTACTTGCGTGACAGGCAGAATATTATAAGGGTAGGGCAGGTCACAGGTCATCAGATGCATACTCAAGATGTGGGCTTTCCACAGGGTAGTGCCGTGAGCCCGATTCTGTTTAACATCTTCAAGAATGACCTTTATTCCAGTTTCCCAAGAGGTGGCATGGGCCTAGCATTCCCAGATGATTTAAAGCTCTATCGGATTGTGATGGATGTACAGTCAACAAAATTAATGAACGAGACCCTCAACCATATTGAGCAATGGCTCACTCATAATAACTTGGTGTTAAATCACAGTAAAATTTTAATAGTATCATTTTATTGGATTTGTTCCCTATGACTAACCATTATGCTTTCAGCGATGGTTTGCAAATACCTCAGAGTGATGTGGTAAAGTATCTTTGTTCATGGTTGGAATCTAAATTGATGTTTTCATACAATACCAACCATTTTTTATCGAAAAGTAAAGAGAGCCTACCACGCCATCTCAATGGGATACCGTAATTGGCGAGTTTATCTCAGGGGTCAGCTATAGTCTCCATGAAATGTTTAATAGCACAATGCACAACACAATGTGAGCATTTACCCAATTTGGGGAGCAGCAAGTTGCGTTGGACACACCAGTTCTCGTCTGATCACTGAAGTTAATCAAAGCAAGCCCAGTTAGTACTGACATGAGTAGTCGCTCGGGAAAGCTGGGTACTGCTAATACCCAATAATTGTCACATTTGTGTAGTGTCTGTGCAGCATATGCATTAGAACTATGCAGTGGACCGGTCTCTAATGACCTTGTAGTTGACGAGACCTTAAACACAAACAAACAGACAAATTTACCCAATTTGGCAATTTCTACCTGTAACTGCCCTGCTCATGTAAGATCTCAATTTTTACACTTTGGTCTAGTGTGAGCTCTCTACCTCTTGGCATTTTTAGTTAGCTGAATCTAAGATGTAAACACATAATTAACTTCATACTGAAATAAAATGCCTTCAAAGCAGAAAATTCAATTTTTCCAATATGATACCCTTTGTTCACACAGGACTCATTTGCTGAATTTTGTCCTCCATGCAATTACTGGCCCTTGTATCATAGTAACATTGCTGACATTTTATTATATGACTTCCATTTACACAAAAACAAAAATTAGAGGGAGCAGTTCTACAAATTTTTTTAAATGTCAGATAAATTTAAGGGTGCCTCACACTTTTGGCCAAGGCTGTACTCAAAGTTAATTAATTCAAGCAACTTTAAAGGTTTACTCAGTTGACTACAATGAGCACATCCATATATCAACACCTCGGTGGTAAAACAATGATTAGCAGGAAGGTGTCGATATATTAATATTCTCAGCAGATTCTCAGTAGTAAAACATGCTACAAAATGTAACTATCTCAAGAAAAAGTACTTATGAAGGGCTTGAAGAAGCCATTTACTTCAATTTTGGAGGGGAGGACAGAGATACTGGGTGTGACGTGATCATGCCCCCCCCCCCCAACCAGGTGCATAGCAGATGAGGAAGAATGGTTTGATGAAGATTTTGAATAATTTGCTTAGCCACAGGAAATTCTGGGAACTCTACTAGTCTTAAACTATGATGATGATAATGGTAATGTTTGAAACACCACTAATGAAGAACACTTGCTATGGCTAAAAGTCACCACCTGGATGCCAAGTTCCAAAATGAAAAAAAATGTCAACCATCATATCCACAAATCATCATAATCACCATCACACCTTTATCCCACCTGTGGTCGGGATCCGGAACGTTTGCCCCCGACATTTTGCCCCTGACGTTTCACCCCCAACGTTTCACCCCCGACATTTCACCCCTCAGTACTTTTCCCCCCCCCCCCACACATTTCGTGCCTTCGCCCCTCGGATGTTTTGACCCTGGGAGGGCATATGGCCGATTTTTTGTTATTTTTTGTTATTCCGTTTTAGGTAAGGTAAAAATCAAGGGCTAGTGCCAATTGACCCTTGAGTCAATGCCAGCCCTTGATTTTTACCTTATTTTTGCCAGGGTTTTTTTATTATTCTGTTTTTAACTAGAAAAACAGCATTGTTGGCTCGGACCTTTTTCTGAGTGTTTCAAGGAATAGGATTCAGCAATTTTGTCAAGAATGCTACGCATTGTGGAGGACATCAACAATAGAAATTTAATAGACTTTCTGAAAGGCATAGCCTAAATATTTGGAAATTCACTTTACCATGTAATAAAAAAATGATATTAATTTAAAAAACCACTAGTGCCCTACAAATCGATGTGTTTTAGGCTATATCTTTGCCGAATCTGTTTTTAAAATTCGGACATAAGGTAAGCGACACACACGCATGCACCAAATTTTATGTTGGTAGTTTTTAAGCATGGATGCTGCCACTATTTTTTAGTACAAATTAGCAGACGATCATCCCTTAAAAGACTTTGACAACATAAAGTTTACGTTTTAAGTTTGCGTTTACATCGTTCGCTGAAACTCTCTATTACATTAAACAGAGCAAGAAAAAAACCAGCCATTTACCCTCCCAGGGGCAAAACATCTGAGGGGCGAAATGTTTGGGGGCCAAACGTCCAAGGGGCGAAAAGTACCCTGGGGCGAAATGTTGGGGAAAAATGTCGGGGGCAAAACTTCCATAAATCCCTGTGGCCTGCAGTTTCACTGAGCACGCTCTGACTGAGGGCACTTCAAGCTGGGCATCTTAAACCTGCAGGAATATTGGCTGGGTGGTCTGTAGGGGGATGCCAGCCCACCCCACTTGTTATAACATCACATTATCCAAAATTATAATACTGCATGGTGCCTGACCTATTGCACAATAACAATAACCAATCTAATGAACACACATGTGGAACCAACATATTCACAAATGGAATATCAAAATGTGGTGGTAGGTATTGTTTACATATTTATTGAACAGGACTATAAGAACTGCATGGTGCATTTTGGGTTAGCTGGGATTTTCAAGGATCATTTCTGGAAATTATCTAAGACAAAATCAACCATCAGCATCAAAAAGAAATGCCCATCATGTTCAACAATGGCCATATCGCCAAAAGAAAATAATTGTCATAACCCAAAAAATCTAGAACAGCTGCAGTGAATTATTTGTCATTCAATAATAAGATGGCACTGTGCATCATCATTATCATCATCATCATCATTCCTTTTTGGCAGGTTTCGGTCTGTGAGTCCACTGAACATACTCTGACTGATGACAGCCCAGCCAGGCGTCTGGAACCCACAGGGTTCCCACAATAAGTTGGGAAAGTGCAAAATATGAAAAGACACTTTGAATTGAAAGAACGTGTCTTGAAGATTTGCTTACTTAGGTGCCCCGTGTACTCATTTGAGTACACCCCCAATAGAATCTACAAGAGAGAAGGGTAATTTTATTTCTTTCACTTCAATGTTATAGTAATGTTGCATGTTATTTCCAAAATTAATTAATCCAATTGATGTAGGCTGTGATTACAAGCATACAGATGAATAAAGGAGTTGTATTTATATTATGTAGAAATAATCTTATTCCGGAAAATATATTTTGTGTTAACTATGCATAAATTAATCCATTTGGTATTCAAGATATAAATAAACGAGATTCCTATAAACTGCTAAAAATGTTTATTTTAACTGTTGGATAATATATTCAATTAACTATATTATGTATCAGAGCTAATCTTGATACGTCTACCCTGATGAAAGTTTAAGCGAATTCTTGTTTTTAAAATACATTGGTAACTGTTACATATTTTTCTAGTTATTCTTAAATTCAAAATTATGAAAGAAATTCAAATGTTATTTCTGTTATAGAATAATTTAAATCAAATGTTTGATATATAGAAATTCATGACGTTGCACCATGATGCATGTCACTGTGACTTTTCTGTGCAGCATGTGAATCATGTGCAATCTCATAGTGATGATGCAATATTATGCATGATCTTAAACATGAATATAATTAGTATAAATATCATGGAGAAAATATGTTGTGAGCCTCCACAGTAACATATTATAATTAAAATTATCATGCAAATTTATCATTCTACTTGCTGGTTTTCCTATGGGTGTTAATGGGTTAATATTGAACATTCTGGATAATGATGACACTTATAGTGGATCCCTTAGGGTCTTCATTATTGGGGTTGGACTGTATATCTATAAAGTTGGTTCTTTAACACAATCTCCATATTTGTAAGAATTTGTTTTCAGACGCTTGTTAAGGCATCCAATTTTAATCCCCATCCTCATCATGATCATCATACCCTTATCCTGCTTGTCACAGGGTCGGGTCTGCAGGTCCACTGTACATGCTGTAGCCCGGGTCACCCCAGCCAGGCTTGTGGAATCCACATGAACATTGGCTAAGTTGGCTAGTTGTCAAGGAGGGGATACCAGCCTACCCAACGAATTGAGGCAATGCAGATGAAGAGAAATTTTCTGGCAAATCATCCTTTAGAAAATTGAGTCAATGACCGTTACAATTCCAGCATTGACTTTCATCAGAAAGCAATTTTCCTTTCGTTTCCTTTGACACCTGTTGTCGACAGCAGTTCAATCTTGCATATGGCAACACAGTTTTTAGAAGGATCCTTTCAATAAGTGTTATGCTGAATATAAACTCTTGATAAATTGTTGTTTGTTTTTTGTGTTTTAGGGCCCATCGACTACAACGGTCATTAGGGCCCAGAAAGACAATCATTATGGTGAAGGTGCATATGGCCATCCTACCATGATGGCAATAAATATGGGCAAAAGCCCACTAAAAGTAATAAGGACAAAAAGGCAATAGACAAATAAATATTGAAAATAACTACAGGCAAAAACCAAAACAGATATAAAAATAAAAGCAGCAAACACCAAAACCGACATAACAATAAAAGTGGCAAACACCAAAATAAACACAACAATAAAAGCGGCAAAAGCCAAAACAGACATAACAAAATAAGCGGCAAAGCCAAAACACACATAATAATAAAAGCAGGAAAAGCCAAAACAGACATAACAATAAAAGCAGCAAAGGCCAAAACAGACAGAAATAAAAGGCAAAAGCCAAATGGATGTGTATAAAAGGTATGTATAAATCAAGTTTTGTGAAGAAGGCCATGCTTCATTCACAAATACAAGCGAGCTCTCAAACCCCTGGGGGTTAACCCAAAGTGAGGTGGAGAGCTCTCGACTGACTCCCAATTGGCATCTAAGTTCACAGTATCTCTCACTGTGACTATATATGTATGCCACTTGAGAGGTTCCCAACAGGAGTCACACTGGTGGATCCTCACCCCATAGAATGTAGGAAGGGGTGAGGAACGTGTGACTGATTTGAAGCCAAGCAAGCACAACCTCCTCCCTGTGACTGGCAGCATGAGGACACCCAGTGCACTGGAGTGTCCTTCAGTGTGCGGAGTTTGTTGGTGGTCTCCACAAACCACTAGGACCGCCAAGAGTTCCAGTGCCCTGTGCAGAGCTGTGAGCTCTGCAGTTATATTTTGTTTTGTTTTGTTGTTGCTTTAGGGCCCATCAACTACAAAGGTCATTAGGGCCCAGAAAGACACATCACCATGGTGGGGGTGTAAATGGCCATCCTACCATGATGGCAATAAAAAGGCAAAAGGCCAATAAAAGTAATAACAATAAAAACGCAATAGCCTAATAATTACTCAGAAAAGAAATACAGGCAAAAGCCAAAACAGACATATAAATAAAGGCAAAAGCCAAAACAGACATATAAAAGGCAAAAGCCAAAACATACATAACAATAAAAGTGGCAAAAGCCAAAACAGAGAGAAGAATAAATGTGGCAAAAGCCAAGACAAACACAGAAATAAAAGGGTAAAAGCCGAAACAGACAGAATAATAATTGTGGACAAAGCCAAGACAGACATTACAATAAATGTGGCAAAAACCAAAAAGAATACAGAAACAAAAAGGCAAAAGCCAAAAAGAATACAGGCAAAAGCCATATAATTCAAAAATAATTACAAAAGGTGTCTAAAAGAAATGGCATAGACTTCAAATTTTGTGAAAGAGGCCAGCCTCTTTCACAAATACTAGCGAGCTCTCCACTGCCTGAGGGTTATCCCCAAGTGATGTGGAGAGCTCTGCGCTGACTCCCAGTCGCCATCTAAGTTCTCGGTATCTCTCACAGTGACTAAAGATGTGTGCCACTGTGAGAGGCTCCCAACAGGATGATCCTCACCCCGTAGAATGTAAGAGTGGGTGAGGAAGGTGTGACCGATCCACAGCCGAGCAAGCACAACCTCCTCCTTCCGCGATTGGCGGCACGAGGCCACCCAGTGAACTGGAGTGTCCTTCAGTGTGTGGAGTTTGCTTGTGGTCTCTGCAAACCACTGGGCCCGCCATTGGTCATGGACGGCCCGCCGCACCATCGGGAGAGCGTCGGAGGAGGGGACAGCAGTGTCAGGTATTTCTGGCATGTGGGCCACCTGACGGGCATGGGCATCATCCATCTCGTTGACCACGATGCCAACATGCCCCGGGACCCACATAAACAACACTGTCTTGCCCTGCTTACGAATCACAAGCAGCAATCTGTGCACACCCTGGACGATGGCATATCTGCCATACAGGGTGTGCAACAGCTGAAGGGAGCATAGGGAGTCAGTCGCAACAACAAAGTGTCTGATATGCAATACTTGGATGACTTCCAGTGCCCTGTGCAGAGCTGTGAGTTCTGCAGTTAACACACTGGCAACGCCTGGAAGGCTGCCCCCTATAAAATGACCAGTTGTAAAGACTGACCAACCCACACAGGAACCATCCTTTGACCCATCCGTGTAAATAAAAACATGGCCTCGATAGGTCCATGAGAGGCGTCCGAACTCTTGTTGGTACAATGACCTATCGGTACTGGTTTTGGGCAAGGCTGCAAACATTAAATTTAAACTTCGCTCTGGCACTGTCCAGGGCGGCACAGAGGCCGGGCAGTACAGGCTGCACCCTAGGTAGAGTCACACCCAGGCCGGCAAGACAGTCCATCCAACGCACACCGAATGGAGGGGAAACCCCCTGGCGGCGGTTGAATGGCCATCTCACAATGTCACTAAAGACAGCTGGGTGTGTAGGGTGCTGTGGCTGACCTTTCAGCCGCAAAATGTATGCAGCTGCCAGGCACTGCCACCGCACAGTCAATGGTGGCTCACCAGCCTCAGCATAAAGGCTGAGTACTGGACTTGTGCGGAACGCCCAAGTGGACAACCGGATGCCAGCGTGAAGAACACTGTCCAGCATCCGGAATGTAGATGGAGCGGCCAGGCCATATACGCCACAGCCATAATCGAGATGGGATCGAACGAGTGATCTGTATAGTCGAAGCATCGCCGTTCGATCTGCCCCAAAACCAGTTCCCTGCAGGCACCGCAGAATATTAAGGGAGCGAAGGCACTTAGCCTTCAGCTCCTTCAAGTGCGGGACCCATGTCAGACGGCTGTCAAAACGGAGACCAAGAAAGCGGGCCGCCTCTACAACTGGCAGGAGGCGGCCATCCAGGGTAAGCTGAGGCTCAGGGTGAAGCCCTCGCTTACGACAGAAATGCATGATAGTTGTTTTGTCAGGAGAGAACTTATAGCCACGCGAGGCGGCAAACTCATGGGCACTGTTTAGTGCGAGTTGCAACTGGCGCTCAATGCTGTGCATCGTGGCAGCCCAGTACCTGATTGAGAAGTCGTCCACAAATAGGGACGACTTGACCGGGGGGTGAACAGAGGATGGTAGGCCGTTCACCGCAACAGCAAAAAGCGTCACACTCAAGACGCTCCCCTGTGGGACACCATTCTCCTGCAGAAAGGCAGAGGAGTAGGTGTTACCCACACGCACTCTGAAGGTCCGTTTGGACAGAAAGCTTTGTAGGAAGAGGGGCAGATTACCCCTGAGCCTCCACTGGTGCAAGGTCTCCAATATACCGTGGCGCCAAGTGGTGTCATATGCCTTCTCCACATCAAAGAAGACAGCCACTAAGTGCTGTCTGTGGAGAAAGGCCTCACGTACTGCAGTCTCCAGGGAGATCAGATGATCCACCGAAGACCTGCCAGCAGGAAAACCACATTGGGCATCAGCAAGAAGGTGGTGCCTTTCCAGATACCACACCAGTTGCCAATTAACCATTCGTTCCACGGTTTTGCAAAGACAGCTCATGATTGAGATGGGTCTATAATTTGTTGGAAGGCTACTATCCTTCCCAGGTTTTTGCAGTGGGATTATAGTAGCCTCTCGCCAACCTGCAGGGATTTCATGATGCTGCCAGATGTAATTGAATACCTCAAGGAGGTATCTAACGCCATTCTCTGGTAGGTGTCGTAGCATTTGATAGTGGATGCTATCTGGTCCAGGGGCAGTATCCCTGGCTCTTGCTAGAGCTGCCTGAAGCTCCCAAGGGGTAAATGGATTGTTATACCCCTCGGCGACACCCCCAGCAAAATTAAGTGGGTGGCGTTCTGCAGCTTCTTTAGACTGCATAAATGCTGCCGTGTAGTGCTGGGAACTGGAGGCGGCTGCAAACGTCCTTCCCAGTTCCTCAGCCACCTCACACGGCAAATGGCAATGTCTCCCTTGTACAAGGAGACCTGAGCCACATGATGGTAAATATCTGCCTTGGATCTTCCTTAGCTTTTCCCAGACTTTCTTGGAGGGTGTGTGACTGGTAAGTGAGGAGACGTACTGACTCCATGAGGAGCGTTTGGCCTCCTTGATCACCCATCGTGCATTTGCCCGGGCTCGGAGATAGTCAATACGATTGGCCTCGGTGGGACGAGATTGAAAGCTGCGAAGGGCTCGTCAGCGAGCCCGAATTGCACTCCGACATTGCACCCGTGCTCGTTGTGGGTTACACGAGCTCTGGGGGATGGATGCCAATGCCGCCCCGACCACCACCTCTGTGAAGTGAC